>CM021106.1:449675074-450234354 GCA_007115665.2 Sequoiadendron giganteum
AGTGAACCCTTCATCTTAGTCTTGGCTTATTGGAATTGGTTGGTCTAGATGAGTCAAATCAGTTGGAACCAAGTAAGTAACCTCTGAGGATAGGCTGAAATGCTTGTGCAAATATCTTTGATTCTTTGATTGTTTGATTAAGATGTTGTGATTGAATGGCCTTGGTCTTTTTCTCTGGTTTCTCGATTGTTCATAATTTGGTTGAGTCTCTTTGATATGTGTAAGACCTTCTTTGTGTGTGTATGTGTGTATCTACATCGATAAGTATATGTATAGAATGCATATATGTATATATATTTGAACGAAAACTCATGCATATGATTATATAATATACATAAGGATATGGGTTGGACATTTATAATATATGTATATATGTACACACCTTGTGTATCTACTCATCGATGAAGAAGAATACATATGTGTCTAATATTGTAAAATATTAGATAATTTTAATATATTGATATATATGTCTATATGCATGTATTTGATAATACATTGTATACACCTAAAATTGGTCTGGAGAATCCGATTAATTAAATACGACTTATTTGATTAATTATCCTAAATTCATCTACTATTGAATAAATATAAATATTTATTTATATAGTTCATGTTTAAATTCTTCTAATTCTTCTATTATCTCATCTTAATTAAATAAACAAAATTAAATACTTTTTTTTATTTAATTATCATTTCCCCTATTTTAGTCTATCACATCATCTTAATTAATTAAATAAAGATCAAACACTTTATTGATTAATTATCATATTCTTCTATTTTAATTTAATAAAAAAATTCTATAGTTTGTGTTATTAAATTATTTATCCCTCTTTTGCTAATTTAAATAAATAAAAATATTTAAATTAAAGCATAAATAATATTCCTCTATATTTCCTCAAAATCAAATTAGATATCCTATGTCTAATTTATGTCAAAAATATGTCTAAATTAATTGATTCAATCTTCATGGGAAGATTTCAAGACAAATTGGAAATCCCTCTCTCAATCCTCTTCCATCAATCCTTCCTATATTCTTGCTTGGTGTTTTCATGGGTAGAGACAATTCCCAAAATCTTCTCAATCTCCTCCATCTCTCACCATTCAATCCTCCAGATTGAATCCAAGCCTCTACTTTGCTGCCCCTGTGCAAAGTTGTTGGTAAATCTATAAATACAGCTTCATTTAACAAAGAAATGATCCCAAATTATCAAGTTTATGCAATCTTACTCTGTAAGAAATCATCAAGCATCAAGCATCAAGCGATTCAAGCATCCAAAATTTTAGAATCAAAATTAGGGCTACCTCTTGTAGCTTCATCCATAGTTTTTCATGTCAATTCATGTTACAGTAGTTTCTTTTATCATTTAGCATTATCATAGAGTTTCACATCATTTCATTCTTTAGATTTTCATTTTAACAGTTATAGTGTTTCATTTACATCTGAGAGCATTGTAGCTTAATAAATCTTTAAAGATAGGAGACAATGAGATGCTTTCAGTAGATTCTTGCCTTAGAATGGTTTACTTGTTGAATCTTTGATACAATGCTTCATTAAGAAGTGTTTTATTCTTGTTTACTTATTCACACTTACAATTTGGCGCCCATCGTGGATCATTAACCCCATATTTTGTAATTTTTCTGAAAAGTGTCATACAGGTTTCTGGTGTGTTCTGTTTCAGTGCTTGCATAAAAAACTATAGCACTTCCATCAAAAACTATGGTGCTTTTGTGCTCTATTTCGGAGGTTTCATAAAACTATAGTGCATCCGCAAATGTTTTAGCACTTCCATGAACTGTTTCAGCGCATCGACCACCCATCTCCAGTATAGCTGATATAGCACTTCTGTGAACAACTTTGGCGCTTCAGATCTTTGTTTCAACGCTTTCAATTTTAGCACATCTGGTAAAAACTATAGCGCTTTCATTTACTATTTTAGCACTTCTGTAATTATTTATTTGGATCCGACGCGACATGGCCATAATTTTATTTTGATCCATTTGGACTAAAATGAACCAATCCTAGGATAGTCACTTGGTTTAAAATTTATCAATCCTAGGGTAGCCATTTCGGTTTAAAATTTATCAATCCTAGGGTAGCCATCACATTTTTTCTATATCAGTTAAAATGGACACCGTGACTTTTGTGAAGCAAAATCTTCACATAGATTAGCAAAATTTTTCTTTTGGGCTTAAAACGAATCATTTATCTATTGTGCTTGGTGGTGAATAGGCTTATGCTCTCCCCTTAACTAGGTGATCAAAGTGCCAGACTCATCCTTGATTTTTTATGCAATTTTATGCTTTGGTTAAAACCTTTAGAAGGCTTTCCATAGTGGGAAAAATTACTCACCCTATGGGAATGACCTAAGTGGGAACGCCTAAAGCCAAGGATTCTAACCCACTCTAATTAAATGCAAGTTTAGATGAAATTCAAACTTGATGGTAGTGTGCAAGATAACCATCCCTAAAATATTTGTTCTAAAGATTGGGAGGTCTCCTAAGGGAGTCTATCATTTGCTGCACCGCATAGTATCCAGCCGAGTCAGTAACCAGACGTAATACTTACAGTGCAAGGGGAGGGAAGAATCTGCCCCCAAGACACTCACCATATAACTGCCAAGGACCATTTTCTCAGAGGAAGATAAATCCAACTTTGAGTACGCACCTAGAAACGACACAAACACGGGCGCCCTCTAGGGGGTGACACGGCTATGCGAGTCAACACAATTTTAAGATGTGGGTTGTTGAGTATAACAATGACCTTTTTGACTTTAGGAGTGAGTCTGTCTGAAAGTATATATATGTCAAAATAAACCTGTTAAAATCAATAAGGACCATTCAGGGTTCTTGAATATACACTATCTCTTTTGATTCTAAGATTAAAATAATTATTCTACAATTTGCTTGTGTTTTCAAAATCATTATAAAATAGATAACAGATCATCCAAGAAATCGCAAATCAAATCAGGTTAGAAAGATTCATGATTCGAGAGTGGAAATCAACAAAGTTTGTCATGAAAACCATCAAAGTAAAGAAACCCAAGAGAACACTTGGTTACCAAAATATTTTGAGAAAAAGGTGTTTCTTATATCAAAGTCGAAAAATCTTGCTACAACAGAACCTTCATTCATAGGTATCACAATTTCGCTAGAGGTTATACTGTTGATTATGCCATAGAACCTCTTTATTGACGAGCCTTCTTCCAAAGGAGAGCCCTCAGACATTATCATAATCATAGTCAATGCATATGTCAATCCTACATCCCATAACCAATGATCGAATACGCCACAAGGCCAAATCAAGTTTTGCAATAAAGAGTCTTAACCATCCCCCCTCTGTTTTAGTGCTTTGGAAATCTATTTCAGCACTTTGGGACTCTATTTTATCGCATCCATAAAATAGAACTTTCAAGCACTGTTTCAACGCTTTCGAGCACTATTATAGCGCTTCCACAACATAGCGCTTCTAAGCACTATTTGAGCGCTTCCAAGCACTCTTATAGCACTTTCAACAAAATAATGTTTCTGAGCACTGTTTCAACGCTTTTGAGCACTATTTTAGCGCTTTCAAAAAAATAGCGCTTCCATTATCTGTTTCAATGCTTCTAAACTTTATTTTAGCGCTTCTGCAAGATAGCGATTCCAAGTCCTATTTTAGCACTTTTGAACTCTATTTTAGCACTTTCCAAATAGAGAGTTTCAAAACATATCAGTCAGTTTGATTATCATCTAAACATGGATTTCTTGTCAAATAGAAGTATCTTTTTAACAGAGTCACTGTCTAGAAACCAAAATCAGATAGGTTCCTACAAGTTACCATTCTTTTCAACTAAAACACAGATCTTGCAAATCATAAAGTGTCAAATCAAAACAAAATCTTGATTATTAAGCTGAAGTTTCCTCATCAGGATATTATCATCCTATTATCACAAAACAAGGCATAATAATCAATTTTTTAACCTAGTCTTATCAATAAGATATATCATCTTATTTAACTTTGTTAAAAATTCACTTGACATTTTCCGGAGAAAGCTAACTGCTAGACAAAATTCACTTATGTATATAATATAGGATATGCCCCCATACCGCATAGAGAAAAGAGTCGCGACGGAAGAGGTGGGACCCACGACGGAAAAGGTTGTCGAATGAAAGGAAAGACATGACGGTTGGATGTCTCATCCCCCATGCCATTTGTTGTCCCATCATCGAGAAATCGTGTCAACGCCGATGTGTTTTCAAAATAATCGTTCGGCGTGGATGGACAAAAATCCAAAAACGTGGCATTCGAAACCATTATTAGCAAATATCAAAAAGCCCCGACGAGGTCCCATTTTCTCCATTTTTGGACGGCGATATTTTGGTGGATAGCAAGGGCAAGAGTTGCAGGCATGCAAAGCTCTTTCAGGTATGTATATCTGCTCTGTGTATGTGCCATTTTTCCATTCTACCATGGACACCGAAGAAACGAATGGGCATTCGTTGCGGGGTTTAGGGTTCATGATTTTCAGCTGAGGGTTTTAGTTTTTTCGTCTCCTCCCATCTGCTGGTTTTAAAATTTTGGGGTTGCTGAATAAACTATTTAGTTGAAATGCAGGTCAAATAATGTTTTTTTTGTGTCGAGGGTTTTGAAATTTTTGTTTCGTTTCCTCCCCGTATGCTGATTTTCACATTTTTCCATTTCCGAATGAAATAAGCAACAACCCATTGTAGAAATATGAGTGAAATTACTATATAATGTTTGTAGAAAGCATAATCTATTGGTTTTGCAATGAAATGCTATATTTCAAAAATCATGTAAAACCCGAAATGTCGCCATTGTTCGCATTATTTTTTCAGAATGGATAGAAAAGGGCATAACATGGCATTCAAAATCATAATTGGGAAATGAAAAAAATCCCACATCCAATCCCATTTTTTCCGCCACTTTATACACTGTTGTTTTGGAAAATACACTATCTCCTAAAACTCGGACTATTGTAAAACCCATTGTTTCACTACAACGTCTCATCATGTTATGTATGTATCCATGTATTTTCTTATGTATGTTTTTCATGCATTTTTCAATGTGCATAGGTGAATTTTGTTTAGGAGTTAGTTGAAATGCAGGTCTGATAATGTTTTTTTTTGTTGAGGGGTTTTAAATTTTTGTTTTGTTTCCTCCCCGTATGCTGGTTTTCAAAATTTTCCATTTCCGAATGAAATAAGGGACAACCCATTGTAGAAATATGAGTGAAATTACTAAATAATGTTTGTAGAAAGAATAATCTATGGATTCTGCAATGAAATGTATATTTTAAAAATCATGTAAAACTCGGAATGTCACCATTGTTCGCATTGTTTTTCAGAATGGATAGAAAAGGGCATAACGTGGCATTCAAAATCATAATTGGAAAATGAAAAAAATCCCACATCCAATCCCATTTTTTCCGCCATTTTATACACTGATGTTTTGGAAAACACACTGTCTCCTAAACCTCAGACTATTGTAAAACCCATTGTTTCACTATGACATCTCGTCATGTTATGTATGTATCCATGTATATTCTTATGTATGTTTTTTATGCATTTTTCAATGTGCATAGGTGAATTTTTTCTAGGAGTTAGTTGAAATACAAGTTTGATAATGTTTTTTCTGTTGAGGGTTTTTAAATTTTTGTTTTGTTTCCTCTCCGTATGTTGTTTTTTGAATTTTTCCATTTCTGAATGAAATAAAGGCCAACCCATTGTAGAAATACAAGTGAAATTACTGAATAATGTTTGTAGAAAGCAGAATCTGTGGGTTTTGCAATGAAATGCTATATTTTGAAAATCATGTAAAACCCGAAATGTCGCCATTGTTCGCATTGTTTTTCAGAATGGATAGAAAAGGGCATAACGTGGCATTCAAAATAATAATTGGGAAATGGAAAAAAGCCCACATCCAATCCCATTTTTTTTGCCATTTTATACACTATTGTTTTGGAAAACATATTATCTCCTAAAATTCAAACTATTGTAAAACCCATTGTTCACTACGACGTCTCGTCATGTTATGTATGTATCCATGTATGTTCTTATGTATGTTTTTCATGTGTTTTTCAATGTACATAGGTGAATTTTGTCTAGGAGTTAGTTGAAATGCAGGTCTAATAATGTTTTTACTGTTGAGGGTTTTTTAATTTTTGTTTTGTTTCCTCTCCGTATGTTGGTTTTCAAAATTTTCCATTTCTAAATGAAATAAGGGACAACCCATTGTAGAAATATGAGTGAAATTATTGAATAATGTTTGTAGAAAGTAGAATCTGTGGGTTCTGCAATGAAATGCTATATTTCAAAAATCATGTAAAACCAGAAATGTCACCATTGTTCGCATTGTTTTTTGAAATGGATAGAAAAGGGCATAACGTGGCATTCAAAATCATAATTGTGAAATGGCTAAAAGCCCACATCCAATCCCATTTTTTCCACCATTTTATACACTGTTGTTTTGGAAAACACATTGTCTCCTAAAACTCGGACTATTGTAAAACCCACTGTTTCACTACAACGTCTTGTCATGTTATGTATGTATCCATGTATGTTCTTATGTATGTTTTTCATGCGTTTTTCAATGTGCATAGGTGAATTTTGTCTAGGAGTTAGTTGAAATGCAGGTCTAATAATGTTTTTTGTGTCGAGGGTTTTTAAATTTTTGTTTTGTTTCCTCCCCGTATGCTGGTTTTCAAATTTTTCCATTTTCAAATGAAACAAGGGACAACCCATTGTAGAAATATGAGTGAAATTACTGAATAATGTTTGTAGAAAGCAGAATCTATGGGTTCTGTAATGAAATGCTATATTTTAAAAATCATGTAAAACCCGAAATGTTGCCATTGTTCGCATTGTTTTTTGGAATGGATAGAAAAGGGCATAACGTGGCATTCGAAATCATAATTGGGAAGTGGAAAAAAGCCCACATCCAATCCCATTTTTGCTGCCATTTTATACACTGTTGTTTTGGAAAACACATTGTCACCTAAAACTTGGACTATTATAAAACCCACTGTTTCACTATGACGTCTCGTCATGTTATGTATGTATCCATGTATGTTCTTATGTATTTTTTCATGCGTTTTTCAATGTGCATAGGTGAATTTTTTCTAGGAGTTAGTTGAAATACAGGTCTGATAATGTTTTTTCTATTGAGGGTTTTTAAATTTTTGTTTTGTTTCCTCCCTGTATGCTAGTTTTTGAATTTTTCCATTTTCGAATGAAATAAGGGACAACCCATTGTAGAAATATGAGTGAAATTACTGAATAATGTTTGTAGAAAGCAAAATCTGTGGGTTCTACAATGAAATTCTATATTTCAAAAATCATGTAAAACCCGAAATGTCGCCATTGTTCACATTGTTTTTCGGAATGGATAGAAAAGGGCATAACATTGCATTCGAAATCATAATTGGGAAATGGAAAAAATCCCACATCCAATCCCATTTTTTTTGCCATTTTATACACCATTGTTTTGGAAAACACATTGTCTCCTAAAACTCAGACTATTGTAAAACCCATTGTTTAACTACGACATCTCATCATGTTATGTATGTATCCATGTATATTCTTATTTATGTTTTTGATTCATTTTCAATGTGCATAGGTGAATTTTGTCTAGGAGTTTGAAACTAGCATATCCTATGTTATATACATATGTGAATTTAAGCCTGAAACTAACATATCCTATGTTATATACATATGTGAATTTTGTCCAGGAGTTAGCTTGCTCCCTCCTTAACTCCTGGAAAAAATTCACATATGTATATAACATAGGATATGCCCCCCATAGCGCATGGGGAAAAGAGTCGCAAAGGAAGAGGTGGGACTAGCGAGGGAAAAGGTTGTCGGATGGGAAGGAAAGACTTGAGGGCCAGATGTCTCATACCGTGTGCCGTTTGCTATCTCGTCACCGAGAAATCGTGTCAGCGTCGATGGTTTTTCAAAATAATTGTTTGGCATGGACAGATAAAAAGCCAAAAATATGGCATTCGAAACCATTATTAGCAAATATCTTGTTCAATGCCAATAGTTAGTGTTATGCACACAGTAGGAAGACAATGTATTGAATTTGAGCTTCATAATTTTTAACAACCCTTACTTTCAGCAAAACACTCTTGTTCGATATCTGCCCAACACATTATTCACATAATAGTTGCATCATGGAAAACACAGTGGGTTGTGGCTCACTTATTATTTTATGTAGGCTATGAGAAATGAATGTTTTGAAGCTCACATTGTAGTTTTTTAACAACACTTAGAGAAAAACACTTTTTTTCAATATCTGCCATATGTTTCAAACAAAAAATTTACATAACAATAGCATCATGGAAAACATAGTGGGTTGTGGCTCGCTTCTTATTTATTTCAATCTCCTTGTTTAAATGCAAATGGAAAGCTAAAGGTTTGAGTGCACGTGGAGGAGTTGGAGTAGAATACTGACGAAATGGAGGTGAGGGGTAATTTTAAATTTGGGAAACACAATGTGGAGTATTTCAATTTCTTGAATGTCTTCCAAATCACACATTCCATTGTTGTGTTTAAATTTCAGTCAATTGAAAAAAAAACTGCACAAAATAATTGTGAATGGGAAACACAGTGCTGGGTTTTAGTTATTTGAATCTCCTTGTTTAAATGTAAAGGGTTGACTCATGGTGGGTTTATTGCTTCTTAAGACCCATGGTTTTGCAACATGGAATCTTACAAAATAGTATGAATTTTTTCAAAATCACACATTCCATTGTTGTGTTTAAATTTCACAACATTGAAAAAAAAAAGTGTCAAAAATAATTCTAAATGGGAAACACAATGTTTGGTTTCAGTTATTTTAATCTCCCTATTTATATGTAAAGGGTCTTCTCATGCTGGGTTGCTTGGTTCTTAACACCCACGGTTTTGTAAGATGGAATGTTAGAAAACAATATGAAAGTATTCCAGATCACACCTTCCATTGTTGCGTTTAAGTTTCAAGTATATAAAAAATTGCATGCTTCATAACACATTGCATTTTCAACCTCAACATCACAACATACCCAAGCTCTTTCTGGTTTTTAAACTAGTATATCTAGGTGTGCACATTGGGTAGTGCATGTTGGAAAACACAATGTGTTTTGAAGCTTGCCTTCACTTCATACTGTTTTGCAACAATTCATGTTGGAAAACCCTTGATGTTAAGAAAGAAGCAACCCAAATAGTGTTGTAAAACCCTCTGCAACACTATTGGATAGTACATGTCACCTCAATTTGGTTTGATTTCTCCTCCAACTTGTCCACGTGCACTGAAACGTTCAGCTTTCCCTTTCAATGTGCAGACTGGAAACAAATAGTATTTTCACCTTTCTTTCTCGAAACAGAAAAGGCCCAATACTTGCAACTATTGTCAAGAAAACATGTCAGTTCTGGTGAGATTTCAAAATAATTTATCGGCATGGACAAAAATCCTAAAATGTGGCATTCAAAACCATTATTTGCAAATATCAAAAAGCCCAGACAAGCTCCCATTTTCTCCATTGTTGGACAATGGCATTTTGGTGGATAGCAATGGGAAGAGTTTCAGGTGTTTAGAGCTCCCTAAGGTATGTATATCCACTCTGTGTATGTTCCATTTTTCCATTCTACCATGAACACTGAAGAAAGGAACGACTATTTGTTGCTAGAAAATAGTATTTTCACCTTTTTTTCTTGAAATAGAAAAGGCCCAATAGCAAGAAACAAATAGTATTTTCACCTTTCTTTCTTGAAATAGAAAAGGCCCAATAGTAGGAAACAAATAGTATTTTCACCTTTATTTCTTGAAATAGAAAAGGCCCACGTCATTCCCTTCCACTTTTTTTGTGCTAGACAAAAGAAACTTGTCCACAAAGCTAACCCGCCCAGTTTTTTTCTTGGAAACAGGCAGGAAAACCCACCTGACAACGCCATTAACTCCCACCTAACCATCACCCAAATGTTATGTTTTGTCTGTCAGTTTTGTGTTGATCACCGGTCTGGTGGGCCTTGCACTACAATGTCTCATCATGTTATGTATGTTTCCATGTATGTTGTCATGTATGTTTTTCATGCATTTTTGAACAACTCTTTGCTACAACCAAAATGTCATTTCGCTTTCTTTATCTGATTGGAAAAAATAAATTGCTTGCATTATTTGCGGAGTTGGAAAACACACTATCTCCTCTCAATTGCAGAGGGTTTTACAACACTATATGGGTTTCTTGTTTCTTAACATCTTATATTGACACAGTGTGTTTTCCAAATGTGCAGATAATGTGAGCATTTATTTGGTCGAATCAGATGAGGAAAATGAAATGTCATTTTGATCTCATGTTACATGAATAGGTTTTTTTTTTATGAGTTAGCTTTCTCTTGATTGGAACAAATGAATTGCTCTCATTATTTACACAGTTGGAAAACACATTGTTTGCTCTCTGTTGCAAAGGGTTTTACAACACTATTTGGGTTGCTTGTTTCTTAAGGAGTTGGCTAACTCCAAGACATAATTCACCTATGTACATTGAAAAACACATGAAAAAAATACATGGATACATACATAACATGACAAGACGTCATAGTTGGAAAACACATTGTTTCCTCTCTGTTGCTGAGGGTTTTACAACACTTTTTGGGTTGCTTACATTTCTTAACACCTTATATGGAGACATTGTATTTTCCAACACTGCAAATAGTGGGAGCATTTATTTGGTCGAGTCAGATGAAAAAAATGAAATGCCATTTTTATCTCATGTTACATACATAGGTGCTTTTTGTTTACGAGTTAGCTTTCTCCTGATTCCTGATTGGAACAAATGAATTTATCCAACAAAATGAACGTTCATTGCTTCACAGTTCTAGCAGAATGGAAAAATGGCACATATGATTGCTGATATATATACTAGTGTTAGCGATAGGTTAAATTGGAAATTAAATTCCCAATGTACAATTTAATATGTTTGTTTATTGTTTGTGCAAGCTGGCATTTTGCACTAAGCAGAACATATAAATTGTATATTGGGGAAATTGGAAGAAATAAAATTATTTCTAGCACCAATTGTCTTTAATTTTCCAATTTAATATATCGCTAACACTTGTCTTTCTTCCAGGTGGTTGATATGGGCTTGGAAAGAAAATTGAACAAAAGAAGGGCGGGTTGATTGAGAAGGATGCTTCAGGAGATGTGAACCTTGTGCAGTAAATATAGGTGATTTTGGTTGTGATAGTTTGAATTGCGAGTGTAGTGGACACATATTAATGTTAATAAATTTAAGAACATAAATTGAAATTTTATTGTAAACTATATCCTAAAAGGGTTAGTATAAAGCAGAATTCCATAGCATATAAACAAAATTTCAACAAGGTTTTGTTGTAAAATGATTTAGTGAAAAAATATTCCTCACAAGATAAAGAAAAATAGAACACCTACTAGTTGAACAAGCTTTATAATAATAAGTTTCTATAGGATACCTACTAGAGTTGAACAAGGCTTTAAAATAATAAGTTTCTATAGCATACCTACTAGAGTTGAACAAGGCTTTAGAATAATAAGTTTCTATAGCATACATACCAGAGTTGAACAAGGCTTTCTTTGTTGTAGAGCTTATTTTAGTAAAACATATTTTATAATAGCATAAAGAAAAAGAAAATTTTCCATAGCATTATCTACTAGTTGAATGAAGGTTTCCATAGCTGAGTAACTTTATTTTCCATAAAGTTGATCTTGCTCTAAAAACTTACAAGTTACTAAAGAGTATTCAATCCACTACAAAAGGGTTGCTAAATTAAATAAAGTTTAGAACATATGAATATTAAACTCATACAAGCAAAGCAGAGCCAAATTTAATAGCTTTGGCTAGTTGTCAGCGGAAGGTCCATGCTAGAATAGACACATTTGTCTCTTCATTAAGATGATAGTTTTGTATGAAGTTTCCTAAATGTATAAGTCATCATCATCTTTATTATCTGTTGTAGAAAATACATCTAAAGCCCCAGTAGGAGTACCAGTGGGTCTATCTGGAGATCGAAACTCAGAACCAAAGCCTCGAGATTGTTGTAGTATTTGTGCAAAGGCTTGATACTTCCAAATATTAGCATCACTGACTTTTCTTCGAGCATATTTCATAGAATCCTCAAAATGAGAAGATTTTATTTCAGCTACCTCATCACTATCATCCTCATCCATTGCCTCAGGATTCTCGACTCTTTTTCGTTCATGTTGAATTTCTTGAAAGTGTGGGGCGAGAGGTTATGGTAAAATTGAAATGCATGCTAGTATGATGAATTGAAATAACAAGCTACAAGTTGAGGTAAGTTCAATAGGTAGACTATTTCTCTATCTTAAAAATTAGTAACATAATAGTCAAAATAAAAACCATTAGAAATCCATAAACAAATCTAGCTCGCAAAAGATGACACAATTGGAACTCACCTTCTCAATATTTTCTCTAATAGCATACTTGCAAGCCCTCTGATAAATCTCAGTGATATCAGATCCTCTGAATCCTTGGGTATAACAGGCTAGTGCCATTAGGTCTACATCCTTTGATACGGGTGAATTTCTCAAGCAAGATTTGAAGATTTGATAACGTGAGGACTCATCAAGTAAGGGAATATAAATCAGCTAGTCAATTCAGCCAGGCCTTAACAATGCAAGATCGATGATATTAGGCATGTTTGTAGCAACAATAATGATAACTTTTTTCTTGGTTGTCATACAAGCCATCTCCATCAACAACTGATTAAGGACTCTATCTGCAACACCACCAGCATCCCCAACACTACTACCATGCTAGAAACATGCAAACCAATTATGCATCACAAGTTAGAGCCTACTTCAAAAAGTTCAAAAAAAATTCCCAGTCATTTATAGTCAACCTTAAACTTTTACTTATAAAAAATCAACACACCTGTGTAGCAATAGAATCAAGCTCATCATAAAACAGGACACAAGGAGCTAACCCTCTGGCCTTATAAAATTTTTGTCACATTAGCCTCACTTTATCGAAACCACATTTTTAACAATTAGGGCCCTTCACACTGATGAAATTGGTCTGGCATTCATTGGCAATGGCTTTTACAAGCAATATCTTTCCACAACCCAGTGGCCCATAAAATAGCACTTCTTTTCAAGGAGACATTCCAAAATTTTCAAATTTCTCAGGATGCTCCACTGGATATTGAACAGTCTACACCAAACTCAATGAATTTTGTTAGTTGATATCTCCTTGAAAAGAAGCTTTTCTGCATTGAAAGAAAAGCAAGGCACAAATATAGTGAACCATGTATCTCAATATACCTCTTGAAGCTCCCTCTTGACATTTTCCAACCCTCTAATATCTTCCTAAGTGACATTTGGAACTTCAACGACCTGTCAATGTTTTCCCAATATTCATAAGCAAATTTACCATTATTAAAATCATCAGAAATAAACAAACTTAGAAAATTAAAATTTAGGGGCCCAACAGATCAATAGTTTAAAAATGCAATCCCTACTTAATCGATATGAGAAAAATTGAACGTCTAGACATGGTTTGGAAAAACTCACAGTTTCACAGACATCAGATGGGTTGCTAGAGCCCAATGCAGTTTGGAAGTTCTAATTGACCATTGAATTTAGAATCTCACCATCTATTGTCTCATCTTCTAATTCAATGACATCCATTTTTCCCTAATACACTGAAGTGCAACCTCACTGCACAAAGTTGCAAGATCTACTCCAACATATCCATGAGTGTCCTTAGCAATCCTTTCAAGATCAACCTGTACCAAGAATCCTAAAGATTAATATATATTGTCACCAAGAAAAACAAAGATTAATAAATGCTCTCAAAATCCAAGCATTGTTTGACATTAGATCTAGAAGTACAAAAAACAATTTACGTTCTACAATACATACATCATCAGAGAGCTTCATATTCTTTGTATGGATACGAAGCACTTCCAACCTACCTACTTCATTCAGAAACCCAATGTCAGTTTCCCTATCAAACCTTCCAAACCTTCTGAGTGACGGGTCAATACTATTTGGTCGGTTAGTTGATGCAATCACAATAACATGAGCACGAGACTTAAGTCCATCCATAACTATAAGAAGTTGAGAAAAAATTCTCCTCTCAACTTCACTGTGGGTTTTTTCCCTCTTGAGAGCTATGGAATCAATTTCATCAATAAATATAATGGAAGGTGCATTCTTCTCAGCCTCCTCAAAAGCCTTCCAGAGATTGCTTTCGCTTTCTCCGACCAGCTTTGACATAATTTAAGTTCGATTGATATAGAAAAAGAAGGCATCGGTTTCATTTGCAACTGCCCTAGCAATTAAGGTTTTCCCAGAACCAGGTGGCCCATAAAGCATAATACCCTTTGGGGGTTTCACACTAATTGATTTGAGGAGTTGTGGGTGCCTAAGAGGAAGTTCTACCAATTCACGTATTTGAGCCATTTGTTTTCGTACACCACCAACATCATCATAACCTATTTCGTCTAATCTATCTTCATCCTCCCACTTTATAGGCTCCCCTTCACAAAAAATTTCAGTATCTGGAGGAACAACACAGTATTCCCTAGGGTCTGTCTCAATTACCTTAAACTCTACACTACGCATACCACCTCTTACAAGGAAAAAATCACCTTTTGTCACTGGGAAATAAGCTTCCAAGAAATAGGTTGCAAGTTATAAATCAGTAAAGTCTTTTAGCACATAGACTTCACAAAGGCAAAAAGGCAGAGGGTTTTACAATACTATTTGGGTTGCTTCTTTCTTAACACCTTATATCGAGACATTGTGTTTTCCAACTGTGCAGATAATGGGAGCATTTAGTTGGTCGAATCAGATGAGAAAAGTGAAATGTCATTTTGATCTCATGTTATATAAATAGGTTCTTTTTGTTTATGAGTTAGCTTGCTTGTTTCTTAACACCTTATATCGAGACAATGTGTTTTCCAACTGTGTAGATAATGTGAGCACTTATTTGGTCGAATCAAATGAGGAAAATGAAATTCCATTTTCATCTCATGTTACATAAGTAGGTTCTTTTTTTTTATGAGTTAGCTTCTCCTGATTGGAACAATTGAATTGCTCTCATTATTTGCATAGTTGGAAAACACATTGTCGCCTCTCTATTGCAGTGGGTTTTATAACACTATTTGGGTTGCTTCTTTCTTAACACGTTATATCCAGACAGTGTGTTTTCCAACCATGCAGATAATGGGAGCATTTAGTTGGTCGAATCAGATGAGGAAAATGAAATGCCATTTTTATCTCATGTGACATAAATAGGCGCTTTTTGTTTATGAGTTAGCTTGCTTGTTTCTTAACACCTTATATCGAGACAGTGTGTTTTCCAACTGTGTAGATAATGTGAGCACTTATTTGGTCGAATCAGATGAGGAAAATGAAATGTCTTTTTAATCTCATGTTACATAAATAGGTGCTTTTTTTACGAGTTCGCTTTCTCTTGATTGGAACAATTGAATTACTCTCATTATTTGCACAGTTGGAAAACACAATGTCTCCTCTCTGTCGTAGAGAGTTTTACAACACTATTTGGGTTGCTTGTTTCTTAAGGAGATGGCTAACTCCTAGAAAAAATTCACCTATGTACATCAAAAAATGCATGAAAAACATACACGGATACATACATAACATGACGAGACGACATAGTTGGAAAACACACTGTTTCCTCTCTGTTGCAAAGGGTTTTACAACACTATTTGGGTTGCTTGTTTCTTAACATCTTATATGGAGACATTGTATTTTCCAACACTGCAAATAGTGCGAGCATTTATTTGGTTGAATCAGATGAGGAAAATGAAATTCCATTTTTATCTCATGCTATAGGTGTTTTTTGTTTATGAGTTAGCTTTCTCCTGATTCCTAATTGGAACAAATGAATTTATCCAACATAATGAGTGTTCATTGCTTCACAGTTTTAGAAGAATGGAAAAATGGCACATATGATTGTTGATATATATACTAGTGTTAGCGATAGGTTAAATTGGAAATTAAATTCCCAATGTACAGTTTAATATGTTTGTTTATTGTCTGTGCAAGCTGGCATTTTGCACTAAGCAGAACATATAAATTATATATTGGGTAAATATGGAAGAAATAAAATTATTTCTAGCACCAATTGTCTTTAATTTGCCAATTTAATCTATCGCTAACACTTGTCTTTCTTCCAGGTGGTTTATATAGGCCAAGAAAGAAAATTGAACAAAACAAGGGTAGGTGAATTGAGAAGGATGCTTCAAGAGATGTGAACCTTGTGTAGTAAATATAGGTGATTCTGGATGCCATAGCTTGAATCGCAAGTGTAGTGGACAGTTAAATTTCTAAAATTTAATATGCATTTAGAAGTGCCAATTTTGTTGAAATTGTGAAATGTTGGGGTTTTCAATTAGCTGTCATTTTCATGTGATTCTTAAGTGTTACGCTAATTTGAAATCTTTCACCAAAAGAGTTTATATGTGGTTCATAAGTTTTTTTGTAATAGTTCATTTTACAATTTCGCTATTTGTCTAGAATATTTAGTAAGTTATAAATGGTTCATTTTTAACAACATCTACTGGAAATTTTGTAGAATGCTATTTCTATATCCTATTTCTACTATTTTTCAGTATGTTTTGATCTGACCACCACACTACAAAAAGATGTGCACATATAACAAGCGACTACTTCAAATAGTTCTATGCACTGTATTAAATAGAACTCGTAAATCCAATGGGTAGGAATAACTTAATTGATAATTTGGTCTACTCCCATTAATTGGCCCTAAATATTATAGACAAATTGTAAAAGAGCTATTAGAATAACAACATACATGGAAACAAAAAGTGACAAAACGAGCAGATGGGACCAAATGTTCGGGCGATGGTTATGTAGGAGTTAACGACGTCATCGGGTGGGTTTTCCCACCTGTTGTCAGGCGAAAAAGTGGGCGGGTTAGCTTTGTGGACAAGTTTCTTTTGTCTGGCATAGGAAAAGTGGAAGGGAATGATGTGGGCCTTTTCTGTTTCAAGAAAGAAAGGTGAAAATACTATTTGTTTTGTTTCCACTCTGCACATTGAAAGGGAAAGCAGAAGTTCTCAGTGCACGTGGACAACTTAGAGGAGAATACCGACCAAATTGAGGTGACAGGTACAATCCAATAGTGTTGTAGAGGGTTTGACAACACTATTTGGGTTGCTTCTTTCTTAACACCTAGGGTTTTCCAACATGAATTGTTGTGAAACATAATGAAGTGTGTACTATGAATTACACTATGTTTTGAGGGTTATTATTGTACCCATTAAATGAGAGATGTGCTATTTGATAAAATAAAACACCATCTATACGTTTGTATATTTGCATTACAAGACAAAGGTTGGGTATACCGTATAAGTAAAGGCAGGCTTCAAAACACATTGTGTTTTCCAACATGCACTACACAATGTGCACACCTAGATATGTTGGTTTAAAAACCAGAAAGGGTTACGGTATGTTGTGATGTGGAGGTTGAAAAATGTAATGTGTTATGAAGCAAGCAATTTGTTATATACTTGAAACTTAAACACAACAATGGAAGGTGTGATCTGGAAGACTTTCATACTGTTTTCTAACATTCCATCTTACAAAACCGTGGGTGTCAAGAACCAAGCAACCCAACATGAGATGAACCTTTACATCTAAATAGGGAGATTCAAATAACTGAAACCCAACACTATCTTTCCCATTTAGAATTATTTTCTGCACTTTTTTTTTTTCAATGTTGCAAAATTTAAACACAACAATGGAATGTGTGATTTTGAAGACATTCAAGAAACTTAAATACTCCACATTGTGTTTCCCAAATTTCAAATTACCCCTCACCTCCATTTCGTCAGTATTCTACTCCAACTCCTCCATGTGCACTCAGACCTTCAGATTTCCATTTACATTCAAACAAGGAGATTGAAATAATTGAAACCCACCACTGCGTTTCCCATTCAAAATTATATTGTGAACCTTTTTTCCAATCAACTCAAATTTAAACACAATAATGGAATGTGTGATTTGGAATAAATTCATACTGTTTTGTAAAATTCCATGTTGCAAAATTGTGTGTGTTAAGAAGCAAGCAACCCACCATGAGACGACCCTTCACATTTTTAAACAAGGAGACTCAAATAACTAAAATGGGACAGTATATTTTTTCAACACTGTAGACTATCTATAACAACACTGTGCCTTGCAAGTATCATAACATAATACTTGCAAGCCATGGTGTTGTTATAGATGGTTTGCAGTGTTGGAAAAAACACTATCCCATTTCAGTTTTCCAATTTAATTACATTCTTGGCACCTCTTTTTTCTATTTGGAAATAATGGTTTTCAATGACATGTATTGGAATTTTTGTCCATCCATGCCGAACAATTATTTTGAAAAGAAGATGACTGTTATGATGCATGTGACACATTTTTGTAGGGAGAATAGCCTGCTCCCAATTGCAGAACATGATCTCCTTGCGACATGGCTTACACATTATAATATATTTCCCTTCTTCAGGGATAAGACATATCTTCTTATCATTGCTAGTTGATTTGTGGATTCAATTGTCTAAGAATTATAGCATCAAAGTTGCAGATGAGACTTCGTGATCCAATATCATGATGAGTGATGTTGTCTTCTTCATCCTTATGTTGGATCATGGAGTGTGATCCCAAACGTTGATGCAAGAATTCTTACACAATCAAATCCACAATTCAACTAGCAATAATCAATATAGATTATGGAAAATTGATAGCATTTATGTCTGATTATGTTATCATTTCAAACACATGTTTTTTTAGGGATAATAACTTGATTTTACTATATTTCGTAGGGAGATTAGCTTCTACATTGCAATTGGATGTTGCTATTATCCCTAGAAGAATGCATGTCAGAGGCATCATAACATGCAGAAACCCACTTTATTTTCCATGATGCTACTGAACTATGTAAATTTTATGTTGGAAACATATGAGAAGATATTGAAAAAGAGTGTTTTTCTCAAAGTAAGTGTTGTTAAAAAACTACAACGTGAACTTCAAAACATTAATTTCTCAAAGCCTGCATAAAATAATAAGTGAGCCACAACCCACTATGTTTTCCATGATGCAATTGTTATGTGAATAATGTGTTGGGCAGATATCGAAGAAGAGTGTTTTGCTGAAAGTAAGGGTTGTTAAAAATTATGAAGCTCAAATTCAATACATTGTCTTCTTACTGTGTGCATAACACTATTTGTTGTCTTTGAACAAGATTTGAAAAGTTCAGGACAACCCAGTGTGTTTTGCATCCTGCAATAGTTAAGTAAAAATGTTTGTTGGAAAGATATGAATAGATAGTGAACAAGACTATTTTTCTTAAAGTAAGGGGTGTCATAAAACAAGAAAGTGAAGTTGAAAACTGTATTTTTTTACAGTCCGGAAAAAATAATAAGTGAGCCACAACCCACTGTTTTTTCCATGATGCTACTCTTATGTAAAAAATTTGTTGGAAACATATGGGCAAATATTGAAAAAGAGTGTTTTTCTCTAAGTGTTGTTAAAAAACTACAACATGAACTTCAAAACATTCATTTCTCATAGCCTGCATAAAATAATAAGTGAGCCACATCCCACTATGTTTTCCATGATGCAACTGTTATTTGAATAATGTGTTGGGCAAATATCGAAGAAGAGCGTTTTGCTGAAAGTAAGGGTTGTTAAAAATTATGAAGCTCAAATTCAATACATTGTCTTCTTACCATGTGCATAACACTAACTGTTGTCATTGAACAAGATTTGAAAAGTGCGGAACAAAATGCAAACCCCGCAATGAATGGTCGTTCATTTCTTTAGTGTTCATGGAAGAATGGAAAAATGGCACATAATCATAGCAGATATGCATATCTGAAGGAGCTTTGCATGCCTTCAACTCTTGCCCTTGCTATCCACCAAAACATCATTTTTCAAAAATGGAGAAAATGGGACCTTGTCTAGGCTTTTTGATATTTACTAATAATGGTTTTGAATGCCACATTTTTGGCTTTTTGTCCGTCCACGACAAACAATTATTTTGAAAACCCTTCGGTGCTAACACGATTTCCCAGCGATAGGACTACAAATGGCACACTGGATGAGATGTTTGGCCCTCAAGTCTTTCCTTCCCGTCTGACAACCTTTTCCCTTGCCCATCCAACCTCTTCCATTGTGACTCTTTTCTCCATGCGGTATGGGGGGCATATCCTATGTTATATACATATGTGAATTTTGTCCACAAGTTAAGGAGGGAGCAAGCTAACTCCTGGACAAAATTCACATATGTATATAACATAGGATATGCTAGTTTTAGGCGTAAATTCACATATGTATATAACATAGGATATGCCAGTTTCAAACTCCTAGACAAAAATCACCTATGCACATTGAAAAATGCATGAAAAACATACATAAGAACATATGTGGATACATACATAACATGATGAGACGTCGTAGTGAAACAATGGGTTTTACAATAATCCGAGTTTTAGGAGATAGTGTGTTTTCCAAAACAACAATGTATAAAATGGCGGAAAAAATGGGATGAGATGTGGGCTTTTTTCCATTTCCCAATTATGATTTTGAATGCCATGTTATGCCCTTTTCTATCCATTCCAAAAAATAATGCAAACAATGGCGACATTTTGGGTTTTACATGATTTTCGAAATATAGTATTTCATTGCAGAACCCACAGATTCTTCTTTCTACAAACATTATTCAGTAATTTCACTAATATTTCTACAATGGGTTGTCCCTTATTTCATTTTCAAATGAAAAAATTTGAAAACCAACATACGGGGAGGAAACAAAAATTTGAAAACCCTCGACACAAAAAAATGCTTGAAACCGACATATCCTATGTTATATACATATGTGAATTTTGTCCAGGAGTTCGCTTGCTCCCATTATATATAACCTAAATGATCCTAAAGCTTTTAAATAGCCATAATTGTTTAAGTTTTTGAGAAGCGATGGACAACCCTCTGGGTTTTCCATACTGCAACTTTTTTTTTTTTGTGCAACTTTTGTTGCAAGCAAGGGCAGTTATAAAATATGAAAGTGAACTTCAATACATTATTTTCTTATGGTGTGCATAACACTAATTGTTTTCATTGAGCAAGATTTGAAAAGTGTGGGAAAACCCAGTGTGTTTTCCATCGTGAAATTTTTTTTGTGCATCTTCTCTTTGAAACATATTATGATATTCAAATGGAATGTTTGGTGCATGTGATGGATTGTTATAAAATATGGATGTGAACTTCAATATAGTGTTTTGTTACAGTCTTCATAAAAAAAAGTGTTGTCTTTGAAGAAGAATAGAGAAGTGAGGGAAAACTGTGTTAACCTAATTGAGGCGGGGGGAGTAACCAATAGGGTTGTTTCTTGTAAAGGGTTTTAGAACAGTTTGTGGGTTGCATGGTTTATAACACCCTATGTTTTGCAACCTGAAAATTCGGATAACAGTTTGAGTGTCTTGAAAATCTTTTATTATTTACACTGTATGAATGTAAAAATGACACCTCCAAAAATTACAATTGTTAGTTATGGTATAAATTGCAATTCAGTATCTTTGTGTGATTGAAAATAATAATTGGACAAAATAATTGCATTTTGTAAAACACAGTGGGTTACTTGTATAGCGTTTTACAATAGTGTGGGTTGTGCGTTTCAAATTCTTCTTTTCATTGAAAAAATATATGCTTGATTACTGCAAAATTGTGCAATAAATTTTGGAACTTTAATTGTCCATAACACTTGCAACAATATTACAGCTTACAAGAAACCAGTGATGCATGTTGTAAAATGGAAATTGGTTCCTGCAGTGAATAATGTCATTGATGTGCACAACACACCTGAAAGGTTGTGTAGTAGCACATCTTCTTCGGGGCAGTCGCATTCACAAAACGTGCAGGTAAGATCTAGTAATTACAAGATGCAATCAAATGTATAATTTTAATCTCTCATATGTGGTTATGAGGTTGATTGGAAAGTGGGAATGTTTTATTCAGGAGGTAGCAACCGTGGTACAGAGGAAGTCCCCTCAATTTATGAAAACGGTCAACCGTAAGGCAGCGACATGTTTGGTAATTGATTGTGAACTTGCAATTTCCCTTCCCTTCATATGTGTGAATCAAAATTCTTTTTAATTTCAGTTCGAAAATATCATGCATGTTACAAATATTCTGATTTTGGCATATATTGTTCCTTTGATTCAGGAAAATAATCAGGGAGATGATCTCGCTCTTTCCATAGTCCATGACTGGAAGGAAAATCGTGCAGAGGGAGACCCTAAGGATGGAGGGGGATCCAATGAAGCACGGGGTGATGTGATGGGCGAGAAGGTAGATATAATAACTGAATTATTGCATCATTTGGCTGTGTGTATATGTTGTGCATTCAATTTGTTTGAATATCAAATATATTAAGCGATTTTCTTTTCCAAATTTGTTGTGCAGGTTGCTGCTAAATATAGAAGAGAATCAGTGAATGGTAGATATATATTATTGTATTATATAAGAATGTATGAGAAAGTGTTATGATTGGAGAGTGTTCAACATGCATAGGTTTCAGCATCACCACCTTCCTATTATTGAGTCACCAAAGCATGGCCAAGCTGTGTTGGGGGGGGAACCAAAACAACCTTCTCCTCCCCCTGATAAATTGAAAGAGTACCTTCTAAAGAAGGTGGAAAATATAGAGTACCAAATGAATATACGGCAGCAACTGCAACAGAAGTGTGTTATTAGATGTTTATGTTAGAAGTATGGGAAAAAAAACTTCCTTCAACTTCCCCAAGAAGGAAAGGACGAGGTGAAGAAGAAAATGGTGTTATATAACAGTGGGGAGATGAAGGAGCAGAGAAGGCAAAGAATATTACAATTGCAGGAGAGAAAGAGACGGGAACGAATGGTAATGTCAAACTGAACTGTTAAATGTGAATTTTCCTTGCTTCATCTTTTCTGTTCGGATGCATTCAAGGTTCACTTAATGTTAACTTACATGAAATGACAGGGTGATGGTCGAGAAGCAGTTTCCTCCCCCCACCAAAGTAGGGTTCATTTGCTAGAGGAATTTGTGCCCACGAAAGGCGAAGATGATGTTGTTCCTCCCACCCCTATGTCTAACATTCAGAATAAGCATCCTACATAGTTGAAAGTTTCAAGGAACCCTCTGAAGAAGAAACGAAAACAAACGGTGATCTCAAAATATTTTGTTTACTCTAAAGTTTTTTTTTATTATTTGAATGAATTGGTTGCATGCATCTGAGTTTGGTGCAACATTTCAATTCCTCCTATTACACAACAACAATGAACAATGAACTGCTGCCCTCGAGTAGGTTTTTGTGATTTTCAATGGTGAACAATTGCCCATGGAAGCACAAGATGATGTTGTTCCTCCCAACCCATTGTCTAACAATGTTGAGAAGAAGAAGAAGAAGAAGAAGAAGAATGAGCATATGCCGTCAAACGTCTCAAGGTTCCTTGACATGGAGGAACTAGAAGAAACTGTGAATTGCAATTCTTTTATTTAATGTTTGTTTTGATTATTTCAATGAATTGGTTGCATGCACCTGAATTTGAAATAAAATTTTAATTCCTACTATTATAGGGCAAGGATAAACAATGAAATACTAGCCTTGACCTGTATGGCGATGTTGTTGTGATTGAAATTAGAGAGGATAATACAGATGGACATGCAAATGGGGAGAGTACTAGCCACGAAGTGGGACAGGGTAACACAAATGGTCATCCAGACGGGGAGAACATTGGCTTGAATGTGGAATTGGGTAACAGAGATGGACATGGGGACAGGGAGAGTAGTGGCTTGCAAGTGGGAGAGGGTAATAAGGATGGACCCGAGGAGGAGGAGAGCATTGGCCTGCAAGGGGGAGATGGCAATAAAGATGGAAATGGGGATGGGGACAGGTGCGGCATGCCATCTATACTAGTATGAGACCCAACACACTTCCATGCTTTGTTCTTATTTCTTTAGGAATCTTTTAACGTGCCTTCAATTATGCTTCACGTCAATGACATTTCCATTGCAAGAAAATCTGGTGGATGAATAGGTGATAGAGTTCAATGACATAACTTTTAAGGTCAGTGATCACATCGACCTTTGGAGGCCACATAAACTAGTTGTGAAAGGCATTCTACATGTCGCCAGAAACACTCACACCCACTGCTTGAGGCACCCAGAAGATTGTGCGAGAGTCAGCATTGTTGAGGCCATTTATGGTCAATGCTACATGCCTTTTCCCATGCCTAGCGCAGAGACCATCACAGAGTGTGTGGGCGGCTTTTTCATATGGTAGCTCGCCGAGATGAAGCATTTTGTTCCAAAGGTACACATAAATGATATATTGTTGTATATATCATACTACATATATTGTTTCCATGCATACGTTAATTCTCATTAATTTTTTGCTATAGGGTGAAGGTGTTAAACCTGACATGGAAAAAGCATGGACTACAAATAAATTTGTTGTTTCATGTTCATCATCTACGAGGGTTCGTGGATCTGGAATCACCCCTCTTGAAATACACAAGGAACCTAAGAAACGTGCCATATTTTATGCAAATCTGAACTCGATTGCAAGGAATAGGTAGCATAGGAATTGATGAGATAGGCTCTTAATACTAATTCTACTCTGTGGGTTTCATTATTTGAATATTGAATAATTGTGGTGTAGAGATACACCATTTGCATATGTTTCAACACTATGTTGTTAGATATTTGATACGAGACTTTTCATGGGCTTCTTTAATTATTTTATTATTGTACAATTATGTTGAACATATATACTAATTTCATGTCATTGGAACACATAATTGTTATCCATTTCATATTAGACTTTAAGAAAAATAGTCTTGTTCACTATCTGTTCATATGTTTGGAACACAAATTTTACATGACTTGTGTTTTCCCCTCTAGCATGTGTTGCCATTAATGTCAAAGCAGTAAGACAATAGGATGTTCTTGATTGGTATACATGTCAGTAGTATTGGTTTGGTAATTCAGTTGATGGTCTCTTCATTTCAGTTCTTTGACAATCACTTGACTTGGCATACAAGTGTTTTTCAACTCTAGTACACTACATATTGCTTCATGTTCAGTCATCTTGCATATTGTGATAAGGATCTAAAATTGTGACTATATGTAAATACAATTATATGAGTTGAAATAATTATTAAGATAGTTTTGGTCCTCATGTTCATTTATTTATCATATGTCATTCAATTTTAAAGTTGTCGTAAGATTATGTTATCTTGTAAATATTTCAGCTTTTGGGTTTCTATAATGTTGTCAGTCTCTGTGATCTGGTTATGGTCTTTATGTTCATACATGTTAAAAATCATCAAACATGCTTGATAACTAAATTTATCTAGAGCTTGCACTTTACATTTGGTTATTAATGCTAAAGTGGTTGGTATGGGAACAATTGATGTCACCATTTATCAATAAATTTGAGAAATTATTTTTAAAAATAATCCATGAGGTATGAGATTTGAAACCCATCAAGTGTCGGTAATCTAGTTTTGGATTGTGATAATCCATACAAGTGGATAGAATGATATACTATTTTTGAAATGCACCATTTTTAATGCATATTATATATATAACTACCTAAAAAATATGTTGGGTCTCAATCGTGGAAACATAAAAATAAGGACTATCCATGAGTCACTCACAAGATCAAATCAACTTCCAAATGAACAAGTGAAATGCCTCAAGAAAAGAATAATGAAAATTAGACTAATGTCAACAATTGCAAAGGTGATTACAATAGGCCCATCAAAATATCTCAATCAAGTAATGCACCCTTGATTCTCATTATGCACCTTCAACCATATGGTAATGACAACAATGTGATTGGTAAAGTATTCATTTTAATGGTGTACCCTTACCCAAATGCCAATGACAAAGAAAAGCATATATTGGTGGGTTAGAAAACCCTATTCATCCTTCTAGAAAACCTTTAAAGTAAGGTTTTAAGTCTCAATATTCTAAAACACCACTCTGTATTAGTTGTTTATCCTCTACAAACCTCCCTATTCATCCTTCTAGAAAACCTTTAAAGTAAGGTTTTAAGTCTCAATATTCTAAAAACCCACACTTTATGAGTTGTTAATCCTCTACAAACTTAGTTGTTCAAACCTCTTCTCCATTTAAGGAGGGTAATTTACTTCTAAAAAAATATTTATCTTGGATTATTTTCTCCATATAACCTGAATTGGTTCTTGTATAATAGTTTGTATACATAACTGTTGGAGGATGGAAAACACACTGGGTTGTCCCATACTTTATAAATCTTGTTCAAAGACAATAGTTAGTGTTATGCACACAACAAGAAGACAATGTATTGAATTTGAGCTTCATAATTTTTAACAACCCTTAATTTCAACAAAACACTCTTCTTCGATATCTACACAACATATTATTCACATAACAGTTGCATCATGGAAAACATAGTGGGTTGTGGCTCACTTATTATTTTTTCCAGACTGTAAAAAAATATTGTTTTCAACTTCACTTTCTTGTTTTATGACACCCCTTACTTTAAGAAAAATAGTCTTGTTCACTATCTGTTCATATGTTTCCAACAAATTTTTTTACTTAACTGTTGTAGGATGGAAAACACACTAGGTTGTCCCGGACTTTGCAAATCTTGTTCGAAGACAACAGCTAGTGTTATGCACAAAATAAGAAGAAAATGTATTGAATTTGAGCTTCATAATTTTTAATAACCCTTACTTTCAGAAAAACACTCTTCTTTGATATATGCCCAACACATTATTCACATAACAGTTGCATCACAGAAAACATAGTGGGTTGTGGCTCACTTTTTTTTTTTTCGACTGTAACCAAATACTGTTTTCAACTTCACTTTCTTGTTTTATGACACCCCTTAATTTAATTAAAATGGTCTTGTTCACTATTTGTTCATATGTTTCCAACATTTTTTTTTTACTTAACTGTTGCATGATGGAAAACACACTAGGTTGTCCCGGACTTTGCAAATCTTGTTCGAAGACAACAGCTAGTGTTATGCACACAGTAAGAAGACAATGTATTGAATTTGAGCTTCATAATTTTTAACAACCCTTACTTTCAACAAAACACTCTTCTTCGATATCTGCCCAACACATTATTCACATAATAGTAGCATCATGGAAAACATAGTGGGTTGTGGCTCACTTATTATTTTTTATGGACTATAACAAAATACAGTTTTCAACTTCACTTTCTTGTTTTATGACACCCCTTACTTTAAGAAAAATAGTCTTGTTCACTATCTCTTCATATGTTTCCAACAATTTTTTTTACTTAACTGTTGCAGGATGGAAAACACACTGGGTTGTCCCAGACTTTGCAAATCTTGTTCGAAGACAACAGCTAGTGTTATGCACACAATAAGAAGACAATGTATTGAATTTGAGCTTCATAATTTTTAACAACCCTTACTTTCAGCAAAACACTCTTCTTTGATATCTGCCCAACACATTATTCACATAACAGTAGCATCATGGAAAACATAGTGGGTTGTGGCTCACTTATTATTTTTTCTGGACTGTGATAAAATATAGTTTTCAACCTCACTTTCTTGTTTTATGACACCCCTTACTTTAAGAAAAACAATAAGAAGACAACAACTAATTTTATGCACATGGTAAGAAGACAATGTATTGAATTTGAGCTTCATAATTTTTAACAACCCTTACTTTCAAAAAAACACTCTTCTTCGATATCTGCCCAGCTCATTATTCACATAATAGTAGCATCATGGAAAACATAGTGGGTTGTGGCTCACTTATTATTTTTTTTGGATTGTAACAAAATACATTTTTCAACTTCACTTTCTTGTTTTATGACACCCCTTACTTTAAGAAAAATAGTAAGAAGACAACAGTTAGTGTTATGCACACAGTAAGAAGACAAAGTATTGAATTTGAACTTCATAATTTTTAACAACCCTTACTTTCAGAAAAACATTCTTCTTCGATATCTATCCAGTACATTATTCACATAACAATAGCATCATGGAAAATACAGTGGATTGTAGCTCACTTATTATTTTTTCCGGACTATAACAAAATACAGTTTTCAACTTCACTTTCTTGTTTTATGACACCCCTTACTTTAAGAAAAATAATAAGAAGACAACAGCTAGTGTTATGCACACAGTAAGAAGACAATGTATTGAATTTGAGCTTCATATTTTTTAACAACCCTTACTTTCAGCAAAACACTCTTCTTTGATATCTGCACAACACATTATTCACATAATAGTAGCACCATGGAAAACACAAGGGGTTGTGGCTCACTTATTATTTTTTTTGGACTGTAACAAAATACAGTTTTCAACTTCACTTTCTTGTTTTATGACACCCCTTACTTTAAGAAAAATAGTAAGAAGACAACAACTAGTGTCATGAACATAGTAAGAAAACAATGTATTGAATTTGAGCTTCATAATTTTTAACAACCCTTACTTTCAGCAAAACACTCTTCTTTGATATCTGCCCAACACATTATTCACATAATAGTAGCATCATGGAATACATAGTGGGTTGTGGCTCACTTATTATTTTTTCTGAACTATAACAAAATATTGTTTTCAACTTCACTTTCTTGTTTTATGACACCCCTTACTTTAAGAAAAACAGTAAGAAGACAATGTATTGAATTTAGCTTCATAATTTTTAACAACCCTTACTTTCAGCAAAACACTCTTCTTCGATATCTGCCCAACACATTATTCACATAATAGTAGCATCATGGAAAATATAGTGGGTTGAGGCTCACTTATTATTTTTTCCGGACTATAACAAAATATTGTTTTCAACTTCACTTTCTTGTTTTATGACACCCCTTACTTTAAGAAAAACAGTAAGAAGACAATAGCTAGTGTTATGAACACAGTAAGAAGACAAGAAAAGTTGCAGATTTTGAAATTCCATTTCAATATCCTTATACATTTCGAAGAGAAGATGCACAAGAAAAGTTGCAGAATGGAAAAAACAGACTGTAACAAAACAGTGTATTCAAGTTCACCGTCAAATTTTATAAGAACAATACGCATCAGAGAATGAAATGTAAAAACATTTCGAGTCAATATTATACAATCTGAAGAAAATTACAATGCACATTTAATACTGGTCACACTGAAGACTATGTCAACCATTTACAAACAAGTGTAATCTATGTGTTCTTAGCATCTGGAAGCATTTTTCGCACTCTGATTGTCAAGGTAGAATTGACAACATTCAATGTTGGCACCCTGTAGTTCTCATGTAGCAGCCTGAAGGAGAGCTTGCCACGGTGGATCTCAAACCTGACAATGTGGTTGAATTTGAACATGGCCAGCAACCATTCCTCCACATGACCTTTGTGATTAATAATTAGAGATTCCCCCTTGAGGAATCTCGTAAACCTCATGCTCAGCTGATCCACAATATTGTGCCTTTGTATGATAACTATTGGTCTAATGCACACCTTCCATATGCATCCAGCTAGGAAAAGGTCTCGAATTTCTCGGTAAAAAGACATTGGCCAATCACATAAATTGGCAATCTCTATTTGTAGATTGTAATATTGAACATCCATGCCCATATGTGCCCATACACCAAAGATGTTGTTGAAGAAGTGAGCATACTTATCATACTGCAAATCTGTGTAGTTTGGACCTTTTCTATTAATTCTCCTTAACATCTTTTCCCACAACCTGTACGGAAAGTTGAGTTCCTCAATTCGAGCAAGAATATTGCATGGCAGATACGGGTGGTAGTTGGTCAATCAACTAACCACCCATGCTCAAGAACTGTGAGACATCTTCTATAGAACTGTAGTAACAAGTTGTAAAATTCCTGAAATGAAAGACAAAATAACTTTTTTAGAAGGTAGACCTGCATTCTCTAATTAGGACATTTCCAATGCAATGGAAACAATGAAAAAATAAGCGAGCAAAGTGGACTTATGTAGATAATGTATGGACTAAAGAGATTGTACCTATTATTTTGAACTGAATGAGGCAACACATGCAGTATCTCTAATGGGCATATGGCAACGCACGATTCAAACAGTGGGAAGAACAATGCCTGAAAGGAAAGAGAACAAAAATTTCAGCACATTCAACAAAATTCTCTAATTAGAAACACACGAAACAATTGCTAAAAAATTGAAAGTGAAAGAAAAATTTTCATAACTAAGTAATTGTGTATGGACGGTGTCTTTTCCAACATGGAAAATAATTTGAGAAAATAATTTGTTCCAATCACATGAGTTGAACTAATGAATTGTAGAAAATATATTTCTGATACAAACACAAGATGCAAATAATCACAGTTGCAGGATGGAAAACACAATGGGTTATGCCTGACATTTTTATTTATTTGCACTCTACCGCTGGAAATGCACTCAATTAGCCCAAATTTAAAAAGGAGCAGGTCTTAAATCATCATCAAAAAACCTAATGACTTGAAACAGTCCTTTAACAACTCTCATAACTTAGGAATCATCTACTTTTACAAATACAAAGGCTCAAGCCAACGTTGATCTACTAAACCCTTACTTTATGCACAAAAAAAGCTCTATCAAATGAGGCTTTAATAGAATATTGTATTACAAACCTTCCCATGCTCTACCACCATATGAAACATGTTTACAAATGTCTTCCCATGCTTTAGGAACAAACTTTCAGCCCCTTTGAATGCACTTTCCTCGGTTACCAACTTGTTGGCATCCTTTTTCATTGGAAATCTTATGTATTTTCTAAAGATCAGCAACCAAATATTGAATGCTTTGCTTCCCCTGCATGATTCAACAGATACACATCTTAAATTACATAACGTCATACCAAAAATTGGACTTATGTAAGCAAAGCTAGTAAATTCAAACCATACCTTCCATTGGGTTTACACTCGTGAAAGACAGTCGTCGGTGAGGACTCTTTTCCCGAGATTGGAATGTTGAAGTGAACAAAAAAAGCCATAAAATAAATCATAAATTTTATGGAATGGTACAAGCACATACTGGAAAAAAGGAATCTACAATACCATTTCCTATTACAATAAAGAAATTGAAATGGGTTTTCTCATACTCACCTGTATTAGATGTTGTATCCTCTGCCACATCCATAGAAGTTGCATTAGATGTTGTACCATCCAAGATCTGTTTCATCGAGAATACAGTCATCGTCTGGAATTGCCTCGGCCCGCTCCACACTAGATCACATATTTAAATAATTTTTGTTCGTCAAAAAACCATAATGCTGCAACTTTTCCTTTTGCCTATAGGATGGTTTTATTTTACACACAAGTGTGTAATACAAATAGTCCATTCTCCTATTGCATTTTTTTGAATTATCGCACAAGTATTGAGTTTTTAGTATGCAATGGTATGACTCAATGGCTGCATTCATATCCTGGTTGGCATGTGGGAATAGTCTATAATTTTTTGCCCACATGGGTGCGAAAAAAAAAATCCAATAGTCAAGTAAGCCATAATGTATTAAATGTGACATCAAAGAATTTGAATGGTGTGAATCATGTGAGGTGATGAAAATTTTCAACTCACCAATTCGACCTTCTCATTCACACCAAGTCTTCTTGAAGTACTCTAAGAATCGGGACTGATCATTGAACTCCTGAAAGAAAGAGTTCAATAGCTAAGTGATGCAATCTTCATTGTCAACGATTGCCATCATGATCGTGCCAAGACTATGGAAGACATCCATTGCCCTTTCCTTGACTGCATACTTATATACATTCTTTAGCCAAGCCCTTTTGACATGCCAAAGACATAGAAGCACACGACATTGAAAGACAACCCTAATAGACAATACAAACAATATTGTGTACTACTCGACTACATGATAAAGTGGCATTGAAAATGAATAGAAAATGAGATAGGTACAAAAATGAAGAAAGGGATGCACATATTGTATGGCTTGGATCTCTGTAGTTGCATCATTGGTCAAAAATGAATTGATTCTCCAATCGGGCCTGACTCTTCTTCCACGTTTGAGCAATACGCGTAGTCATGCAGAGATGTCCTCAATCTTGTTTCATGAGGAGACTACCCACGCAACTAGTATACCACTCTATTTCTCGTCAAAAATGAGGAGAGTATACAATGGGTCCTATAGAGAGAACAACTCAGCGTGAGCATTGTGAAGTTTACAGCCAAGAAGATCATTGAAAACACGACAAACTATTTGTCAATATTTGTAAGGCCTCACCTCATATTTTTTAGTTTCAAATGTAGAATCCATAGAGATGAATGAATTGTGCGAGCAGCTAACCATCCTATCCAGCATCCATGGAGTCTGAACCTCGATAAAAAAAGGTGTATTATTTCCATCAGGCCATTGAAAGTAGAAGAAGTTGTTAAAGTCTTGTCCACTCCATAGTAGGATACTTGTCATATCAACTTTGTGTTTTTGTGCGTGAGTAGAACGCACCTTTCGCTAGGCATTCATAACATCCTTTCTTGTAAGGAATTGATCTCTCTTGGACATCATGCCACATAAGAGAGAATCGTTGTTGTGTCTATCCATTATTGCATTGACACTGACGTCCATGAACAAAAGGCTTTCAATATAGCTTTTGCACTCCGTGGGTAGATTAGCAAAAAACATAGAATGCTTCTCTCCACTTGTGTCATAAATTCTGTGGAAAAATTCATTGTTTTTATCTACGTGGAACATTTCTTTGTAGATAATATAGGCAACATCGGGTTTGCCTTCTATAACCTTTACCATGAAGTGGTATTGACAACCTCACATTTATGTAAATATCTTATGTGGTTTCTTCTCTGGTGCAAGTTGGTTTCTATTGTCTTTAGGACCGTATTGACACCAGTAGCTACAAGAAAGGCATCATCTCATCATGTTCAACCAAGAGAGTAAAATATCATTCGGTCATAGAAATGAATGTCGATATATACAAACCTCTTATACAAAATTGTTTTGCTATAAGTTTTGTTGTAGATGGGAAACGAGGTGGTAGGTTCTCTTATTTTCTTGTCCAAAAATTTGGTTTCTACACCTTCAATGGACGTTTCACCGTCAATGAACCGATCAAGTCTCGTAAGAGTAATTTCTGCAACAAGGTCAGGGACCTTATCCTTGTTGATGGAAATAGTAGCCCATTCCAAATCGGAAGACAAAAAAGGAGAACCTCCATTTTGTACATCTTGCACCTGAAATTCATCTAGCTTCTTCCATTTCAAACCTCTCCCAATTCTAGGAAATCACAAAATTGGACGAATACTTAAAACTAGTGTGGATTGTGTGAAGAAAAAGAAAAAAATCATTCATTAAACATAGATAAAATGTGCTTGCATTGCTCTCACCCACGTGAAAATAATAGGAAAATTAAAGGTGATAGATGTTCTAGCTTCAACCAAGGAAAATTAAAGGTGATAGATTCAATCAAGCTATGCATAAAATATAACACAAACACATGTTGGAAATCAGACAGTCCAACAACCCAACACTATGTTTTTCGAATCACAATTATTTTCTGCACTTTTCTTTCAATCATGTGAAATTCATTCACAACAATAGAATGTGTGGTTTGGAAGACATTCATACTATTTTGTAACATTCCATGTTGCAAAACCATGGGTGTTAAGAAGAAAGCAACCGAACATGAGATGAACCTTTACAATTAAATAGGGAGATTGAAATAATTGAAAGCCAACACTGTGTTTCCCATTCACAATTATTTTATGCAGTTATTTTTTTCAATCGATTGAAATTTAAACACAACAATGGAATGTGTGATTTGGAAGACAGACATACTGTGTTTTAACATTTCATATTCCAAAACCATGGGTTTTAAGAAGCAAGCAACCCACCATGAGACAACCCTCTACATTTAAACAAGGAGATTGAAATAATTGAAACCCAACACTGTGTTTCCCATTCACAATTATTTTGTGCAATTTTTTTTTCAACCAACTGAAATTTAAACACAGCAATGGAATGTGTGATTTGGAAGACATTCATACTATTTTGTAACATTCCATGTTGCAAAACCGTGGGTGTTAAGAAGCAAGCAACCCACCATGAGACAACCATTTAAGAAACAAGCAACCAACCATGAGACAAGGAAAGATAAACAACAAACTAATCACAAGATGATTTATTTTAGAATTCATAGATTCAACAAATAAAACATTAACACAATTCAACTCAGAAAATATCATATTGAAGAATGATCACAGAAGCACAAAGACATTTTCGATCAATAAAATATTAACAAACTCAAAGATTCAATCTTATTTCCTTTTTTCTCAATACAAAATATGGGTTCAAAGGCTCCATGGTTGCATAACAAAATCGTTTGAAAATAGAAAATGCCCTTCTCCCCTGTTTTCCTCTCTTTCTTTCCTCCCTTTTTTTTTCTCCAATAATTGTTCGCAATACTCCTTAAAAATTGTCAAGGTTGCAATAATTCATTAAGAAACGAACACTATTTCCATTACACCCTAGGATTTCGGTCAGTATTCATAATTACAAAATTTTCATGCATGTAAAGTAAAGATTTAGTTTATGTCAAAAGAAACCATCTCCCAAAAAAGTTTCACTCACACAAAACTTCAAACTTAGCTACCAATATTTAGTGAGGATAACCAATCAAAATTCAAGAATGTATTTGGTGTTAAAGACAAAGGGGTGGGAGAAAGTAGATCCTAGAAATATTTTAATGGGGTTCCATTTAATTTTAGATAGGTAGCTCAAAATTTAAAAAATCCAACATACATATCCAAGTCCAAATTGAGGAAATCCAAAACTAAGTTGGCAAGCTAGTACTTACTTGATGTAGTATGAAATTTTTGTTGATAGCTGCATAAAGAAACCAAGTTCGCTAAACAACCGGAGCAGCCGAAGCCCAGAAAATCTCCGCAAGCATTTCATTAAGAAAATTATTAAATTCGACTCGCTCTTCCTCTTTATCTAAGACAGAGATCACCCTCCAATATTCGGCGTAGATGGAATTTTCCTTCCATGCAAGCGAACGTAGCTCAAAAATAATTCTGAGTTGTTCCTCCTCAAGCCACATTAAATTAGGTTGAATGATTGGTACTAGCTCGATTTCCCATTCCGCAACTTCACCAGGAAGCACCATGTCGAAGAAAACTAGGGATCAAAATTTTGCCACATTTGTAAAACCGTGGGTGTTAAGAAGCAAACAACCGACCATAAGAAAACCATTTACATTTCAAGTGGATGATTAAAATAATTGAAACCCAACAATGTGTTTCCCATTCATAATTATTTTGCAAAGTTTTTTTTCAATGGTGCGAAATTTAAACACAACAATGGAATGTGAGATTTGGAAGAAATTCATATTTTTTTGTAACATTCCATGTTAAAAAACTGTGGGTGTTAAGAAGCAAGAAACTGACCATAAGAAAACCCTTTACGTTTAAACAAGGAGATTGAAATAACTGAAACCCGGCACTGTGTTTCCCATTCAAAATTATTTTGTGCAGTTTTCTTATGAATTGACTAAAATTTAAACACAACAATGGAATGTGTGATTTGGAAGACAGTCATACTATATTGTAACATTCCATATTACAAAACCATGGGTTTTAAGAAACAAGCAACCCACCATGAGACAACCCTCTACATTTAAACAAGGAGACTCAAATAACTGAAACCCAGCACTGTGTTTCCCATTCACAATTATTTTGTGTAGTTTTTTTTACTAAAACCCAACACTGTATTTCCCATTCAGAATTATTTGGAGACTTGCAAAAGAGAATAACAATTGAACTTATATAGTGGAGGCTAAATACTTCAATGGGTTACTTGTTATTGATTTTCCAAATTTGGATAACTTATAAAATGTCTTACTTATAGGAATTAAAGTAAAAAATTATAGATAACTCATAAGAAAGAGACCAATTTGAAATGTAGGAAATGGGTTGAAGGATAGATTTCAGTATGATTTTTGGTAGGGAAACACTCTCCGTAATTTTTTAATCCCTTGTTTAGCTATCAATAATGGTCCTTCTTCTTTATTTTCATATTGTGTGGGTGATTACTAGGAATATGGTACTTAATGTAGAAAGTTGATTAATTTATTTACTCCTCTCAATCATCTCAATCAAGAGGTTATTAGCTACCTTATAGAGAAGTTAAAGAGTTATATATAGTCTAGTTTAATAGGAAAAAATAGACCATTTGGCTAGGTTCTTCCATATGGAAGTGTACTATTGCATCTACTTATCTCCTTTAACATGATATACATGTTGAGGTGCTTGAAAAGAAGAAGATTTTGAACAAGAATATATTACATAAATTCAATGACATCTAGCAGGTTGCTTGTTAGAGTAAATTATTGATTATTGATAATCTTAAACATAGAGCCATTACAATCCCAAATAGGTGTGATCTTTGTGAGAATAATGTTGAGTCTATTTTTCACATTTTTCTAGAATATTTATTCACCTACTCTATCTAAATATCAAGTTCTCACCCTTAATGATGAATGGAGATTCCCTCGGTATTTTAAACTACCTCAATTACCTTTCTCCCCCTCTTGTAATATCTTAAAAAATTTATTAAAATCTATAAGAAAATTCACTCCATAAATGAGGAAACAATTGATCATCTCTACCATGGAGGTAGTGGAAAAACTATTTCTTTAGACAATATGAGTTGTTTTATGGAAAACATCACATTGGTATGATGGAAAATATTTTCCTACTAAAATTACTTGTGGAATAATTATGAGAAGTGGGGTTGATTGCAATTATGTGATCTTGGGAAAATTATTGAATGACTTGATTATAATTGAAGTTTATCAAAATATTTATTTGGGTTACTCCTTTAGATTTATCACAATATACAACTCGGAGGTCAATGATGTCACCATTTTTCTCTTTATTTGTAAAGGATACTACCTATCAATCAATCTCCTTATTGATCCCTCTTTTGGAATCAACCTCTTTCATTTTTTCCAATGAGACTTAATAATTTCATCATTTTCTACTTGTTTATGGACTAGTATATTTGGAAGATTATCATGGGAGATGAGAGACAATGAATAGAGGCTTATTATTGTCAATAATACAATAAAAAAATTACTATTTGGAAATCCTTGCAAAGGGTGAGCTAAATCCATTTATATAATACATAGATGGTTACGATCCATTAGTTCATAGAGATTTCATTGTACAATTGAAGAGTAAGAAGGTTATTGTGAGGGATCTGAAATTTTAAGACTCTAAAAAGTTCAACATTGTAGTTGCTAGCATGTCTAAGAAAAGAGCCAAGACCCATCAAGCGAGCAAATGTCAAAGAAAAGAAAACATTGACACTTTCGTAAAAGGCTTTGAGAAGCTCATTAAATGATAATTAAGATATCTCAAGGAGGTTCTTCCTTAAAATGAATTCAACTTCTTTCTCATTAAATATTTTACCCTAAATGAGAAGTATAAATTATCTATCTTTTGTTAAATAACTTTCCCTTTGTAAACAATATAAGGCATAATTACCTAGTATGCTTTTCTTTGTACCTTTCATTATATAGAGAGAAATAAGTCATGAATGAGATTCTAGGTGAGAAAAAATGGTCCACTACACCAAGTTTTTATAATTTAACTTTATAATTGTGATAAATCCAATTCCTTACTTCTCAAATCCAACCATAGGGTGGTTGTTAATGAAAAGGTGCTCTTATTTTATAAGAATCAAGTCTCTTTTATGTGGGAAAAGATTCTCTAGACCCGAAAAAATGTGATCACTAAAATTTCTCCCTATAGTTCCCATATTTTTAAATCTTAGAAGAGGTCTAGTCTTAGTGAGGAAACTACAAATGATCCCACTAAATCTTCACTATTCCTAGTGTTATCTTCTTTAAACTTATTAGACCTATAGGTAGAGCTAGTATTAGTATAATTCCTACCCCCTCTAATCTTAGTGTTGAGGTGATCCATCTAATGTTTCCCCTATTGATATCATTTCCCCTGCCTCTAATACAAAAGGAAAATACCTAGATATCATTGGTTCTTCAATTGATTTTATTAATAACCCTAGATTTAAGAATATATAAACAACTACTAAAAGGAATAATAATTATATCAAGGAGACTATGACCTAAAATAAAATCACTCAATGATGGTTTTAATCTTCAACATAGATTCCTAAAGTGGTTCAAGAATGAAGTTGAGAATGAAATTAAGGATGGAGAAAATTCATAAATAGGTGAATATGGATGTTACTAAAATTGAGATTAAAGTGAGATTGTTTGATAAGGATTGTACAAATACATTGCTTGGATTAAGATTCTATTTATATTGTAATCATATTTCTATCTCATGCATCTCAAACACTCTTAGAATGTGAATTTGGATTCCTATAGTGTATAATTATAGAGGTATCTTCTATTTATATTCTAATGGTAACCTTGGCATTATTTTTCATATTACATTTGACTTTAGACTCATTTAAAGTATTTTCCCTTTCTTAAGTACTAGAAGAAGAAGTTGAGAATCTTGTCATAAAAATGGGTCCCACATGTGTTAGTGGCTCCAAAATAGAGAACTATATTTAGGGATTTAATCCATAAGATAGTTATGGGTCGAACATGTCTTTGCGGTTTTATTTTGTATTTAGGGTCTCATTGATTGAGCCCATATGACATCCATGTGAATTCATTGATGTCCAAGGTGGGTATTGGATTTTTTTCATGTAATAAGGCATTGGCCTATTATTTTGGTGAAAAAAATTATGGTTTTTGCCTCTTTTCTTATGTATTAGTAGTATAAGATAGTAGTTTAATATCATTTTTTGCAGTTTTTTTTTCAATGGTGTGAAATTTAAACACAACAATGGAATGTGTGATTTTGAAGACATTCAACCAACTAAAATACTCCACATTGTGTTCCCTAAATTTCAATTTAAAAGAACTTGTAAAACCCTCTACATTTAAAAAAGGAGATTCAAATAAATGAAACCCAACACTGTGTTTCCCATTCAGAATTATTTTCTACAGTTTTTTAATTGAAACTCAGCATTGTGTTTCCCATTTAGATTTATTTTTTGCAGTTTTTTTTTCAATGGTGCAAAATTTAAACACAACAATGGAATGTGTGATTTTGAAGACATTCAAGCAACTGAAATACTCCACATTGTGTTCCCCAAATTTCAAATAGAAGAAATTGTAAAACCCTCTACATTTAAACAAGGAGATTCAAATAAATGAAACCCAACACTGTGTTTCACATTCAGAAATATTTTCTACAATTTTTTAATTGAAACCTAGCATTGCGTTTCACATTCAGAATTATTTTAATGGTGCGAAATTTAAACACAATGGAATGTGTGAATTTGAAGACATTCAAGCAACTGAAATAATCCACTGTGTGTTCCCCAAATTTAAAATTAAAAGTACTTGTAAAACCCTCTACATTTAATCAAGGAGATTCAAATAAATGAAACCCAACACTGTGTTTCCCATTTAGAATTATTTTCTACAGTTTTTTATTGAAACCTAGCACTACGTTTTCCATTCAGAATTATTTTTTGCAGTTTTTTTTTCAATGGTGCAAAATTTAAACACAACAATGGAATGTGTGATTTTGAAGACATTCAAGCAACTAAAATACTCCACATTATGTTCCCTAAATTTCAAATTAAAAGAACTTGTAAAACCCTCTACATTTAAACAAAGAGATTCAAATAAATGAAACCCAGGACTATGTTTCCCATTTAGAAATATTTTCTACAATTTTTTATTGAAACCAAGCATGTGTTTCCCATTTAGAATTATTTTTTGCAAAAAAAAATTTCAATGGTGCAAAATTTAAACACAACAATGGAATGTGTGATTTTAAAGACATTCAAGCAATTGAAATACTCCAAATTGTGTTTCCCAAATTTCAAATTAAAAAATCTTGTAAAACCCTCTGGTCGCAACAAAATTACCCCTCACCTCGATTTGGTTTGTATTCTCCTCCAAATTTTCCATGTGCAATCCACACTTCAGCTTATTTGGTAGGTATTCTCCTCAAAGTCATCCACGTGCACTCAGACCTTTAGGTTTCCCTTTCAATTTGCAGACAAGAAACAAAACAAATAGTATTTTTGCCTTACTTTCTCAAAACATAAAAGGCCTACGTCATTCCCTTCCATTTTTCCCATGCCAGACAAAAGAAACTTTTCGACGAAGCTAACCCGCTCACTTTTTTGCCCGACAATGGGCGGGAAAATGCACTTGACGACATCGTTAACTCCCGCTTGACCATCGCTCGAACATTTTGTCCCATCCCCCGGTTTCAGGCGTCTAGCAGGCCCCGCACTACGACATCACGTCATGTTATGTATGTATCCATGTATGTTCTTATGTATGTTTTTCATGCATTTTTTTATGTACATAGGTGAATTTTGTCTAGTACTTAGTCGTGTCCACATTTTCCAACACAGAAGATCAAATTTTGGTAGAAAGAACAAAACACTTGTATGCCAATCTTCACTAGGTTACAAAAATAGAGGCTCTTAGTAAAGGAACTTGAAACATCAAAAACAATGGTAGAAGAAAATCTTTGGAATAGTCTACATCAAAGTGACAAAAATGAGATAACTCCAGAGACATACATACAGCCCAACAGGATCCAAACTTCCATAAATTCATGGAAAAGATCTTAGACTAGGACATGGAGAAATACCTCTTAATGTTGGTTGAATCAGGTGCTAAGCTTCCCAAAGACTTTGACATAAATTGCCTAAAAGAAGCACCTGGAATAAGTGAAACCGAAATACCACCACATACACAAGGTATAGATCTAGTTTTTTCCTTAACAAACCAAATGTAGAACTTATAACAACAAATAAAAGACATGACAAAAGGAAAAACCAAAAGGTATGCATTACAGGAAATTTTTCCTTATCCTTTTGACTCAACATTAGACCTGGTACCTTTCCCTCGACACTACGAATTTCCAAAGTATGACATATACAATGGTAAAACAGATTTGATCGATCATATAAGGGAATTCAAGACCATGAGCTTAGAATTTTTGCAAGAGGAAACTTACCTCATGAGGTTATTTCCGAGAAGTTTAGGAGGGCAATGTATGGAATGGATTTCCAAATTACAACCGAGAATACGAACCTTTGAAGAGCTCTTCAATAGGTTCATCTCCCAATATTCTTTTAACATCCAACGTGATGTCACAATAAAGGGTCTATATAACATGAAAAAAAACAAAGGGGAGGCATTCCTATCCTTTTTACAAAGATGGTGATGACTATTCGCTAGATATCCTCGCTCCATTCCTGAGGAAGAAAAGATGGAGTTGTTCATAGAAAATTTGATGGATGAGATGAGTTACAAACTCAAATTACAATGTCCTCCTGTGTTTGAAAAGGTGATAGAAAATGGCCTTAAGATTGAAGAAGTGTTGGTCAAAAGAGGGGTTATTAAACATTATAACAAAAAATCAAATAACACAAACTCCTCAAATCAATATCCCAACAATGACAAACCAAAATTTTGGCAAAAGAACAGAAATACGAGGACCAACAAAATGGAAAATTATTTACAAAATGTCAAACTAGTTTTCAACTTGACAACATCTACTTCAAAAAAAATCAAAACAATGATCAAATCGTTAATTCAAATGTCGTTCAAAACAACGAAATCACAAAACCGCAAACGTACCAAAAATCATCAAACCGGCATAGGTTCACACCTTTAGGCCAAACATTGGAATCAAGAATGAAAGAACTAGTCACGAGTGGTCTTATCACTACACGGGAAGAGAGATTCTAGGATCCAATGGTCAAACCACCATGGTGGAATGATGCAGATTATTGCAACTTCCACAACAATAAAGGCCACAAGACTAATGATTGCATGGAGTTAAAACACACAGTTCAAGATCTGATCGATAATAACAAGGTATATATAGAGGGACACCAAAACAATAATGATCATACAGCCTTCAAGGACCCTTTACCAAACTATGACAAAGGAGCATCATCTTCTATGAACAACAAAGGTAAAAATATCAACCATGTCTACGATACCATGATCCTTTGCCTTACCAAAGTAGAAAATGATAATACCGTTGGTCATAACATGGAAAAACACAAATCAATGACATTACCCCTTTGGATTTACTCCCATGCAAACAAGTCTCTGAAAATGAAAAAAATATTTTAAAAATCAGAGAACGACAAGCCTATCAGTTAGTAAATGTAATGACAAGGGGACAATCCAAGGTAGTCTTAAAGGGAGTTGCACCTAAAAATATAACTCCACCTCAATCTCATTACAACATTGTTCATCATCTTAAAAACATTCCAATGCAGATATCAATATTGGAACTCCTCAAACTATCACCATCACATAAGGAGGTTCTAGAACAAGCACTAGTTACCACTATGGTACCAAAAAATCTAGATGTTTTCCAATTCCAGGCTATGGTGGGACATTTGACTATACCACACTATCTATCATTCTCTGAGCAGGATGATGTGTCACTTAACCATCCCCATAAGACCACACTCCATATTGAAGTCTCGATCCACAATCATCGTGTCAAAAGAGTCTTAATAGATGACGGATTTGGTTTGAACATTTGCACTCTAAAGTTAATTCGTGCACTAGGGTATTCAGATAATGCTATTGATTCCCAAAGTAAAATGAAAATAAAGGCATATGATGAGGAAGATAAATCTTCTAAGGGACTGATTGCGTTACCCATTCAAGTGGGATTGATGATGAAACACATAGCATGCCAGGTACTGGAAAAATATTTAACCTACAACATACTCTTAGGATGCACATGGATTCACGAAATGCAAGCAGTACCTTCCACATATCACCAATGCTTAAAATTCCCAGTAAATGGATAGGAGGTGACTATATTAGCCGATTATAATCATCCTCAGCATTGTGACACACTCAAAATCTCTCAAGACACCTTGTGCCTCACAATAGGGAAGCATGCAGTTCACATTCATCAAATGAAGAAAAACATCCAAACATTATCACCAAGTGGGTAGAGAAAAAGGATAAATCAAAAGATGCAAGTCTTGTTGACACTCAATTAATAAACAATCCAGATCCCTAAATTTCTTTATCATAGAAATTCCAAGAACAGGTCAGCTGACAGATAAGAGAATGGGGCAATATTCTATTGAGCAAGCTCTTAATATTTCACAATTGATGCCATCTCCAAAGATATATGGCCAACCATCAATGATCAAACATCAAAAATCACTACCCGTCATGGTTCTAGAAGAAAGATTTGTAAAATCCAGCACTATAGAGGATGAATCAGACGACAAATCTATTTTCAATTGGTTATACAAAGATGGAGAAACATAGACATCAACAAACATCAACATCAACACCGATAAGTATGGAAAAGGGAAGGCTATTTTAGAACAAATGGATTATGAAGGACAGGGACCTGTTGGAAAAAGGAATGAAGGCATTGTAGAACCTATTCAGCCTCTTACTCTTCATTCAAAAGATAAGACAGGACTGGGATACTCAGAAGAACAAAAAAATAAATGATAGAAGATTGTTGGAAGAATCCTTCAGGTTAGAGATAGCTCTGAAACGGATTCTAATGAATATGAATGGGATCTATGTTTTGATATATCTTACATAGATATCCAAATTGATATCATAAAACAATATGCACCTACATGTGAGGAGGGACAAAGCTCTGGGTCTAGACCATTTGTATTAGGATCACAAAATATTGATGACTCAAGTGGCGACGAACATACATCGAGTGAACTAGACAATCTTGAGGAGGGTACCATCATTGATCTCAACATCCCTAATAACAACTATGATGAAATATTTTTCCTCACCCTTACCCCCATTAACCTAAGTCAATCCGATGACTTCATGCCTTTAGTCCATCCCAAACTCATTGACTGGGAACTTGTTGAGCCTATAAATGTACCCATATTTGCAAATGATGATGCCATTGTAAATTTCCTATGTTGTGATGAACCTGATACACATTCTATCCATAACTCTCATAACGATGTAACTCGGTAGGGGGGTGTCAAATCTTCTAGTTGCAAAAGTAAAAATAGGAATAATGGATCTAATGGTGAAAACCATTCTATGGCAGCATTAGATCTTGAAAAATAAAAAATAAAGAATGCATCTGACAGTGAAAACCTCTCTGAGGCACTGAAAGATGAGAGATTTGACACTCTTCTGGAGCATTATCATGAGTGGTCATCAGTTCTGGTGGAGCCAACACAATTTGTAAACATTGGCACTGAAGAAAGAGTAAAGATTTTGCATCTAGCAGAATCTATGATAGAGAAAATGCGACCTGCATTTATCGAATTCTTTGAAGAAAGAAGCATTAACTTTTCTTGGTCATATTCTGATATGCCAGGTTTGGACCCAAATCTTCTAATGCGTCATTTGTCTTTGCCTACTGGAATCAAACCTGTAAAGAAAAAATTGAGAAAAATGCATCCCCATATCGCATTAATGGTAAAGGCTGAGCTAAAAAAATTATTAGATGTTGGATTCATTAGGTCTATTGATTATGCCAAATGGATATCAAATATTGTACTTTTCTTAGATTCAGACAATAGAATTAGGATATGTATAGATTTCAGGGACTTGAATAAGGCATGCCCAAAGGATGATTTCCCATTGCCTAATATAGACATCATTGTGGACCTAATGGTAGGGCATGCCATGTTTCCAATAATGGATGGTTTCTCCAGATACAACCAAATTAAGATAGCTCCAGAAGATCAGGAGAAAACTGCATTTACATGTCCATGGGGAACCTTTTGTTGGAATGTCATGTTGTTCGGTTTGAAAAATTCAAGGGCAACTTATCAAAGAGCAATGACCACAATCTTTCATGATATGATGCACACCTTTATGGAGGATTACATGGATGATATTATGGCTAAATCTTATTCTAGGGAAGGACATCTGGATATCCTAGGCAAAATATTCACAAGGCTAGAAAAGTTCAATGTTAGACTAAACCCTAAGAAATGTGTCTTTAGGATTACATCAGCAAAACTCTTGGGATACATAGTGTCAGAAAAAGGTATTGAAGTAGATCCAACAAAAGTAAGGTCAATAATGGAAATGCCACCACCTAGAAACATCAATCAACTTAGGTCACTATAGGGAAGGCTCCAATCAATCAAGAGATTTATCTCCCAGCTGGCAGACAAAAGTCATCCATTCAATCATCTATTATATAAGAATGTTGTTTTTAAATGGGATAATGAGTGTGAAACAAAGTTCAACCAAATAAAGGAATATCTGATGTCACCACCTATTCTCATGCCGCCTACAGAAGGAATATGTCTAATACTGTACATTGCAACAACATATATCTCTTTAGGAGCACTATTGGCACAAGAAGATTATGAAGGAAGGGAACACGCCATCTACTACATCAACAAAACTTTAAATGGCTATGAAATAAAATACACTTTCATTGAGAAATCTTGCTTGGTGGTGGTATTTTCTACTCAACAGATGCGACATTATATGTTGACTCACACAATCAGGCTCATAGCAAAAATCGACCCCTTAAAATATCTACTCAGTAAGGCTGCCTTAATAGGTAGACTGGCCAAATGGGTCATGCTTTTAAGTGAGTTTGATATTCAATATGTGGAAAGAAAAGCCATCAAGGTTCAAGCAATTGTCGAACAATTGGTTCAATCCCCTTTACCAGATAATCGACCTATGACAATGGAGTTTCCAGATGCGGACATTCTGATAGTGATGCCACAACAATGGATATTGTACTTTGATGGATCATATACACAACGAGGATCTGGAGCGGGGATCTTGTTCATCACACCTCAAGGACACACCATCCTGAATTTTATAGACTGATGTTTCAATGTACCAATAATGTGGTGGAGTATGAGGCATTAATCATTGGGGTCAAAGTCACAATTGAATGGAATATCACAGAATTACAGGTATATGGGGATTCTCAACTAGTCATTTATCAAGTAAATGATGAATATCAGACAAAAGATGAAAATTTGATGCCCTATAAGCAGCAAATAGATTATCTAAAAAATTTTTTTGTCAATATCAAATTTGATCAAATTCCAAGGGCAGAGAACAAAGCGACAGATGTTATGGCAACAATTGCTTCACTCTTACAATTGCTAGAGAAACGTGGTTGTTATGAGTTTATGGTAGAACAAGTATCTTGTCCTTCTTATAATAGTTCGGAATCCCATACCATATGCCATTTATATGCCATTGAATCCTCCATCTATGAGAAAACCTATGCTTACTTAAAAGACAACATCCTCCCTCCCGATCTTTCTAGGAACCAAAAACACGATTTCATCCACCAATCCGCCCGACATATTTTAATTGTCGACATCCTTTATCATCGAGGTCTAGATGGTACCTTACTCTAATGTTTAGAACATAACAAATCTGAGACAACCTTACGTGAGGCTCATTAAGTTATTTGTGGCACTCATTCTAGTGGTATAACTTTAGCAAAGAAACTCCTTCGTTTAGGGTATTACTAGCCATGTATGGAGAAAGAGTCTTATCTATTTGTAAAGCAGTGCCAAAAGTGTCAGATTCATAGTAATCTAATCCATTCACCAGCTCAAGAATTTCATCCATTCACATCAACATGGCCCTTTTTTCAATGGGGACTCGACTTGGTAGGGAAGATAAATCCATCTTCATCTAATGGACACAAGTTCATAATCACAACAACAAAATACTTTACAAAATGGATAGAAGCAGTTCCTCTTACAACTATCACTGGAAAATAGATTTCATCATTCATATTGAATTACATAATTTTTTGGTATGGCATACCTATATCTATTATCACTGATAATGAACGGCCATTCAAAAATCAGGATGTCCAAGAATTATGTGATAAATTTCATATACAACATCATTTCTCAACACCATACTATCCTCAAGGAAATGGCCAAGTAGAGGCCTCCAACAAAACAATTCTGAAAATACTCAAGAAAATAGTTAACGATGTTGGACGTGATTGGAATGTTCAACTTAATCCTTCACTATGGGCCTACAAAACCAGCATTAAAACACCGATAGGAGCTACACCATATACCTTGGTATATGGATCAGAGGCCATACTACCCATTGAAGTAGAGATTCCATCACTCCATGTATCACTCAGAGGAATCATTTCAGATGAGGACTATAGAGTATCTAGGCTTCAAGAACTGAAACTGTTGGATGAGCACCATCAACAAGTTGTCAATCATCTCACGGCATACCAACAGAGAATATCAAGGAGCTACAATAATAGGGTAAAACCTAGAGTCTTTCAGGTTGGGGATTTGGTCCTAAAAGAGAACCCTAGAAATCAGTAGGACAAGGAAAAGAAAGGGAAGTTTGAACCTAACTGGCTAGGTCCCTTTTTCATCATATCAGTGTATGGATTAGGAGCCTATCAACTATCAACATCATAGGGGGATTTGTTTGATGAACCTATCAACAATATCAATCTCAAAAATTTCTATACCTGAATTACCTAGTGCACGGGTCAAACTTCTGGAAAATGATTGCCTTGATGAAAACCTGGCAAACAGGCATCTTGGTAATGGAAAATGCAAAAAAATACAATATATATATATACATAAAATACAAAACAAAAAATGAGAAAAGAGAAAATACAAAACCAAAAGAGAAATCAAAACATATGGTGAAAACCTGGAAATAGGCTTTGTATGTGATTCTAAACTAGCTTTCCCATCTATTTTGACACATATCATGGTCATTAGTCTTGCCATCATTACCATTTCATATCATGACCATTTAGTCTCGCCATCATTTTTTCATTCATTATCATTTCATTTCACATGGTCATGTCTCACTCTAGCTTGGGGGCAACATCTGGATCTCACTGGGGGCAATAAAACATCAAGGCTTAGCAAAACATCAGAAAATACACACAAACAATGTTCAAAGTGCAACATCAATCACCATCGGAAAACACATCAAACATTTGTATCATATCAGAAAATCTAGAAAAAACAAGTCAAAAATCACTCAAAAAGTCAAAAAATAAGGTCGTCCAGTTGAACTACGTGGTCTCTATGTGTATAACGTAGGCAAGGCTAATCTTTGAATAGCCCTCGAGGCCCCTAGGATAGGTCTTTAGGCTAGTTTTGAATTTAAAAAATCGGAAAATCACAAAAACATCACATAATTAGGATGGATGATATAATCTGAAAAATGATTTGAAACACTCTAAGTAAAAGGTGGATAAGTTGTATTTTTGATTTAATTATTATCATTTCTTTGGAGTGACTCCATGATGTAATAAACTAGAGAATCAAGGAAGAAGAATGGTATTTTAATTGTTTGTTATTTTTATGTTAATCATATAAATGTGTGAATTATCGGGGGTTGTGCTCTACAAATGTATCATCGATGACATTTCGGAATTCACACACTAAAATGATTAATCTCTGCTTGTTTTATGCAAGAAATGCTCAAGTCATCTCGGTTCAATTATACCTAGATGCTTGTGTTCACTTGCAATATCAAAAATCATGAAAGTAGTACTCAGGTCATCATTGGTCTAGCATATATCATTGATGCTTGTACTCACTTTCAACATCTTAAAAAGCCCTATGATGATACCAAGCACAACAATATTGTTAAAATGACAATAGTCTGCATAGAGTTGCATGATAAAATTAGATTGCATTCATAATACTTTCTACATCTGCAGAGTAGTTGTTACACAAAGGATTCAAATTGATGATTATCTTTTCTAGAAATATGATTGAGTATACTTGGCATAAACAAAAAATTCATCAAAAACCATATAGGTGCATCATCTTTTCATTTACATACATTATAAAAACATTAAAATTTATCATCTCATCATTCATGCATTTAACATCAAATAGTTGTGCATTTATTGTACCATATTTTCCACATCATATCATTTATTACATTATTACGCAAAATCATCATATTTTTTTATCAATACATCATTATTTTTTGAACCATATATCATCCATAACAAAAATCATCATTTTCATTATTACCATATGCAAATCATCATTGTTATCCATATATCATCCATCACAAAAATCATCATTTTCATCATACATCCATACATCTTATATTCATACATAAGAATTTAAACTAGAATCATCACATAACATAAAATAAATGCATTCATCATAGAATCATCACATGATATATAGCACATTAAAATAAATGCATCCATCATAGAACAATAGAAATCAACTGCATATCATATAAATCATATAAATCATCAATGTCAAGTATACAATGAAGTCTAAAATAGAAGAGATACATCATCAAAACTGGCTGACTCGAAGTGTATATTATGTCTCAAAATCATATAGCAGCAACTAGGATCTACTACTATCAAATGGTGCAGGAATCGTAGGACTAGTACCTCCCCCACTAGAAGTCCCAGGATCTCTCGGGTCTCTCGGATCGCTCCGAGGAGGTTGCATCACACCCTCATTAATTGTTTGGGTATGTGTCCTACCAAATCTAGAAGGGGCATAACTCACTCTGTGCTTCGTAGGAATTGCATCATGGTAGCGAACCCTATAGAAATTTGCCTCTCTGCCAACACGGAGAACCTCCCTCGTATAATCAGCCATAGAGGTACCATTAGCTACCCTTTGTAAAGTCTCTGCAGTCCCCTGTGCCTACTCGAAAATTTGTCTGGCACTGTCTCTCTCAGCTTTCAAGGTACCAACCTATGTCTACACAGCTGCCAAATGTCCCTAAACTTGTGTCAATGCCTATGCATGAGCTTGTGCCTGGGTCTGCAGCTGTGTCTGAGTCTGCACAAGTAAACCCTATGCCTCCACTAAGTGAGCTTGCAGAGTCTGTACCTGCACCTGTAGGCTCGCAATCTATCTTTTCCTATCTACATAAGGCATCTCCACTACTCGACTCTTGTGAGCCCTACTCAAAGATGAACCTATGCTCCCTGGCCCAACCCCTCTGCCACCTCCACCACCACCATCCCCATCATCATTGTTGATGTCCTCACTAGTGCTCTCCTCGTTGTTGCTCAACTTGGTTTCAGATCCACTATCCTCCTTGCCCTCAAAAAATATGGTGGAATCCTCGGAAACATCCTCCTCCATAGGTAATGGTGTTGGCTCATCTGGAATGGTGATTTGAGGAAATGGATGCAAAGCCAAAAACTGGGCATACTCTTCTGTTACTGGTGCCTCTGCGATATCTTGGCGCATATCCCAAGTTGATGGCTGCAAAGACTGGTATCCCTCCACTAATGTGTCATATGACAAGCACGAACCCCAATCTGCTATATCACTCCATCGTCGAGCAAAATGAGAAACCCCCTAAGGCATACATTGCACAATACCATACTTCTTGTAGACCCGCCGCAATAAAAATCTCTCAAGGAAAAAATGGGTCATGTCGATCAAATACATGGAATTGCACAAAAACCCAAGCACTAAATTATCCTCCTCCCACTGCTCGCAATCCAGGTGAGGCCACCTTATGACACTCTCTAGGTCATCCAAAACACATCTCCAATGCTTTAACTTACCCATCCGAAACTGGGTAAGTCAACCTCTGTAACGAAAAAACATATGGTCTTCTTGTAGGTCTATCATGTACTGGCAATGGTCGCGCAATGTAAAAATGCTCCCATGCCCAAACTTGTAGTAAAGTCACTCCTGCTGATAAACTGTGTCCTCCCAAATATACTACTAAGTGTAAATCATGATAAAGATGTGCCAGCATGCACATCCCCCATGTATATCTGGTCCCATGCACAACCATTCTCTCAAGAATGTGGCCCCACCCAAGAGAGAATCCCTTTGACCTATGATCGGGACAAAGGAAGCCTCCAATGAATCCAGTAAGCACTGTTGGTAGAGTAGCATAGGCGTCAGCCATCATCTTCCACCAAACACACAATCCTACAATATGATTATCCTGAAATACTCTGTGAAGAGCATCTCTCCCACCAGCCTCATGTGAATCATAAACTACAATCTCTCCCATAAAGGGTATTCGTAATATCCGCCACACATCCTTTGGTGTGACTGTCATCTCGCCGGTGGGTAGGTAAAAGGTGTTATGATCATTGTGCCATCGCTTGGCTAAGGCAGTAAGGAGATCCTAATTAATCCTAATCTAGGGCATGTCAAGGAGAGAGGAAAGACCACATCAGGAGATGATCTGAATCTCATCAGGAGTCAAATGTGGAATCAAATCAAAATTCTAGGGAAATCACTCTCACATATGGAGGTTACCCAGAGGATCCTATCATCATGAAAGATTTAAAAATTAGTACACTGTGTCAAAATTCACAATTCAATCTACTATTAGATCCAATCAAACTTTGGTATGAATTTTTTATCAAAATTCATGAACGAACATTAACTAACCTCACCTATCATGAGGTTCATCCCAAACATCATCTAACCTCACCTATCATGAGGTTTATCAGATATGAAATCATTCCTCACCTATCATGAGGATCATTACAAATGAGATTATTTCTCGCCTATCATGAGAGTAAGTCTTATTTATCATCAGAATCAGTCATTAGGGAATTTGGATTGTCAAATCATATCAAACCAAAGAATGGGCATGATCGAAATGGACAAAATCAAGGTTAACTGTGTCAAAATCTGCAAATCTGACATGGATGCACTAAAACAAGCATCCAAAGCGCTAAAAAATCAAAAGCCTTATTTCATCATTCGGATGCACTATACCAGGCACCCGAAGTGCTAAAGCACCTGAAGCGCTATTTCATCACACCAATGTGCTATAACAGTCTATCAAAGTGCTACTTTAATCAAAGCGCTATAACAGTCTATCAAAGCACCGAGGTATTGCATCAATGTGCTAGAAATTTCCATGCGCTAAAATCAGGCATCAAAGCGCTAAATAAATCTATCTAAGCATTGATTCTTCAAAGCACTAAACTATCCTACGAAAGCACTAATTCCTCAAAGCGCTAAAACATATCCTAGAAGTGCTACACCAGAGTGCAAAGCGCTAAAGTTTGACATTAATGCGCTAAAACTACAAAAAAATAGAAATACAAGAAAATGGCATTAAAAACAAGAACGCACAAATTACGAGGTGGATTACGAGTACGTACCGGAGGTCCGTAGGCAGTTGGGTGCTGGTGACGTCACACATGCTCAAACTGGTGGGTGTGGTAGGGGATCGGTATCTTGCTCCAAGTGGCTCAAATGTCTCTCTCACTAGGTTTTGAAAAGTCAAAAAGCACAAATGAGGGTGAAAAGGGAATTTTTGACCTTATATAAGTTTTTCAAAAGGGATTTTTGAGGGGATTTCTATTATTTTAATTAATTCTATTTATGAAATTAATTGAAATTCATCCATGGGCTAAATTTCTTCATTAAATATCGGGAGATAAATTATTTCTTCATCAAATCATCATGAAAATTCTAAATTTTGAAAAATTCAAAAAAAATCATTCAATCACTAATTTATCTCCCGAGGGGACATATTATCATCAATCATCTAAAAATCAATATCTGGGGCATGTTTGGGGCATTACTGATTTTTATTTTTTTCATTGACACTGGTAGTAGCAACAAAATTTTATTTGAAGCAATGTGTAAACACATCACTTCAAAGAGGGGCAAAAATGTATACACCTAAAATTGGTCTGGAGAATCTGATTAATTAAATACGACTTATTTGATTAATTATCCTAAATTCCTCTACTATTGAATAAATAAAAATATTTATTTATATAGTTCATGTTTAAATTCACATTTAAATTGTTCTAATTCTTCTATTATCTCATCTTAATTAAATAAACAAAACTAAATACTTTGTTTTATTTAATTATCATTTCCCCTATTTTAGTCTATCACATCATCTTAATTAATTAAATAAAGATCAAACATTTTATTGATTAATTATCATATTCTTCTATTTTAATTTAATAAACAAACTCTATAGTTTGTGTTATTAAATTATTTATCCCTCTTTTGCTAATTTAAATAAATAAAAAATATTTAAATTAAAGCATAAAGAATATTCCTCTATATTTCCTCAAAATAAAATTAGATATCCTATGTCTAATCTATGTCAAAAATATGTCTAAATTGATTAATTCAATCTTCACAGGAAGATTTGGAGATAAATTGGAGACAAATTGGAAATCCCTCTCTCAATCATCTTCCATCAATCCTTTCTATCTTCTTGCTTGGTGTTTTCATGGCTAGAGATAATTTCCAAAATCTTCTCAATCTCCGCCATCTCTCACCATTCAATCTTCCAGATTGAATCCAAGCCTCTACTTTGTTGCCCTTGTGCAAAGTTGTTGCCGGGAAATCTATAAATACAGCTTCATTCAACAAAGAAAGGATCCCATATTATCAAGTTAATGCAATTTTACTCTACAGGAAATCATCAAGCATCAAGCATCAAGAAATTCAAGCATCCATCATTTTAGAATTAAAATCATGGCTACCTCTTGTAGCTTCATCCATAGTTTTTCATGTCAATTTATGTTACAATAGTTTCTTTTATCATTTAGCATTATCATATAGCTTCACATCATTGCATTCAACATCATTATGTTTTTTAGATTGTCATTTTAACAATTATAGTGTTTCATTTAAATCTAAGAGCACTTTAGCTTAATAAATCTTTAAAGATAGGAGACAATGAGACACTTTCAGTAGATTCTTGCCTTAGAATGGTTTACTTGTTGAATCTTTGATACAATGTTTCATTAAGAATTATTTTATTCTTGTTTATTTATTCACACTTACATACATACATGAATAAATGAGTTGGGTTGTAAATTAAAGTTGCATACATTTTCTATATAGCGCATAAACCTTATATAGAGCGCTTCAAACTATAGCACAATGCTAAGAAATTATATCACATATATCATTATTGATAAAAGTGATGGAATGTAAAGGTTTATATCCGTTGTGCTTAATGAATAAAGCATAAGGTAAGTGTTGCACAATGTAATGTGTTGAGTCAAAGAGAAAGCACTGCCCTAATGAAGGAGGTTGACTCTTTGGATATATGTCGAGTTCCTATTCTATGACCAAGTCAACTATGTAATGTGCAACCAGATAGTTATTGACTAATTCCTCTGTTTAAACCATGGGCTTGAGAATAGGGAATGTGTGGAATACTTGGTGATACATTACGAAATCTATGTTTCTCTTACAAATATAATATGCCTAGAAGTCAATTTACTATATAAAGCATGTGCAATATGAAATGGTCAAATTATTGTGGCAAGCATATAATCGATATGTTGTATATTTTTGGTGAGTAATGTGATAGGAGTCCACCACCTTTTCTTTGTGAAGCTGAGTTGATATTTTATTGTTGATAAGTGTCATTACTTAAAGCCTTAAATATAGGCTAAAGTAGCTAGTTTTTGGGTATAAATATGAAGCCATATCACCTCATTTCCATACAATTCTTCTTGCATCATTACATTGCTCCATTCTACTATATTTTTCATTGAGAGAAATCTTAATTTGCTGAGAGTTATTGTGAGGAATTTAGTGAGATAAACTGAGAGAGTTTGTTGCTAAGTTGATTCTAAGAGGAGGCTAAGCTTGAGATCTAGTGGGTCAATTGGAATAAGCATTTATTAGGCATGAGATTCTATTTTCTTTATGTTTTATCTTTTATAAAAAAGATTGATTGTTTTGGGTGTTTTATTTGGAATTGCATTTGATTGCTTGAAAAATATTAATAGTATATTTTCTTATAGGAAAGGAAAAGTCTTATTGATATGATTTCTTTATGAGTGTTTTACATAATCCATAGTAAGGAGTGATTGTTTATCAATAGTACTATATAGTAGGTTTGATGAAAGCATGAATAGCTTACGAGAGTGATTTAATACTCTTATATACCCTAAATGGGAATTCAAAAGATGATGTTTTTATACATAGATAGTCTACACTACATGTATATGATGAAATGTATCAATTTTATGAAGTGACTTGACACTATTAGCTTATAATACTAGGAAACCTTAGGAGTGAAAAGGTTTACAAATACATCAACAATGATAAGATATGATATAATGAGATGTCATATTACTAATCTATACTTGAATGATCACTTGATCATTAATTTACTATTGAATAAAACTCTAGGTTGAGAGTAACCTATTTGAGGTCGAGAATTTTATTTGATTAATGATCGAAGCCCTAGGTTAAGAGTTACCTACTAGGTTGGATTATTTACTTGATCACCTATTGGAATGAATAGGTTGAGAAATACCTACTTGGTTGGTTTGTTTATTCGATCTTTGTTTAGAACACATAGGTTTATATTAACCTACATGATTGAATTGATTCATGAATGTTGACTTGATCTTAGGATTAGGATTTACCAAAGTTGAGACCCACCTATGTGATTAAGTTGATCACTTGAGTGTATGAATTGCTACTTGATTGGAGCCATAGGTTGGATTACCTATTAAGTTAGAGTTGGTACCTGTTTGGTTGTTTTATACTCTTGATGTGAAGTCATATGGATGACAAGATTCTACTCTTTGAATAATCCATTTTACTAAGGAGATTACACTCTCGAATGGAATCATCTATTGATATGGTTATTCTTCGATGGAGGTCATTCATTGATGAGACTACACTCTTTATGAGAATCGCTTATTGTTGAGATATATTCGTGAATGGAGTCAGTTATTTATGAATATTTATTCTATGATAAGATGAAGCTTATGTAGCTATAATTTATATTATAAAGTTAACTTTGGGACTAGGCTATCCATTAAAGGGAATAGCCTATTAATTTTTTTTTGAAAAGTCAATTTGTAGACTAGAAAATCTCATATGTCATACCTAGGATTATAATATCTATTAAAGGGGGTAACTTATGCTTATTCTTATTTGATAGGGATACCATTATGTTTTGGGAAAAGGGGAATAGGTTATTTCTGAGTTAATGATTACCTATGGAAGTAAATTACCTATCCATAATATATGAATGGTCATAATCAAAACTGATCTATGGTAGTGTATTTGAATAGGAATACTATCACTTGAAGTATTGGGTGAGAATACTTTGGCTAAATTAGTGTAATTTTCCACAAATTGCACTATTAGTTCGCTATGTTCCTTTAATGCATGCTTGTTCAAGAATGTAGTGGATACAAGTTATAGTTATGTAGGGCACAACACTAAGCTGAAATAGGATATTGTTATGGGGTTTTACCAACCAAACAATTCATTGAAGGGTAGGGCCATCTTGACATATGTGGAAGATGTGTGGGGGACCACATTTGAGTCCATGGTTGGAGTGGTGCAGGAGCACCTAGGAGAAACACCTAGAAGAACACCTAGGAACACTAGGAATAGGAAAAGTTTGTGAATTTTTGTTTTAATTTGATAAGGTCATGTTGACCATTGCATTTGTGGGTGAGGTTTAGACCTATCTTGGGTCAGGAGCTATTAGAAGTGGAAGAGTTGTGAGTTTAGACACTCAAGGTTGGTAAGTTCTAGTAATTAGAAATAAAGCCCAAAATGTTGCTTTAAGCAATTTTGGCCTAAGGAGGTGGTTATGTCCGACCAAGGGGAAGGGTAACCACTTTTTGAACTTTATAAGGAGTGCCTCGACCTGTTTGAAGGGTTGGAATACTTTGAGCATATTTGAAAGTTTTGAAAATTGTAGTTTTTCATGAATGGTAACCGAGGACAGTAGGAAATAACTGAATTTTTCTATATTTTGCTCTTGGTAGCATGTTAATGGTATAACCAGGATCTTGATACGTTGGGAATGTGATTTAATTGTTCTTAAAAGCTTTGTTTGGATTGTAGTTAAGCATTCTCATCATTTCTTAGTTGATTCTTAGATAGTTTAGTTTCTTTCCATTGTTGGTTAGTCTAGAAAATTGTTAATCATGGAGACTTAGACCTCTGTCTTCCATATACCTGGTGTATAGCCTATGGGGGTTGAGGCTAAGCTCCATGCCTATATATAGCTTAGGTTTAGGAGTCCTTAGGAGTCGAAGGATCATGAGGAAAGTCTCTTCCTAGGCGAGCTTGGCAATGCCCGGCTAGGAAGGACAGTGCTAACAAGCACATAACTTGCAAGGGAGACTTCTCCAAGACAAATCCTATGATAGAAGTGTGGAAGGAAGCCTTATAGAGGCTTGGTGCCAAGGAGGAGGTTCCAACAGTCCGTTTTCTGGGAAAACTCTTTGACAGTCCAACCGGGTGGTCAGGAATTAGCTAAAAAAACCCTACATTTGCAAAGTTTATGGAAGACACCTGTGTACGACAAGACCAGGCACAAGACCTTGGAAATCTTGAAGAGATTGGTATCAGGTTCAAGAATCCATGAAAAATATTTGAGGTTCTTTGGACGAGTTTGGAGAGATATCCACTTTTCTCGGGTTAGGAGGGCTAATAGGGGCTCTAGGCTTGTAGCCTTTTTAACCCTAAGTGAGGGTTTGGAGGGAGCGATGGATACATGGAGTCTAATGGTTGCTCAAGGAACCTAATAGGATGCTAGGAAGCATGATAGCATATCTTTACACCCCTGCAAGGAACTAGTTGAGTGTTGTGTGTATTTGGCCTTTAGGGGAGATTAAGGGTCAAGGGTGAAACAGAGGTTAAGCACCAAGTTTTGGTTGTGTTGACTGACATGGTTGGAAGAGGGGATGGCCAGTAGAACCAGGGGTACCTACATATGAGTCAGGACCTATAGGTTGAGCTGGTGGAGAGAGCCACCAAAGGGAGTTGCTAAGGTGTGACCCGGAGCATGGAACAGTGAGTGTTTTCCATCCAAACCCTTTTACACCATGGAGGAAAAGTGCTTGAGTGATGATCCTTCTCATCAGTTGGTGACCAAGGTTTACAGATATTTGTGCCAGTGTCAGGGAAAACTAGAGTGTATGCACCGGGAAATGGAGAAATCTAGAATATATGCACCAATGCAGCGACATCAAGACTAGTTTTTATATTTATTTCCTAATGAAGCTCATATGAGCTATGCATGTATCTTGTACCCATTTATTTGGAAGGTTGTAATCTTGAATGATAAACTTGAGTTTGTTCAGTGTGAAATCTATGTTGTGGAAATATTTTTGGAATTACAATGAAATGTAATGGAAGTTTGGAAAAGTGTTCATTTCAAATATGCATGTAATTTACATTATGGGAATTAAAAAAATTCATTGCTATGTTATGACATCATTGATCATTCACTTGAGGTGAAAACTTTGAAAATTTACTGAATAGATCATCAGGGTTGTTACAGTTGTAAAGGGGTTTTTACAAAAAAAATGCATTGATTTTGATGAAATCTTTTCTTCGGTTCTTAAAATGACTTCTATTTGTACAGTTTTAAGTATTGTGGTTGCTGAAGATTTGCATTTGGAATAGATAGATGTAAAAAAACCTTTATCCATGGTGATTTTGAAGTGGAGATATATATGGAACAACCACAAGTATTTGAGATCAGAGGTAAGGATAAATTATCTTCTAAGCCTAGAATAACACTTTTGAGCGTTAAATAATGTATTTGGGACTTACTATTTCCCTCTTAAAACCTTAAAATTTTATATGTGCATCATCTCAGATAGAATTGCACATTTGGTAGCTACTATGGCACATCTGATATCTATAGTGGCACATTTGACTATCATGTTGCACTTCTTATTATCATTTCTTGCATTTAACCATTTTGAGTCACATTGGACTATACTCTGGCACTTCTAATCTATAGAATTTGCATTTGATAGTATTGTATCACATCTAATATGACACCTATTAAACTTGTTTTGATAACCTGAAACAAACCTTTTTATAGAGTGACATATTTGACACCTATTGAGTCACTTTTGACCTTACCTTAGCATATTTGATATCTCATGTGGTGCATCTGATACCCACAATTGCACATCTGAAACTTATAATGACAATTTTGATTATGAAACATTTTCTAAAATCTCCAAAATATTAATTTCTAGAAGTATTGACCAACTAGACCTAGGATTTTAAATCTATAGCATATATGACCTACAACCAACATCCATTTTCCAATAGAAAATCAGGATTCATGTCCACTTCATACCATTATTTTTAGACTTTCAGAGTTACTATGCTAGCTTTGGAACAAAATCACCATCATCATCAAAATCAAACATCATACAACCAACAACAAATATTAATCATAATCTCATCTATATCTTCCATCTTATCTCTAATTTAGCCTTTTTCTTAGAAATTTTCCTTTTTCAATTAGATAGTTGAGTTAGCATCAACATTTTTGAGAGAATTTTCTTAGGAGTCTTGAGTACTTCTAAGTTAGTAAACTCACCATCATCCTTTTTCCTTGCACTCATTAGTCTAGTACAAGTAAAAATCATCCTTAGCACTTATCCAACCAAACATATAGAATAACTTTGAATTATAGAGGTTTTATCTCATCAATCAATCAACAACATCAACACATATTTTTATCCAAAATCAACCAAACACATAGAGTCCAATTAGAAATAAAATTCACATCAACTCACCCAACTTCCATTTTTAAATATTCATCTCACAAGGTCCTCAAATTTATATTCCTATTACAAGGTCACAACACAAGAAATTCATGGAATCTTATCCAAGTGGATCAAATGTCACCATACCTATGGGGGTTATCCAATATGAGTTTGGAATGTCGTCTCATTTATTTGATCCTAGTGAATACCAGACACTCCAACATCATTCTGCATATTATCATAAAATAAATCATGAATGAATCTAAGGAATTAATAGAAGATAAACTATTAGAAATACAAAAAGATCCCATGATAGTAAGAGCATTGGATGCTCTCATTTCCATAGACCCAAACACAAACTTCCTCAGACTTGCACAAAATGGTGCTAAGCTAACTTTGGATTATAACATTTCCACACTTAGGGAAAAGGCCCTTACGCATGTCATGGCATACCATATTCCATCAAATGTAGGTATACCTACTATAGACACTTATATTTGACTAATACATTTCTTCCAAAACGTATCACTTTATGTCATCTAGCCTAATCAATTTATTCTTTGCATTTAATTAAATAATTTTGTTATTTAATTAAATTAATGATTATTTACCCTTCATCTTGATAACTAAATGATTTTTAATTATTTAATTATTTTAAATTTTGAATTTTCCTTTATTTCCACTTTAATTGAATAATTTTGAATAATTTAATTAAATTATCTATTTCATCACTTCTCATTTATATTGATTAAATAATTAACATTATTTAATTAATATACTAATTATTACTCTTTCCTAAAGATTAATTAAATATTGGATTATTGTTTAATTAATTCATTTCCCATTTTCCACTTCTTAAATTAAATACTTATTTTTTGATTATTTAATTTATCCAGTTATTCCTCTCAACATTATTCTCTTCTAAAATAAATAAAAATGATTATTTTATTTGTTTCCCCTTTTTGTTGATGTAATTTATAATTAATTAATTTTATTATTTATTAATTACCCTTGCATTTCCACCTCACCAATGTTCACTATTCAATCAATTCTCTTAACTAATCATTAGTTAAACTTATCTCCCCAATCAATTTTCTTAACTAATTGTTGGTTACACTTATCTCTCCAATCAATTCTCTTAACAGACCCATACAATTAGTTAGCTACAATCAAGAGATCAATTAACTCCTCAGCAATTCCTCTCATCAATTCTAAGCCATTGATCTTCCCAGTCTCTCATCTGATCATGACCATTGATCGATATCACCAAAAATCTATAAACTCAACCCTCCTATCATCTACACCTCCTCTCTCATCATTGTAAATAAACTATACACATATTATTAGTGCTTTTTGCTACAAACTCTAAGAGAAATTAATACTATTGATGCAATAACATCCATGGTTGTAAAGCAATCTTGTATCAACCAGAAATACTTCTTTTCTTGTATTTCATTTTGTAGCAATTCCAGCAATTCATTTGGCATTTCACCGTATTTTCATTTGTCAGCTCGTGGAGCAGGATATAGTTTCTACACGACGTCATCTACAACATATCCAAATTTTAGGTTGATTGCATTCATTTTTCATAAAGTTATCGCTCTCAAAATTTATTGTCATTCTCAGTCAGAGCATTTAGGGCTAACCTGGTCCAAAATTTATTATGCAGACCTATTATGGAGCGTGTGAAGCTTAATGGAACATCATACAATAATTTGGGTCCAAGGGGATCTTTCATGGAGATCCGTAATACATTTTATTTCACGAAGGATTATCTTTCATGTTTTAAGGCCGACCTACATGCTTGATCATTCATTTGGGTTTGTAAACCCTTTAGGCCAATGCAAACCATTATTGGAGCTAGAGAACCATATTTAAGATCATTTTTAATTCATAAGAAAGCATTTAGTGATTATATTTAGGATTATAATTAAAATATTTTGGATATTCAAATTTGGTTGTTGAATAAGGGCTTGACACTAGTTTTAATGTTGTAATACCCTTGTGGCAATCCTGTGAGCCCTAATTGTTCTGCATATGAGGCATATGATGCATTTAAGACTGGAAGTTATTGAATAAATGATATTGTATGTTCATTGATCATTTCTAGTGCTATTTTTTGTTGTCTTGACTCTAAGCTACATAGTTGGATAGTCCTTTCTAGACCCTCCATCCATGACTGCACCAACTACACTTTTCTCTAAGGTGCAAAGAGGAGAACAATGGAGCTAAGCTAAGGTAGTTTTTTGGAATTGTGTGTGTAGTTTTACTACATTTCATTGTGATTGAAAATTTTCTTAATGTTGTATTGGTATTGATTTGTGAATTGTGTTATTTACTATTTGATTATTCGATTTCAGTCATTTTCTAGGTTATACATTTTATCACACCTAGTGGGACCACTTGAGTCCCTGAATTTAACATTTTTCTATGAGTTTTTCAAGTTTTAGGAAGTTACAAGTCGATTTGACACATATGCAACTAGTTTGGCACATTTATCTTTTGTTTGGTGCAGCTACAAAGATGTTTTGTGCAATTTCAGAGAATCTTTACAAAATTGCAGAGAATTTTGGTGCATATGTGCTTGAAATAGTCACATTTATCTCCCAAAATGGTGCATTTGTGTGGTAGAAGAGATCACTAGGTTTTGAAAGATTAGGGTTTCATTTTTTCTTTATCATTAATTTTCTATACTCTAGTTTTATGTTGGTTTTTTATTATCGTTTGCATATATTTATCCTTGAAGTGGCAATTAGATCTTTCAAATTAGGGCTACACCACTTGTATTTTAAAAAAATTCTATTTTAATGCAAATTGGTGCATTTGTAGGAGATATTGGTGAAATTACAAGAGATATTGACGTAATTGCATGAGATATTGGCGCATCTATCAAAAAAATTGGCCCAACTATTTAGCAAGTTTAGTAGGTGTAACTCACTATTCGAGAATTTTTGTTTGCTTTGGTGCAATTATTATGTGTAATTTTAGGGTTGCTAATATTTTATTGTGTAACTATGGATTTTCATGGATAAAATACCAAACATTGAAATTACTAACCTATATATTGCAGGGTCTTGTGTCTTAATTTTTCTAGAGTAAATAACCCTTCAATTCCTTAAGGTAAATTATTATTTTTTGTGTCTAGTAAAATCTTGGGTATGTATGCTCTCCCCTCGTGCCTAGTGCAAACTGGGGATCAAAAATACCTTAGAATTTACATTATGTTTGTTTACCCAAGGAAGTAATAATCTGTGTATTCTCTCACCTCATGTCTAGTGCAATCTTGGGGATTAGAAACAACATAATTTTCCTTTTTAATTTATTAGGAGGCTTGCTTGGGGATTTCATCACCCCAAGGATGACCTCAACCACATTTTTGGGTGGGGTATAAAAAGGGGGGAGAAAATTTATACCCTAAGGTGCGGCCAGCATCATTCAATCCAAGCCTCGCAATCCTTGGTCCATCAAGATGTGTATAGGTGAAGAGAGTGGATGAGACCCCTACAATATCGAGCACTACAGAAGAGCTCACTATTAGTTGATTCCACTACAAACCATTGTTATTTAGAATCCTTAAGACCTTTCACTCGTTACCACTAGTGGGTTGAGTGTACAACATCATGCATGAATTTACCCAGCATGTACCATCTTAGGGTGAGATTAAATTCTTTTGAGGGTGTAAAAACTTACAAGGGAAGGAGGAAGGTGAGCCCTTGTGTCACTACAAACCTAGATATCCCTCTTTGAGAGTGGAGCCATGTATCTATGGTTTTCTATAGTATTTTTTTGATGGGCCTCTTCTAGTGGGATACACCTTTAATACTAGTTAGGTTGTACTTTGATTTTTTTTTACTTGTTTAGACTATTGAGAAATGGTGCCTCAAACGTACTGGTGTTTAGGCCTCTACATTGTTGAATAGACAGTTGAATATCGCTAGGATAGAGTCACTAGTTTGAATGAAATTCCAATGGAGGGTGTTGCATTAGCGATATGTAGAAGTATTATCAAAGAGACGTGTATATATCGAAGGGAGTTCCTTGGCATTCTCCTCGACACTCCGATGAGTCTCCTATTGAAGTGACTTAACATTGTCACTGGGATATTAGATCATGTCTCTTTGACATGTCGATGGAAGGTGGGGACTCTTGTCGGTGTGACTTTGTAACTTTGGTGGGACTCTAAATCATGTCTCCTTGATGGTTCGATGGAGCGGTATTAAGGTGACTTGTTATCGACAGGACTCAGAGTCATGTCTCCTCAATACTCTAATAAGATTTTTTTTGCATTATGTTCCATCGACGGGAGTTGATAATTTTGGTGGGACTCTATCTTGAGTCTCCTTAATGGCTTGATGGAGCATATAAAGGAATCTTATCGGAGGAACTTCATGATATGGAAGGGACCCTGGGTTAAGTCCCTTTGACAAGCCTATAAGTTGATGGATGTGGGGACCACATGGAACGGTAAAGAGAATATCGAAGGGACATCCTGATATCGGACAAAGATGATATATAGTTTCCTCGATAGGGTGATGTATTGATTCTTGTTCATGGTTGTCTTGGTGGGACCCAATCGGTGTCAAGCTGGAAAGAGGTAATTGGTTGGCCGGTTGACTTGGTAGGTGTTGCAGACATTGAAGTGACTTGGTGAGTTTGAAGGGATTGTGAATGAAGTCTCTTTGATGGTTCGATATAGTAGATAGTTAGACTGTTTATTGCAGTTTCTTATTAAAAGGTGAATCAAACTGATTGTGTACAGTTGCATACAAGAACTGAATCAATTATTTTCCTGGCTGGCCTAGAATGCAGAATGAATGTTGGATTGATATGGAGCATTCTAGAAATTTTTCGATTGGGCTCTCTCTCTCAACATTTTGATTGGGAAATATCTCTCTCAATGTGAATCTTCTCTATATATTGTAAGAGTATTGTAACAATGTGAATATTGTAATGGATTGAGAGGTTGATTAGAGAAATGTGGAAATTTGAGAGAGATACAGTAGAGAGAGGAGGTTGAATAGGTTTATGTTGTCGGATTCTCTCCAGAATGGAACACGATGTAAATCTCCTGTAAAGGCTTAGAGCATGTAATTGTATTTGTAACTATACTTTTGTTGTTGAATAATAAAATGAGGATCTAGGCTTTGGAGTATGGGGTTTTTACACGAAAGGGTTTCCCCCACATAAATCTTGTGTGTTTATGTTGTTTGTTTCATCTTTCATGGTAGTTGGTTTTGTTTGCTGAATCTGTTTATCATGTTGTTGGAACTAGTTTAATTAGCATTAACTTTTCTCTAAGGTTTAATGTGGGAAATGAACTATGTTTGATTCTGCTTTGTGGCATAGTAGTACGTGTCTTTGAGGCAATCTAAGAAAATAAAAGCTACCGAAGGCACTATTGATCTTGGATGTTTCTTTCTGAGATGATTTAAATTACCTAACAAGTGGTATTAGAACCATATTTTAGAATTTGTTTATTCATGGTGTTTCTAGTTCTGGGCATTCCTTCTGTGAATATTTCTTAGTGTGACAGGCTTGAGGAAATATGAAGAAATCGACTGATGAACTGATCCTTTGATGAATAGAAATTCTTGTTCTTTTATTTGAGTTTCAAGAGACAACATGCAGTATGAAGGATGGAGAAGATGGAGAAACTTTATTTGGTCATATTGAAATGATGTGACTTGAAGCTCATGAGTTGGCAGTGGTATAATCTTGATGTATGGGGTGGAATATTTTTCTTTGTGATTGTGTTGCAGCAAAGCTTCCATATTGGGTGTCTATGTGAGAGGCTCCTTGATGATATGGAGAATCTTGGGTAGATTTTCAGTCATGGAGAAATGTGCTTATGCTGGGTGTTTTTCCTAGCATTAGGAGGCATAGTTTTTTTGTTACCCCAATTGCAAGTAGGCTATGGAGTTGATCATTGGATGGTCTAGAAGCTTTTGAAATAGCTTGTCTCTCTCGAATGCATGTGCATGTTAGTGGTTGTGGATTTGGCCTAGAATTGGCTTGGATTTCCTAAACTACTTCTTCCTTTAATGGATGTTTTGTACTTGCATGGCTCTATGGTTTTGCAGGTTTTACACGGTCAAGAAAAAACTTGTGGCTTTGTGGAGTTGCTGTTAAACTATTTTCTAGACCCTATCTTTTGGGGCGTTGTTGGATGAGATTGTTGTAGTTCTGCATGTATGCTTCATGCATGATGTGAGAAGGTTTGATTCTTTCTCTACATGGGAGAGTTGGTAAGTGATTTATCACTTAGCATTTTTGTGGTGGTTCTTGCTGGTTCCTTGAGAATGATACTTATTGTGGACATAATTGGAAAATCGGAATTAAACTTGATATGGTGTTTGAGTCATGTTGTCTACGTGGTTATTCTTTTTGAGATCTCAATTTTGCAATTTATAGTGCAATGGTGGGTTTGCATGTTACATTGATCGGATCTACAAGTTGTACAATTTTGTGGGTTGTCTTTACCTACATGTTTAATTTGGGATAACTTGGAAGTGGACTATCTATATCTACGAGATTTGATTTTGTGATGATGCAGACTTGTTAGTTGGCCTTGTCTATGATCACTTATGCATTAGCGTGGTTGTTTTGAGATGAGAGGATGGATGGTATTGAGTACCTAAATATTCGGTTATGGGGATATGTGGCATGAGTATCATGATGTCATGGATAGCTTGGGTACACTATTTTATGTAAGCTTTTGACAGTGATGGTAATTTTTGCTTGGTTTTGGAGATCTTGGTGCTGCTTGGTATTGTTGTCAGATGGATATGTTAATGAGTGGACCTGGAAGATTTTCAGTATAGAAAATGTTCAATCGTGTGCTTGGAAAGCTTGGTTGTCATGCTTTAGTGGGATCTTTAGCAGTGACTTCATATTCATCACTATGTGGTGAATGATCTTCTTTAGTGTTGAAGATGTTACTAGGAGGAGCTCTTAGATCCTGTTGTTGTAGAAGGTCTCTTTTGCATTTGCATGGAATTTTTTTGGAGATGGCTCATCTTTGTGATATTGAAGATGTGAAACATCTTGGAGCCATGGAGGACTCTTGTGATTTTTTTGGTCAAGGTGTTGGTGATGCTTGCCAGGTGATGGTTTAAAAGTTTGTTTGTTTTATGTCATGGTATACTCCAAATTATGCATTAGAGTTTTGGCATAATGTTTCCTTCTTGAGACCATGTTATGTTCACCTAGATCATGGTATCTCCTAAGGGAGATGGTATGATCATGATGTCATGATAATTTCTTGTTTCATATGATTGGAGCTTTGATAGTGGTTTGGTAATTCTTTATGTTTTGGGTACATTGATTATATGTTTGAGAACTTCATGATAGTACAGTGATGTAATTTTGAGTTTAGCATGGAGTGATTGTTAGCAGGTTCTCATGGATACATGGAGAATAAGGTGAGGTTGTAATTCTCTTGAGATGAGAAAATTATACTGAGATGGTTACTCTTTGTGAGATTTCAACAGAAAGTTTGAGGAGCCTACACCTTGGTTGGACGTGAGTTTGACAGAGACCAATGAGGAGATTTCTCTTTGAGAATTCATGAGAACTCGGCTACCCTAGAGGATCATTCTCATTCCCCACTCTTGGTCTACTCAGCAGATTATCATTTGAAAGGTATTTCCCATTATTTCTTTCAGATGTGTTATGTTAGTGCTTTGATTCTCATGGAATGAGTTGATTCATGATGATTGGTTATGGATACTCATTTGAGGATTGGTTTAGCATGTTTCTATATGTTGTATCTTTCATAGATATGGATCTTGCACTCTGTAGTTAGTTTTGAATAATCCATTTGAAGGATTTTTTGCATGGTCATCTTCTTGTATATTTGTCATGAATTTTTTGAAGGGTTGTTAAGGAGATAGTTTTATGGGTTGTTTTCCTGAGGTGGAAAATGGAAGAGTTTGATATTCTTGGAGAATCTTACATCCATATAAGTAAGTATATATATGTCATGTTTGATATTGAAGGATTTGGTTTTGTTGTGTTGTTCTCTTTGGGGTGTTGTGGAGGAGATCTTACTTGAAACAATTGTAATTTGGAGGTGTGTGTAGGAGGATTTTCTACAGGTACATGATGTGCAATTTTTTCTCTTTTTGGTCTTGGTTGTCTTCCTGGATGTTTGGTTTCACATTACATTGGTTTGAAGTTTGGTCAGAGTTGTAGTGATCACTAGCTTGTGCTTATATTTTTTCACTCATGTTCTTGGTTGATGACATGGAGGTTCTTTATCTCTTTCCTTTCTTGGGTGTGAAGAACATGGGAGATTTGTGCAGACCTATGGTGAGAGTTGTTCTTACAGGTTGTCAGTTTATAGATTGTGCATATCATTGTGGATGATTCCTTGGTACTACATGATATATTTTACACTTCTATAAGATGTTATTGGTAGACTTGTTATATCTTTGATCTTTCAGATTTGAAATTACCCATGTAGTGGGAGTTCCTAGATGTGTTTGGTCTTCTTCGACTAGTTGGCACATGGAGCTTTTTTTTGCAGTTGATGGATTGGCTATGTAGGTGAAATGAGTTTGCTAATGTGGATAACTTTGAGGTATGTGTGATTGTATGAACTATCACTTATTGTGTGTGATTTTATGGATTATCACTTGTTGTGTGTGATATTTTCAGTCGTTTGGATTTGATCAGTTGGATGGAAGCATTCAATTTTTTGGTTGTTGTTCTAGTTGGTGTTCTATTTTGTTTTTCTGGAGAATGTCTTCATGGTTGTGTTCAAGTTTAAGCTTGTAAGTTTATGATGTGATTATTTTGTATATCTTGTGAGTACAATGGAGTGGTGGTAGTGTGTTGAAGCCCTTTTCGTCAGTTGGTTTTTTTTTTGGTGTCTCAAATTGGACTAGTGCATATACACCATGGCGTGTTCTTTTTCTTTAGAGGATGGATGGAACTATTTCTTGAGATGGTGGACATTATAGATGTTATTGCAGGTGTCCTAGGTGATAGATAGGAATCATGTGTTGATTGGTAGGTAGTATGTTCTTTGGAAAGTGGGATAATATTGAGAAATGGTGCCTCAAATGTACTGGTGTTCGAACCTCTACATTATCAAACAGACAGTTGAATATTGTTGGGACAGAGTCACTAATCTAAACAAAATACCAATGGAGGGTGTTGCATTGGTGGTATGGAGAAGTATTATCAGTGAGACATGTATATATCAAAGGGAGTTCCTTGGCAGTCTCCCTGACACTCTGATGAGTCTCCTATTGGAGTGACTTAACATTGTCGCTAGGACATTTGATCATGTCTCTTAGACATGCCGATGGAAGGTGGGACTTTGTGACTTCAACGGGACTCTAAATCATGTCTCCTCGATGATCCTATGGAGTGGTATCAAGGTGAATTATCGTTATTGACGGGACTCAAATTCATGTCTCCTTGATACTCTAATAAGACTATTTTGGTGTTATGTTCCATCGATGGGAGTTGATCATTTCAGCGGGACTCTATCTTGAGTCTCCTCAATGGCTCGATGGAGCATATAAAGGAATCCTATGAGGGACTTCATGATATTGAAGGGACCCTAGGTTAAGTCCCTTCGATGGGCCGATAAGTTGATGGATGTGGGCACCACTTAGATTGGTAAAGCGAATATCGAAGGGACATCTTGATATCAGAGGGAGATGATATACAATCTCCTCGATAGGATGATTTATTTATTCTTGCTTGTGGGTGTCTTAGTGGGACCCGATCGGTGTTGAGCTGGAAAGTGGTAATTGGTTTTCCAATTGAATTGGAAAGTGTTATGGACATCGAAGTGACTTGGTGATTTCAAAGGGAGTGTGAATGAAGTCTCTTCGATGGTTTGATATAGCAGACAGTTAGACTATTTATTGTAGTTTCTTGTTAGAAGGTAAATCAAACATGTTGTGTGCAGTTGCATATGAGAATTGAATCGGTTAGTTTCCTGGTTGGCTTGGACTACAAAATGAATGTTGGATTAATATGGAGAGTTGTGGAAATATTCAGTTGGGCTCTCTCTCTCAGCATTTGATTGGGAAATCTCTCTCTTGATGTGCATTTTCTTTGTATATTGTAAGAGTATTGTAACAGTGTGAAGATTATAATGGACTGAGAGGTTGATCAGAGAAATGTAGAAAGACGAGAGAGAGACAGTGGAGAGAGGAGGTTGAACAAGGTTATGCTATCGAATTCTCTCCAGAATGGAACAAGATGTAAATCTCCTGTAAAGGCTTAGAGCTTTTAATTGTATTTGTAATTTTACTTTTGTTGTTGAATAATACAATGGCGATCTAGGCTTTTGGAGTGTGGATTTTTTTACCCAAAATGGTTTTCCCACATAAATCTTGTGTGTTCATGTTGTTTGTTTCATCTTTCATAGTAGTTGGTTTTGTTTGTTGAATATTTTATTGGTGTTTTTGGAAATAGTTTAATTACCATTAACTTTTCTCTAAGGGTCAATGTGGGAAATGAACTATATCTGATTCCGCTTTGTGGCATAGTAGTACGTGTCTTTGAGGAAATCTAAGAAAATAAAAGCTACCAAAGGCACTACTGATCTTGGATGTTTCTTTTTGAGATGATTTAAATTTTCCAACATAGACTAATGATGTCATTTATCCTGTTACCTTGGAAATATCAATAGCTATCATGTCTATTGTGTCACTATTTTCTTGTCAAAAAAATTTCCCAAAAATAATTAAATCAAACTAAAATTACACATAATCGTGAATTTAACCTTAGAAACTCTCACTTGTCTATTATGTCATGTAATTTTTTATCGTTCTGCATAACTATTTGTCACACAAAACTCAAAAAAACTTAGTTTAAGGTCAAAATAGTGTATTTGTTTTGTCTTGTGTCATGTTTTTTTCTTGTGTCAGATTTGTCATTCAGTGGCGCATTTGTCCTCTAATTTGGTGCATCTATACCTCCCTATGGTTAAATTATGCCACAAAGTGTCTCATTTGTTGCATAGAGTGGCATAATTGTCTGAGACTATCACACAACCAATTCTACTTTGAAAATCAAACTATCAACCATTTTTTCTCATAATCACACATTTAAATCTTGATTATAGAATTTTTCCTATATTTTGGTACAATTGTTCTATATTTCAATATAATTTTTCTTTAGTTCAACATAATTATTCTATCATTCAAATTGCTTGTTGTTACCAAATCTTTCAATCCTATAAATAGACCTACAACAAACAAAGCTAACCCCTACTAGCATACACTGATAGACCTAATATTTGATCACTCACCACATTCATTTTCCATTCTTCACATACCTAGGTTTTCACTTAGGTTAAATCTATCACACATCCATACCACCAATTGTTTGTCCTAATTTGATTCATTAATTTTACATGGATCTTACATTCACCACATCTCTAGTTTGATAGTTTCCTTAGAGGTTTATCATTTCTACGTAAAAGATCAAATTAGAATAAATCCAAAATTAGATTAAATTAGGAGGATTAATTACTTCTAAGTTGACCTATTCCCTAATCTATTGATTTTGAACTCACAAGTCTAGTTTAAAATTCAATATATCTATCATAATCCCAATCATTAAATTCTAAGATCTAGATACACTTTTTGGTCCTTTCTTTTCATCTCATCATTCAAAACACCCAACAACTCATCCAAGTCAAATGGTCATAAATTCTCTTATGTTTCATTAGAAACAAGGTCCCAAACTAAGAAGATAATGCAACACTGACAAGAGTCTAACGTGATACCCACAAATATAGACCCTTTCCTTGAAACACAAGGAGATTTCCCACATATGTTTTGAAACACCACCCCCAATAAGTCCTAGGAATAGTCCCAAAATTGTTGGAATAGTAAGATATGTAACACCAAAGGATTTGGCTAAAGCCCAACAGGATCCTAATTCTATGAAACTAGTAGACTCACTTCTAGTGGAAAATTGTGGCCAATACTTCCTCTTACTCACATAACAGGGAGCTAAACTACCTTATTCATTTGACATGACACTTATCTAGGATGTCACCAATAATATTTCATCCTTGACCTTGGGGTAAATAATTTCCAAACAAATCATACCACCTTCCATGTCACAAAATAACCTCACCATTTAACCTACTAATAAAACTAACATTTATGCTTCACATTCTTCTAACATCACAACTCAACAAATTTGTATCGCTATCCCACAAATAATCATACCCATTAACTCCATGCAAGTTTCATTACCTCCTGTGCACACTCAAACTCCCACATACACCATGTAAATAACCAATCCACTATATAATATAACATCAAGCAATACCATTGCACCCAGTTCAATAACAAATCCACAAACATCAATGATATCATCTCACATCTCCCAAGCACCTTCATTTAACCTACCTACATACACACACAACATCCAAAGTCAAAATGCTATTACCAATCCACTATATCAACATATCATTCCACTTAATAACTCTGAAATTTCCACTCAAATGATATGCAACCACCTCCATATGCACTCTATAATTCTCAACCACTTAACATTCATACTTATATACCCAAAAATTATACCAACACCCATCAAAACTATAATACACATCACAAAATCCACATACTTTCACCTCAAATCATAATCAAAACATGAATCCATATAACCAAAAAAAATAACATAACTTCTCTCAAAATATTATTACTTTTCAAAAAAAAATCAACCCACCAAATTACCATCATCAAAATTACAATATGAACCCATCCAACCAAAACATCCATTAACAATACCCAACTCAACAAATCATAAACCCCCAACAACAAGTGGCCACATCAAACTAATTTTCTAAATCCAACTTGGTGCATCTTCTCACACCTACATTCCACCAAACTATATACACAACTACCAAAAAGACTCATCACAAAATTTACCAAAGTTGAGTCATCTTCACATCCAATATTTGGCTACAACATACCCACTTTCACACACACAAATTATTTGGTGCTACAAATACAAGATCTACATCAACAGATATCTAGCATTCACACACAACCAATTAAGAAGAGTTGCACACTAGAAGACATATGCCCCTATCCTTTTGACAAAACTCTACCCATGCCACCTTTTTCGCATAATTTTGAGATTCCTAAGTTTTACAATTACAAAGTAAAAGGAGAACCTAGAGAAAACATTAGATAATTCTACATAGCTTTCTTAGAGGTGGTTGATAATTATACTTATCTTATGTGCCTCTTCTCAAGAAGCTTAGGAGGGTAGGCCATGGAATGGTTTTCTTGGCTCCCAACTGGCATTTGGAATTTCATTGAACTGGCTTAAAACATTATCTCATATTTCTCCTAAAATATAGAACATGAAGTCTCAATGACTGATGTATGTACTAGAAGACAAAACAGCTAAGAAGCCTTTGTCTCTTTCTTACAGAGATAGAGAAGTGTAATGTCAAAAATTGCATCCTATGCAATTTTGCATTACATGAACCTCCCCTTTAGAATAATTAAAATTGAAAGTTTATTATCCCCTTCACCTAACCTTAATTTTGTCCTTAGCCCTTTTATTTTTGAATGTTGAAGATAATTTTTATTGTGGACAATCGCCCATTGCACAGACATCTATGCACTGCATGAACGTCCTAAAAATATTTATGTTCGTGTAGTTGTTGGTACATTATACTTCTCACTTTCCTACAAAGTGTAAGGCCCCTATAGCTTGCATGAACACTAAAAAAATCCCTTTTCATGCCTATATGCCTTTCAAACTTCCCATTTTATGATTATGTCCACTCTATTTGATGTCTCATTCATTATATCTCATTCTCGTATTCTTCTCCACTCTATTGACTTTCATTCTCTCAAGATTTCTTGCATCTTGGCTCTCTATATCAGCACTTTGGTACTCTTGGAACGTCTTAGGTGTGGCATGCTCTTCCTTTCAACATCACTATCTTGTTATATGGAGGGTAACTACATTATTTTTGTAGACATCCAAATTTGATCACTCTCATATGATCAAAATCGTCTACTTTAATAGTGATTAAATAATTTATTTAATCATTATTTAATTTTCTGCCTAAGGTTCCTAAAGTATCTAATTAAATAAATTAAATACTTTACCTTACCCCCTTGTCTTCTCTAAATTAAATAAATATGACAAATTATTTAATTCAGTCATTTAACCCATTTGAATTAAAATCAATTTTTAATTCTCCTTTTTCTCTCTCCTTGTCACATTCTCCATAACCCTCTTCTAATCTAGATTAAATTAATTAATCTATGATTAGGATGTGCACCACTTAATCTTGATTAAGTGTCACATCCTCCATAATCTCCCACTTGCCTCTAATCCATCATTAATTAGCTTAATCAGGTGTTTGCACAACCTTAATCAGAATCAATAGCCACTTTTGGCTTACCTTTTTTGGTCAACCTTCCCACTTACCATTTTTAGCCTGGACTCCCTTCCCCATGTGAATTTTTAATTTACATTTATTTGCCCAAAAATCCTCTCTTCCCCATGTGAATTTTTAATTCACTTTTGTTCTTCCAAGGTCTTTCCCATCCCCATGCAAGATTCTAGAAGCCTTGCCTTGTCACTTCACATGTGCCAAGGGCTTCTAGAACCTTGGACTTGTCACATCTCCCACATGTGACAAATCTCCAGCTTTTTGGAGATCTCCTTTTATCCAATGAATCTTCCATTAAATGTAAATTTTTAATTTACATTTATTCTTCCCACACATTTCCCCTTTTCCCATGGAGATTTTTGAGGAATTCTAAAATTCCTCAAAAGTCTCTTTCATCCTCATTTGGGGACAAGAAGTTCCTTTTTGAGGAAATCTTCTCATCCCCCAAGGTACCTCAAAGGTACTTGTCCTTCATCCACCTCATTTACACATCACTCCACCCTCTACATGTCACCTTCCACATGTCAAGATGTGAGGGCTTGTGAGTCCTCAACTCACCATAGCCCTTCATCTTGATCTTGGTTGGATCAATCCCAACCGTTGAATTCTCTAGAGAATTCAATTTGGCCTATAAATACCCCTTCAATTCCTTCATTTTGGAGGATCAAGTCTTTTGCAAATAAACTCTTGCAAAATTTCCATTCAATCTTTCATCTATTTTAACATCCATATTGCATCAATTCATCTTGCATCCACTTCATTTTCATTGCCATCCAAGGAGCACACAAGACTTCAACATCAAGGTCCAACCAAGGAAGCAACAACATGAAGGTATAACAGCAATTTATTTGTTTATCTTGCTTTCATATTGTTCATTTTCTTAGGCTAATCATTGAGGTTCCCTATTATCTTGTTGTTTCTCTTTATTGCACTATTAGTTTTATCTAATCTCTCACACTTTAGGAAGCAGCATTTTATTAGGATCACATTTCTGGGACGCCCGGTGGGACCCACAAGGGGGTCTCTTTCTTTCACATTTTTTGTTGTTTGCTTGTTGCAAATTCAGGTCGCAGAGGGGCGAACTTTCCCTCCCGGACGCCGCAGAGGGGCGACCTTGCCCTCTGTTTCTGACTGTTTTCTGCAGAGGGGCGACCCTGCCCTTTGCTATTTTCGGCTCTTTTCTACAGAGGGGGCGAACTTGCCCTCCCGGACGTCACAGAGGGGCGACCTTGCCCTCTGTTTCTGACTATTTTCTGCAGAGGGGCAACCCTGCCCTTTGTTGTTTTCGGTTGTTTTCTACAGAGGGGCGACCTTGCCCTTTTAGGCTGTTTTCTGACTATTTTCTGCAGAGGGGCGATCCTACCCTTTGCTGTTTTCTGACTATTTTCTACAGAGGGGCGACCTTGCCCTTTTTGACTATTTTCTGCAGAGGGGCGACCTTGCCCTTTTGACTGTTTTTTGCAGAAGGGCGACCTTGCCCTTTACTGATTGACTATTTTCTGTAGAGGGGCGACCTTTCCCTTTACTGATTGACTCTTTTCTACAGAGGGGCGACCCTGCCCTTTACTGATTGACTCTTTTCTACAGAGGGGTGAACCTATCCTTAACAGCACATTCGAGAGGGTAAAAAGGGGCACTTGAATTTTGTGTTTGTCTTCTTGTTTTTGTTATTTCATGCGCTAACCCGCTAATCTTGTTTGGTGGTGAGTGAAGTCAGATTTGCTGCACATCACAAAGAAGGGAGAAGATAAACAACTAACATTTCCTTACAGGACCTTCTTTTTTATTCTGATTTTTAAAAGTCTTTCTTTGCTACTTTATCTAGGTACTTAGTATAATGAGGGGAAAGTAATATTTGTTGTTTTTTGTGTCTATTTTACTTATTTTACCTTAAGGGGGCATTAGTTTGTTTTCACCTTCCTCCTTTACACGTTGTGTGGATCCGAAGGAGGTAGTTGGAAACAATTAGTGTCATCTTCTTAGTGGGACCTGTTTGGGGATTTCATCACCCCAAGGGATGATCCCAACCACGCGTACCAGCAGGGTATATAAAGTGGGGAGAGCCAAAGTTGTACCTCAATCCAGTTACGTCGTAATTGGCGAAACGTCGAAGTTAGGGTGATACCTAGCTAGACGTGAAGAGTTGGTCCGAGCCTTTGAGTATCTCGCTAGGGCTCTCGACTCACGCTTGTGATGGACTGGTGTTCACGGTTGTGCCTCACGTACCGAGCGCATATCGAGGACTCCCTAGAAACCTTGTTCATCCTAGAGTAAGACCTTTGTCGGCCATACCCGTTAAAACGTTAATCATAGGATTGTGCTTGTCCAAAGTGTCTTTTTGTGAAGAACCAGTAAATTTTGGTAAGTCAAGTTGTCATTAAACCATTTTAAGTCCTTGCCAAAATCCCTTATACAAACCAAGTTCAAGTTTTCACTGCAGAGGGGTGACCTTGCCCTCTGTTTTCGGCCATTTTCTGCAGAGGGGCGACCTTGCCCTTTGTTTCAGCCATTTTCTGCAGAGGGGCGACCTTGCCCTTTGTTTCAGCCATTTTCTGCAGAGGGGTGACCTTGCCCTTTGTTGCAGCCATTTTCTGCAGAAGTGCGAATACGCCCCCTAAACAGACAGTTTCACCCGTTTGATCATTTTGAATCTCCATTTGAATCCCCAAAACCTCCATTTGACCAATTCAAACACCCATTTGATCATTCCAAACCTCCATTTAACCCCTCCAAAAACGTCCATTTGCCACATTCGCATTGACCATTCCACCATTTGGAACATCCGCCTTATCACAAGACCTAAACATCTTCAACAACATATCTCCCCTTTGTGTCCATCATTAAAACCTTGTTTTAGGAGTTATTCTCCCAAATTGACCAAGGCGTTAAATTGATCGTTATCCTACATAATCAATCCTTGTCTTTAACCTAATCAATCTGCTCCTATCTTGAAACGGATTTGTGTTGTAAGTCAACATCATTGGCCCAAATCAATCCCCTTCCATCTCAAGGTGGATTAGGTGTCATAGTCATTGATTTAATCCAATCAACCAATGTTACAAATCACCTAGGGTGATCTCCAAATCAGGTTTTAGGATCCCTTTCATCATCCAATCATCAATCTGTATCATCATTTAATCCAATCACCACCCAATCACCAAATCCAATCATCATCCAACTATCAAGTGATACATCATCACTTGGTCCAATCCAATCCAATCATCATCCAACTATCAAGTGATACATCATCACTTTGTCCAATCACCACCCAATCACCAAATCCAATCATCATCAAGTGATACATCATCACTTGACCCAAATCAAATCCAATCGTTAAATGATACGTCATCACTTGACCCAAATCAAATCCAATCATCATCCAATCTCATCAAGTTGATACATCATTATCCAAGCATCAATAGTGATACATCATCAAGCCAACACCAATCATCATCATTGTCTAAGTCATCATCTAGCAGTTGAATCTTGAAACTACTTGGTCATTTTGCACGTTCATGCCCGTTCAAACCCGCTCACAAACAAAAAACCAAATGGCAGACCAACAAACACAAGGTTCCCAACCAAATGCCCCTCAAGATCCTAATAACATTCCACATGATCCCCATAATGGCATTTCATCCCAATCAAACACTGACATCCAGAATACCACACCGCCTAGTGACGAAAACATGGTCAATCAACCTGAAGTCACTGTGGACGAATATCTTAGTAATCCTGCCAATGTCTAAATGACGGATTGCCTCCTAAGCGAACGTGGGGATAAGATCCTTGCCACCTTACTCATGAAGGGATTCAAACCACCATCCGGTTTTGATACATCACAATATGGCCTTCCCCCATTTGTCGACCCGCAAAACTCACAAAATGTTCCAGAAAGCTCCTATGTTCCTGAGGGTGCACCCACTAAAAATTGGTACCACCCCGAACTTGGAAATGCTGTCATCCATCAAGTCCAAGAATATCCTCGCCTTCCAACCACAACATCTACTATTCCACCACCTAATCCTAATGACCCCCACATCTATGGCATGACGTCATACATCCCATCTGCTCCGCCGCTTCCTCCCCCATATTCTAATATTGGGGGCACACCTCCACTTACCAACACACTACCGCCTGCATTTCAACAACCTCCAAATAACCCACACCAGTCCACCACACCACCAGCACCACCACAATATGTTGCTACTACAATAGCTTCATCTCAACACTTACATCAACAACATCCGCAACATCCTTCCATTCTCACACAACCACCACATCAAGTGGTGCAACATACATCTCAACAACAACAACACATCCCACCTAACCCATCACAACAACAACAATACATCCCATCTCACTCGCCTCAACAACAACAAGTCTTACCTCATCCACCTCATCAACAACAACAACCTCCACAACAACATATGCCCATCCCTACGCAAACACACCATAACCCGCTCACCAAATACCTTTATCATCCCTCTAGCACATACACTATTCCATCCCATACAAACCCTCTTCAGAATGTGCAAAACCAAACATGTACCCAAGCGCCACCTTATGCCAACCCTACACAACCTCAACACAATCCCCATCAACAAACGTTAAACCCATATGCCATGCAACAAACCACCATTGCACAACAAAACCAATCCTACCCACCCTATTTTCAACAACAACTAGCTCACCAACATGGGGCACCTTACACTCCCTATTATCAACAAACATCATCACACCAACAAAGAGGCCCTACCACCACGCATTATCAAAATACTATGCAACAACAGGCCCCCTCTCTTGTGTCTTACTATCAACAACAAGTGGCTCCCACTCAACACAACCAATCATCCCACCATCAACCTTCTTACAATCAACCAATACATTCATACCCGAATCATCCCATTTATGATCCAACAATGGGAGGGCCATACACTCAATCCACTTTGACTCCCGTCAACAAAGACTTGGAAGAAGTAAAAGCCACATTAAAGGACTTACAAGCTAGAACGGGAAAACAATCCTTCAAGTTTGAGGACATATGCCCTTATCCATTTGATCCCTCCATTTCCTTGATTCCTTTTCCTAAACATTTCGAGATACCCAAATTTGACAAATACAAAGGAACCAAGGATCCTAGAGCTCACCTTCAAGAGTTTTACACTCATTACCAAGAAGTCATGCACAATGACAATTACCTCATTCGACTTTTCCCTAAAATTCTGCAAGGGGTCGCCCTCAACTGGTTTATGGGTCTGGAAAAGGGATCTATCAAGACCTTTGCACAGCTATCTGAATAGTTTGTCACACACTTCTCTTTTAACTTAGAGAAAGACATTGACACACTTGATCTCCTCAAAGAAAAACAACATGATGGAGAGACCTTTGCAAGCTACTTGCAAAGATGGGGTGCCTTGGCTAGCAGGATGAAATCCCCACCAACAGAAAAAGACATGGTAACGTTGTTTATCGAAAACTCTCACCCGGATATGGTGCACAATTTCCAACTCCATTGCATCACTACTTTTGCAGGACTTGTGGAGAAAGGCCCCATCTTAGAACGAGCTCTTTTCGCAAGAGGACAAGTCAAACATTTCAATTCCGATAGAGAGAAGTCCTTCGGGGATAAACCTCATTTTTGGAATAGAAACAAAAATGCCGTCAATGATGGTGTCACTGACACTAAACACGTCCAAGTGGCCAACACCACACAAAGATATCCTTCCCAGCAACAACCGTCCGTTCAAAATGCCATATCCGTTCCCCAAGGAGCACCATGACAACAAGCTAATCAAAATAACCAAGGTGGGAATAAACGACAATTCACTCAGTTGGGGGAACCCCTTAGCGCAGTGTTTAATAAGCTTCTTCAAGCCAAGTACCCCATAACATACCCTGTCACCAAACCCCTCGATACGTCTAAACCCAAGCCTGCTTGGTTTAAAGACAATGAATACTGGGAATTCCAAAAAATTAAGGGACATACCTTGGATAAATGTCAAGGCTTAAAAACCTACATCCAAGGTCTCATTGATCGAGGAAAAATACATGTAGATGCTAACGAAACATCTTCATCCAATGCTCAATTACAAATATACCAAAATGCCTTTCCTAATCATAATCAAGGTCCTAGTACGTCCAACTCAAATCCTGGACCTAGCAATAACAACCAGCCAGAGAACAGTACCAATAATATCAACTACAAAAATGTACCATACAATTATCAAGGTGCGGTTTCATATGTAGAACAAGTGGAACCCCGTGTATCCATGATACATGTTAAGGGAAAAGATCCATAATGTGTTGTTACTACTCGGCGAAACCGCATCACAATCCCAGCAGCATCTCCATCCACCCAATGACCATCCACCAATTCCCAATATAATATCCTAGACCATCTAGGTAAAACTACAGCCCAAATATCCATTTTGGATTTGCTCAAGTCATCTCCCATACATCAAGATATCCTAACTAAGGCTTTGCAAAACACGCAAGTACCTGATAATATTGACCCTACCCAATTTCAAGCATTGGTAGGCAATCTTTCATCGACCTATCAGCTAGCCTTTAGCCAAAAGGACATGCCGCATCTCGATTCAAACCACAACCGCCCCCTCCATCTCAAGGTTGGTGTCAACTGTCAAAAAGTAAAAAGGGTATTAGTAGATAATGGTTCAGCCCTAAATCTATGTACGTTAAAGTTTATACAACAGGTCGGATACACCCAAGCTGATCTGAGAAATCAAGTGATCACCATCAAAGCTTATGATAATGCAGAGCGAGATTCTGAAGGCATTATTTTCCTCCCTATACAAGTGGGCCCCATTGTGCAATACACTATGTGCCATGTTCTGGACCTTGAACTCCCATACAAAATCCTTCTTGGCCATCCATGAATTCACTCTATGCAAGCTGTACCATCCACTTATCACCAATGCCTAAAATTCCCATTTCAAGGAATAGAAGTCACCATACAAGCCGACGCTCAACCCTTTGAATATTGTCGCACCTTGGAGGCCTCTTTTCCACATTCACATTACTACCCGGGGGTTGAAATGGGGGCACCACCGACATCCGATCCTATCCCATCCACCAATACTCTGAACACATCATCTCCACCATCATCCACACCTCCTTCCACCGTCACCAAGGTCCAGATCATAGATAAGGGATGTGGTGAATACTAAATGCACACTGCACTCAATGTGGCAACCATGCCACCTTCTCCCCACACATATGGGCAACCGACTCTACCATTATCAAAAGTAGAAGAAAAGACGCTTACACTCACTTCCAAGAACATGGGGTCCACAACATTCAATAATTTGGGATCCCTCCAGGATCTAATGGATGATGATATCAGTCAATGGGTTTATCAGGAAGAGCCTGAACCACCACGGCCCCTTATTGAATACTTTCACGAAGCCTATCCACATGCCTCCAAATTCATCAAAAATTGCCATTACCAAGGCGGAGGCCTTGGTGCAGAGGAACAAGGAAGACGTCTGCCCATCGAAGCAACTACCATCCGACCAAGGAATTTGGGCTTGGGCTATGATACCACACAGAAGGGTCTTACAACATCTGCTAACACCTCTAACAATGTTAGTGTTGACAACAGTTCCCTTGAAGACATACCGGAGGAGGAATCCATCATACATGCATACGACGATTTGAATCACATTGACCTCCCCGCCGTGTTTGAATGCTTATCCGTTTGTACCATAACTTTATCCCTTAAACATCCTAAGCTTATTGATCATGACCTACAAGATAGCACACCAGTTAGCACTTTTCCCTCAGATGATACCTATGTACATCTAATGGGATTGGGGGAAGATGAACGCCCTAATTGCAAAAGCAAAAGGAAACAAAAGAAGAATGGGTCATCAAGTGAAAACCTCACCGAGGCGCTTTTTGACTATGAAAAAGTAAAAACAAAGGATGTATCTGAAAGTGAAAACCTTGATACAGCACTGGAAGATGGGGACGTTCATCTTCCCCTTGTAGGAACACGACTACCCGAGCAATCTTTGATTCTCATTGAAGAAACACAAGAGGTAAACCTGGGGACACCAGAGATTCCAAGAATAACCTATGTGGCTAAATCTTTATCTGAAGCGGAGTACACCACCATTGTCCGAATTCTCCGTGAAGGGATTATCAACTTTGCATGGGCTTACTCTGATATGCCTGGCTTAGATCCTAATCTTGTTGTCCACCATCTAGATGTCCGTCCAGAAACTAAACCTGTCAAGCAGAAGCTCCGAAAAATGCACCCACAAGTGGCATTATTGGTTAAGAAAGAACTGGAAAAGTTACTGGATGCCAGTTTTATCAGGCCTATTGACTACTCTGATTGGATCTCTAATATTGTACCTGTTGCTAAACCCAATGGAGACATCAGGATTTGTACAGATTTCTGGGATCTCAACAAAGCTTTCCCAAAAGACGACTTCCCCTTGCCTAACATCGACATGTTAGTCGACATCACTGTGGGACACGAGATGCTATCCCTCATGGATGGCTTCTCTAGCTATAATCAGATCCGGATTGCCCCTGACGATCAACATAAAATCGCTTTTACAACACCTTGGGGTATGTTCTGTTATAATGTCATGCCCTTTGGTCTCAAAAATGCAGGGGCAACATATCAACGGGCAATGACAGTTATATTCCATGACCTCATTCACATCATCATGGAAGACTATGTTGATGACCTACTGGAAAAATCTAGAACCCGAGAAGAACACCCTACCATTTTGAAACGGATCTTTGAACGCTTAGAACAATACAAGCTTCGATTAAATCCAAAAAAGTGTGTATTTGGTGTCACATCAGGGAAACTCTTGGGCTTCATAGTGTCCCGCAGAGGCATCAAAGTTGACCCAGCTAAGGTGAAAGCTATCATGGATATGCCTCCTCCAAGAAACTTGAAACAATTAAGGAGTCTCCAAGGGAAACTACAATCCATCTATCGCTTTATAGCCCAACTTACAGATAAATGTCAGTCCTTCGCCCACTTTCTCAAGAAAGACACCAGCTTCAAGTGGAATCAACAGTGTCAGTTGGGTTTCGACATGCTCAAAGGATATTTGGCCCACCCGCCGATCTTGATTCCACCTATCCCTGGCAAACCTCTCCTGTTGTACATATCGGCCATGTCAGTAGCATTGGGGGCATTATTGGCACAACATGATGAATCTTCAAAGGAACGGGCAATCTATTACATCAGTCGCACCCTGGTCAGGTATGAACTCAACTATTCACCGATGGAAAAGGCCTGTCTTGCTGTAGTTTTCAGCACACAAAAGCTATGCCACTATATGCTAAGCCATCCTATAAAATTAATATCCAAAGTTGACCCCCTCAAATACCTGCTATCCAAGACAGCCCTGACGGGTCAAATGGCTAAATGGATCATGCTCCTCAATGAGTTTGATATAGAATATGTGGATAGAAAAGCCATTAAAGGACAAATAATAGTTGATTAGTTGGCAGATGCCCCATTAGTGGACGCTTATCCCATAGAAACTGAATTCCCAGATGAAGGAGTATTTGCAGTCTCATAAACCACCACCTAGACATTGTACTTTGATGGATCACACACCCATAATGGATCGGGGGCAGGAATCTTGCTTATCACTCCCCAAGGCGACTACATACCAAAATCATTCAGACTGGCTTTTCCTTGCACCAACAACATCTCTGAATATGAGGCCCTTCTCACTGGCCTCAGAATTGCGGTTCAATGGCACATCACCCACTTGCAAGTTTTTGGTGACTCCCAGTTAGTCATAAAACAGGTCAACGATGAGTTTCTGACAAAAGATGAAAAGTTGTTGCCTTACAAATGCATGGTGGATGACTTCAAAAAATATTTCACTACCATCCAATTTGAACAGATCCCGAGACTCTAGAATAAGGCAGTAGATGCTATGGCTACCATTGGTTCTCTCCTCGACATGCCGAAAGATTGCACAAATTGTCAGTTCCTAGTTGAGCAACTCCTAATCCCAGCATACGATATCCCTGAAAATGACATGGTGTGTGCTATTGTAGGCCCTAGATCCCCATGGTACCATGACATTTACACCTACATCCATGACAACATCCTCCCGCCTGATCTCACACGAAACCAACGTAAATCATTTATCCAATGCACAGCTCGTTATACCCTCATTGGCGATACCCTTTATCGACGTGGGTATGATGGAACTCTCCTCCGTTGTCTAGACGAAACTGAGGCTCGCACAACATTAACAGAAGTGCATAGCGGTATTTGTGGGGCCCATTCTAATGGTATGGCCCTAGCCAAACGGATTCTCAGAGCAGGATATTACTGGCCCACAATGGAACATGATGCTTGTGAATATGTCAAAAAGTGTTTTCCATGCCAACAACATGCAGATCTGATTCACGCTCCAGCGCAAGATCTCCAACCCATCACAACGCCTTGGCCATTTTCACAATGGGGTTTCAACTTGATTGGCAAGATCTACCCTCCATCTTCAGATGGTCACACCTTTATCATCACAGCCACTGAATACTTCATCAAGTGGGTGGAAGCCATTCCACTCAGTCAAATCACTGGTGTTCAGATCTCTAAGTTCATCCTCTATCATATTCTCTACAGGTATGTTATCCCCTCAACCATCATCACCGACAACGGAAAACCCTTCAAAAATAAGTGCATGAAATCCCTTTGTGACACATATCATATCCAACATCGTTGGTCCACTCCCTATTACCCCCAAGGTAATGGACAGGCAGAAGCAACAAATAAAACATTGATCAAAATCATTAAGAAGATGGTCAATAGCACTGGTCGCGATTGGCACCTCCATATCCATCCTGCTCTTTGGGCCTACCGTACATCCATCTGCACCCCTACTAGAGCCACTCCATATTCTCTTGTCTATGGTGCTGAGGCTATCTTGCCAATCGAAGTTGAAATCCCTTCACTCCGCATCTCCCTCAAGCATCTCATCACTGATGAAGACACCCGGGTGGCACGCTTGGCACAATTGGAATTGCTCGATGAAAAGAGAGTCAAGGCTTATACCCATCTACAAGCTTATCAACATCGACTCAAAAGGAGCTACAATAAGAAAGTTCGCCCTCGCCAATTCGAGATTGGTGATTTAGTCCTAAAAGAAAATCAACAGAATCAACAAGATCGAGAGAAGAAAGGTAAGTTTGAAGCAAACTGGTTGGGCCCTTATGTCATCACCTCCAAATATGGTTTTGGTGTCTACAGGCTCTCCACCCCTGAAGGTGAGCCTTTGGAGGAACCCATCAACATCATGCATCTGAAGAAGTTCTACACTTAGATCAGCTGGGGTATCCTTCCTGGTAAAAGTCAAAAATACAAAAAAATTAAAAAATCCAAAAATCCAAAATACTAAAGAGAAATAATTCGTCCTATGGTGAAAACCACCCCTGCGTGCCACCTTGGATATGTACGATTGGTGAAAACCTAGCAATGGGCGCCTCTCGTATAGGGCTGAATCATTATCTATCGAGCATCCTGGTTACTCTATGGCTTGCCCACCAATTCCTCAATCCCCATATCCTCCCATCTGCTTGCATCACCTTGTCGCTTGGTATATTTTGATTGAGCATTGGATAACTATCATCCGCTATCCAACACCTTGAGCTTATTATCCTAATCTGAGCTTGTGACATCTCTTCTTGGTCTCACTACGTCCCCTTTCGAACTATGTTGCCCCTGCGCTTGCACGTAGGCAAGGTTGATCTTTTGATCTACCCCTGGGGCTTCTTCGTGTCTTCATCCCCCATATTTTTTCATCATCACCCTCTTTCCGCTTTTCTCATCATCCCCACTTGAACTACGACGCCTCTGCACTTACACGTAGGCAAGGCTAATCTTTGGATCAGCCCCCAAGGCATTTTGTCCTTCATCACCTATCCTCATGGTCCACTTTCCGATCTTATCCATCTTCAATCTTTTGTCATATCCGAAATACGTTGCCCCTGCGCTTGCACGTAGGCAAGGTTGATCTTTTGATCTGCCCCCAGGGCTTGTGTCTGTCTTGGTCTTCCATCAGTTTCCATCAGTCCCCTTTCCACTCTTTTATCATGAACTACGAGGGCTCTGTACTTTCACGTAGGCAAGGTTGATCTTTGATCAACCCTCGAGCCCCTAGGTCTTTAGGTTGTGTCTCATCCTCTCGTTGTCAGGTATGTCCTTATTGTTGCTAACTCTTCACAAACAAGGTCTCCTCGTATCAAGAAATCTATCCAATGGCAATTATCCTGCATCATCTAGGTCACTTTAGCTTAGTATCCATCATCGGTCTTAATAAGATGCATCCTTCCTAACAGACCACATCAACCCCATCCATCCCTGGGATCTTATGGCAAAGGACGCTTGTAATTGATTACCATCTTTTGGTACTTTTCGATTTTGTTTATCATTTGAGCTCCCTATAATCACTAGTCAAGATCGCCATGATCCTTCATATTGTGGTGTGTTTTGCCTAGTTACCATAAGGACATCTCTTGACTTTTGTTTTTGTCTGCTGAGATACCCCACATGGTACCCACCGGGATTCTTTTTGGACCCCGTGTTATGTGGGGGCATCTCTTTGTGCTTGTGGTTATTCCAATGCCTAGCCTGACCAACGTCATCGCGACTTTGGGGTATTGGGATATCCTTCTTGTTTGTCGTGTTTGTTTTCTGCATTTGACATTAATTCCTCTTGGTTTGCATACCCAGACGTCCGATGTCTTATGCTATAGCAAAAATCAGTGCTCTAAAAGATGGAAAATTGCACTCATGTTACATTTCATCTCATGTTGCATATTCCCTCTTCATCCTATGATTGCCCCGACGTCTATGACTTATGGTTTTGGTTGTGCAAACTCTCATTCACTTTTACTAACTTTTCTTCTCGGAATCCTTACGGTCTTTGACAGGTACTGCACCCCCCACATCCTACACCTACCATCTACCCATTGACACTTATGTCCATGATCATTAGGTCCATTTATCCATTTACATCCATTCATTCATCCATTTGCATTAAATTCATTAAGTTCATTAACATTCATACATTAACATCCATACATCCATTTACCTCCATTCATTTACCAATTTGCATTAAATTCATTAAGTTCATTAACATCCATACATCCATTCATTAAGTTCATTCACATTCATACATTAACATCCCTACATCCATTCATTTATCCATTTACATTAAACATAAGATCATTAACATCCATACATCCATTCATCCATCCATTTGCATTCACATCAATTCATTACTCACCTCGTTAACACAATTGCATTACCATTTATAAATCATTTAACACAATCACACATGCATAAGTAAAACATCAACATCCCATAAAACATCATATACATATATGCATAACATACATACTATCATAGGAACATCACATAAAATACCATCACCAAAATGTGTGACATACTATCAATGGGAACCATCACATATCATCATCATAATAATACACTGTCCATATCCAAAATATGGTCATCACATATACACTTCCATATCATGCTCAAAATAAGGTGCACTCCACTACCATCTGGTACCTGTCAAAAACACCTGCATCTTGTCATCTATCCTCTGCATGTCCTGAGCTGCCCACATCTGACCTCTGAGGAGACTCAGGTACTGGCCCCCTGTGTGTCAGAGTCCCCTAGGACTCATGCCCTGGAGTCCCAAACCGAGAGGGAGCCGGTTGGAAATCACTGTACCCTCTGGTCCGTGTACCTAACAACTGTGATGGTGCCAGCATCTAAGGTGTCTGCCTAACATACCGCACTGTACGCTACGCCGGATCTAGCACTGCCTGCTCATACGCGCACCTCCAATACACTGCCTCCTGCATATAGTCATCTCTCTGCCCAGCCTGGTACCGAGCGGCATTTCGCTCATGCCTGTACCTATCCCTCTCTCTACTCATGGCCCATCGCTCCTGCTCCCGTGCCTCTTGTGTCGCTGTCAATAAACGTATCTGCTCTGTGGATCTATCCCTCTCTGCATGCATTGTCTCTAGCACAGTCTCATCACTCGGCCCTCGACATGTCAGCATCTGTGCTATATCCCTCTCAACATTCTCTGCCCGACCCACTACTGCGTCTCTCTGAAACTGTAGAATCTGGACCTGTCTTCATAAATTGTCCCTGTCTCCCTGGAGTGCCTGCATCTGTCCCTGTAAACTCTCTCTCTCTCCCTGTAGAGCCTGCACCTGTCCCTGTGCACTCTCTCTCTCCTGCTGCACTGTCTCCAATCTAACCTCTGTGGCCTCAGCCCTCACCCTCATCTCCTCTGCAGATGCCTCTGCCATATGTGCCCTCTCCTGCAGTGTCATCCTCTCATCCTAAAATCCTGCCACCTGCAGTCTCAATGTCTCCATCTCCCCCCCTCCTGCTGACTCTGGCTACCCCCGCATTTGCGCAACTGTCATCGCTGCCTCTAGCCTATCTTGGTCCCATGTCACCCGAGCCAGCTCCCCCTGTGCTCTCTCCCTCTCTGCTCGCATCTCATCTCTCTCTCTCTCTGCAACCAATACATCTGTCGTGAGCCGGCTCACCACACGATCAAACACTATACCCTCTCTATCCTGTATCCTCTGTACCTCTATATCCGCCCTCCTCACCTCCTCCTCTAGCACCCATATCCTCGCCTGGGCCCCTCTCAGTAAAACCACTAGATCCTCAACTGCGGCTGCTGGTACTATGGCTAACGGCTCCATCACTAGTACACCTATGTCCATAGCCTCTCCCTCTCTCTCCTCCTGTACCGGCTCTGTCTGGCGCGTCAATCGAATCCTCTGCGGCTGTCCATTCCTCCCCACCCTCATCAGTCTCCTACCCTCCTGCTCAACTGTCTGGACTCTCCCCTGACGACTGCTCTCAGGCCTCTCCCTAGGCTGTCCTCTACCATCCACCACCCTCTCTACCTCATCTTGTAGATCTCTGGCTCTACCCTCCACCGGCAGCTCTGAGACTCTCCCCTCCTCCTGCTCAACCCTCACCTGCACCAGCCTCCATCGTACTCTAACACCAATCCCCCGCTAAGCAGCTCTCCCCTCCACCACCCGAAGCATCTCCACCTCTGGCTCACTCTCCAATCTCACCACCTCTATCTCCTCCCCCCCATCAACTCCTCCTTCCTCCCCCTCCTCTACCACAGCTCCCCTCGGCCTCCTCCCCCTTGGCCTCCTCCTGACCCTCCCCCTCCTCACCGACTGATCTCCAGCAACACCTCCCTCCACCCCACCACTCTCGGATCCCTCATCATCCTGTCTCTCATCCTCTTGTCCCTCCTCCTCCTGTTAACCCTACTCTGCCTCCTCCTCCTACTCCTCCCCTGGTGCCCCCTCTAGGGCCCCCACAACCAGCATCTCTAGTGTCACCCTACCCCATCGATGGTTGCGAAACCACCGACCATACCGATCTGTCACTCCCGTATCCTCTGGACCCTGTCACCTCCCTGGATAGGGCACCCCACCTGCCATCATCCATGACGCTCTCACATCTGTCGCTACCAACGCCGCCCCCCAAGGTACCTCCCAGGTAAGCCGATGAAACATCACAGGCGCTCCTGGAATGTCCTGCACCAGTCCAAACTGTCGCCCCACTCGGTCAGGATGATGTAGCTCCACTATGTACCTAGGACTCCCACTCAGGTAACATCTACACAGAAAGAACCCTCACTATCTCTCCTCCTCAGTCCTCCATCCTCTAAACTACTGAAACATATATGGCCGCCATATAATATCCTCTCTCCGTAAATCATCAAATGCCCTCCTCCACCGCTCCACCTCTCCCTGTGTCTCATACCGCAGGATAGAACCCCTAGCTGCCCCGTACTGCCACACCACTAGCTCTCTGTCATCCAAATCCCCTCCCCTGATCACTAAGGGCCTCGTCACCACGATGTGTGTCCATCCCCATACCTACAGTAGCATCCAGTGTGTCAAGCTCTGCCCTCACCGATAGCAAATCACGTGCATGTCTCAATATAACTGAGCCAATACGCATGACCCCCACGAGAACTGCCCCTCCCCCCACTCGACAATATGTCGAATCACCCCCATATACCGTAAGCTGCAGAAACGTCTACTCCGATCTGGCAACAGAATCCCGCTGATCAAACAACATAGAAACAGTGGTAACGCCAGTACTCCCAGATCCAGGCATCTATCCACATCCAACCCCCCCCTCTGTATCAACAGGTCATCACGCCCAAACAACACCAGAATGGTCTCATCCAACCGCTCTCCTCTCACCTCCTCCTCACACACTAACCGTCCCACTATCGATAGCCTCAGGATATGCCACACATCCTCCAATGTAACCGTCATCTCTCCAGTCGGCAAATGGAACGTCGACGTAGCCGAGCTCCACCTCTTTATCAGGGCGGTCAACATCGCCTGATACGCCCTCATCTCTGGAAACTGCACCAAGTGCAATAGCCCCGCCCACTTCAGGGCTGCATGGTCCGCTCCATTCATCACCTCAATCGACGATGCCAACGCCTCTGGTCTCCGCTCGTGAGTCCGCACTCTGCCAAAATCCTGCAAAAATTTCATCCCCCCTATCAGCAACTTCTTTTTGTCTTCAAATTTCCTCTCCCCTCTCTTTCTTTTCTTTTTTCCTCTCCCCTCTCTTTCTTTTCTTTTCTCCTCTTCCCTCTCTTTTTTTCTTTTATTTTCTCTCCCTCCCCTTTTTCCCCCGGTCTTCCTCCCTTGCGTTGGCTGACCCAGCTCGTGAGCGGCCGGTATCGCCCTGCCCGGTAGGCTGACTCGCCAAGGGCAGAGTGACCGCGTGAGGCGGACCTGCCCCGCAGGGGGCAGCCACACCGGCGGCCCGCTATTTGTCGGCGACCCAGCCTGACGCCTGGCTGCCGAGGGTACCCGGAGCGCTGCGCCGGTATTACGCCCACGCGAGTATAACTGACGCCCATTCAGCGCGCAGGTCGCGATGGGGGGTTAAGCCCATTGGGGGGGCTTCGCCCAGCGACCGAGGCCGAGCCTGCCGACCCTCGGAGCCAGTTCACCCTCAGGTGGCATTTTTCCGAAACCCACTTTTTTTTAAATTCTATCTTCTACCCATTTTTTTATTTTTTCCCGTCCACAAAACCCATATTTTACTTTTTTAGTAACTTATTTGACAATGTGTTAAAATTTCAATTTAATGCATGGGTGGTTTTGTCGCTTACTTGGCGGGGCCCCTCCTGCTATCGGTACGCCCGTCGAACCTCATCTATCTAGTGGACGATCTCGGTGTCATTATCTCCCGGCATTTTCACGTCTTTCTCCTCGCTCTTTCTCTTCTCTCATCTGCTACAGTGCAAATGAGGTGAGGTAATTTTCAAAATTACCTTATATTAACTTTTAAAAGGTATTTTTTACCTTTTATTTACCCTTTTATTCCTTTGATTAATCCCTTCTTTTACCGGGGCTACCATTTGCACTCTGTTTGTCCGATCGTTCAAAAGGAAAACTTGCCTAATTTTTCATCCTCTTTTCATCTGTACCATCCATTTATTCTTATCGAGATGTTGCCCGGGACCCTTCTTTTTCCCCCGTCACCCTCTCGAGGGGGCATACCCTTCACATTTACTAATTTGACCTACCATAGTCAATCGCTTCCAAGATTGGGGCATTCTCATCCATTCCCCACTAATTGGACATCTCAGATCTTCTTCATCATGCTGGGGCATCATATTCCCGATTACTTCCTCTATAGAGTCATCTGCACTTTCTTTTCTTCGAAGCACGGTTATTCTAACAGCAATTCGAAGAGGGGCAAAATATAGACATCCAAATTTGATCACTCTCATATGATCAAAATCGTCTACTTTAATAGTGATTAAATAATTTATTTAATCATTATTTAATTTTTTGCCTAAGGTTCCTAAAGTATCTAATTAAATAAATTAAATACTTTACCTTACCCCCTTGTCTTCTCTAAATAAAATAAACATGACAAATTATTTAATTCAGTCATTTAACCCATTTGAATTAAAATCAATTTTTAATTCTCTTTTTTCTCTCTCCTTGTCACATTCTCCATAACCCTCTTCTAATCTAGATTAAATTAAGTAATCTATGATTAGGATGTGCACCACTTAATCTTGATTAAGTGTCACATCCTCCATAATCTCCCACTTGCCTCTAATCCATTATTAATTAGCTTAATCAGGTGTTTGCACAACCTTAATCAGAATCATTAGCCACTTTTGGCTTACCTTTTTTGGTCAACCTTCCCACTTACCATTTTTAGCCTGGACTACCTTCCCCATGTGAATTTTTAATTTACATTTATTTGCCCAAAAATCCTCTCTTCCCCATGTGAATTTTTAATTCACTTTTGTCCTTCCAAGGTCTTTCCCATCCCCATGCAAGATTCTAGAAGCCTTGCCTTGTCACTTCACATGTGCCAAGGGCTTCTAGAACCTTGGACTTGTCACATCTCCCACATGTGACAAATCTCCAGCTTTTTGGAGATCTCCTTTTATCCAATGAATCTTCCATTAAATGTAAATTTTTAATTTACATTTATTCTTCCCACACATTTCCCCTTTTCCCATGGAGATTTTTGAGGAATTCTAAAATTCCTCAAAAGTCTCTTTCATCCTCATTTGGGGACAAGAAGTTCATTTTTGAGGAAATCTTCTCATCCCCCAAGGTACCTCAAAGGTACTTGTCCTTCATCCACCTCATTTACACATCACTCCACCCTCTACATGTCACCTTCCACATGTCAAGATGTGAGGGCTTGTGAGTCCTCAACTCACCATAGCCCTTCATCTTGATCTTGGTTGGATCAATCCCAACCGTTGAATTCTCTAGAGAATTCAATTTGGCCTATAAATACCCCTTCAATTCCTTCATTTTGGAGGATCAAGTCTTTTGCAAATAAACTCTTGCAAAATTTCCATTCAATCTCTCATCTATTTTAACATCCATATTGCATCAATTCATCTTGCATCCACTTCATTTTCATTGCCATCCAAGGAGCACACAAGACTTCAACATCAAGGGCCAACCAAGGAAGCAACAACATGAAGGTATAACAGCAATTTATTTGTTTATCTTGCTTTCATATTGTTCATTTTCTTAGGCTAATCATTGAGGTGCCCTATTATCTTGTTGTTTCTCTTTATTACACTATTAGTTTTATCTAATCTCTCACACTTTAGGAAGCAGCATTTTATTAGGATCACAATTTTATATTGCATTATCATATTTTCTTTGGTAGTATATTATTATTCTAATTTTTTCATCTATTTATCTCACCTATTGTTATTTTATTTTCTATATATCTATCCAGTTGTTTGTGGAGGTGGGAACACCTATGTGGGGGTTTGACTGAGGCAAGCCCCTAAAACAGATCCAACCATTTTCTCATTTCCATGTGTGTAATTTTTTTAAGGTGTTGCTTTGTGAGAGGCTTCATTCGTGGACCTCTTGTGGTCACTCTTTTCCCTTTTTCCATTTCGTCACTTCCATTCTATTTCATTTAATCTATGATCATCTCTATTATTATTTTTATCTCTATTATTCTATTAGTTTAGTACATTTTTAATATTTGAGTTTCCAAATAGCTAGTAGGTTCCATGTTGTCTCTATTAGTAAATTTGTTTATTGTCAGTACGAGACTACAACATGCTACGGGGACATTGTGTCGCATTATCATCCTTGGCCGAGAGCCTACCTATTTTCTTATGATATCTCTACAACCTACTCTTTCAGTCTCTAAAACTCTCATCCTTTAATTCAACATAAAACATAAAATATAAACAAACTCCCTTGTCTTTTCATATTTTTCATCTAAGCTTTAGTCCTTGACGTAGTCGAGGAACATTCGCACCTTTGAGATCACGTTATTTCGGGGTTTCTAATTTCCTCCTCTACATTTTGGTGAACTTGATATGAACTTTCCTTACCTTAATATTTTGTTGAAAATTTCTTCTCTTATTTGGACATTTTATTGACGGAGTGTTGTAACACTTTTATGAGTTTCACAACCCAGTCTACAACTTTTGAGCACATAGTTAGAAGTAGCTTTTGACCCTTAGATATGGGTTCAAGAAGATAATTTTTTCTAACCCTTTCATGTCCTAAATTTGATCAATTCACCATGGTTCTACCACCCAGTTATACCATCCTTTTGTTTCATCAACATAAGTTCAAGAAAATTCTCCACCAAGCACTCCCTTTGTCTCTTCTTCTCCCATACATCATGAGTCTACTCTCGGGGTTTTCTTTGAGCAGGTTTAGTCTTTGGAAGACAAACTTAAAGAGTTTGAGGATTTTCTAAATAGAGATAATACATACACTCAAGTTGCTCCTATCATTTATGGTCTAAGTAATATGCTTATCTCAACCCAAAAAGGTCTTGAGTTGCTTTGAGGGATAGCTAATATAGTAGAGACCAATGTCCCCTCGTACACTTCTATGTTGGTTAATCCTTAAGATATCCAATTGGATATCACTAGCATATAGTTGTATGTTCTAATGTTATAAGTGTTCATGTGTATCCAGTAGACATTGGTCCTTTTGTACCCTCTTTGACCACTGTCGATAATACTAACACTATGCCCTTGGATTTTCTTGGAGTCAAAGTGAACCGTGTCCCTTTAGGGTATGAGATCCTTGTATCTAGAACCTAAACCTGAACCTCCACTACTAGAACTAGTCAAGCTCCACCAACCAACCTCATCCTAAATGCTTTCCTACAAAAAATGGGATGGATGCAATCACAATTGGCTAACTTGACCAATGCTTCCTCTCAATCCACATTACAACCATACTATTGATGCAATATTTTAGCCCTCCCCATTCTAAATTTTCTCATCCCGCAAGGGGTGGAAATCCTAAAATTTGATAAGTATAATGGAAGAGGTAACCCCCATACCCATGTCTCATCCTTTACTGCCATATTTATTGACTTCCTTTATCAATATTCTTTGTTAACAAATCTATTCTTGTGATCCCTCAAGGATGTTGCGTTGGAGTGGTTTTTCTCACTTCTTGATAATTCCATCTCTTTTGATCAATTATTTAATTAATTATTATAGGATTTTTAGGTGAACATTGGACTGAAGGTCGCTTTTACTAATCTAATCTATTTTAAGTAGGGGACTCATGAGAAAGTAACTAATTTCATTGCTTGATATCAATCCTTGTTCTCCCAAATATCTTATTCCTTGCTAGATTCAGATGTCCAAACTGTATTCATAGGGAATCTATAATAAACATTGAGCGAAAAATTCCTCTTGATGAAATACCCTTCTATTTCCCGTTTATTTACTACATTAAGAGATTACCAGTAGATGACGATGCAATTAGAGGGTTCCTCCTTGTCCTCTCATCCTAATAATTAGTTAGTTGTTTCTTTCTAGGGAGCCTAAAATAAATAAAGCAATATCAAACATGGTCTCCTTTCCCACTGAAAAGAACTCCACAGGATGCAATAGAATCTTTACAAAATTATTTGAGTCCTACACTAATGTTATTCAAAAGTTATTAAAATATGGTTTAATCACTCTCTTAGAAATTAGACGATTTTTTGAACCATATCCTAACTGGTATGATAAAAAAAAAAATCTCAATACCATTGAGTTCTTGGTCATGATATTGAATGTTGTGTGCATCTTCGACATATTTTCCAAGACCACATAGATAACGGTACCATCAAACTCAATGGTAGGAAAGAAAACTCAAATAAATTTGTAGCCAGGCCTAATAGGCAACTACAAATATACACAGATCCCTTTCCTTCATATTTTGCCTATGTGATAACAGTTGCTTCATATTTTGATCCTAGTCATTTTGAGTATGTTAAAATAGTCACATTCACTTATTTTCCTCCTTCAGTTCATCTAGAAAATATTCCTAGCATACCCTTCACACCACATTACTTTCCTTTGAATAGGGAACCTTCACTGCTTTACATTCCCACTCATTTCAATGGTAACATCATGACTGGTGTTATGGTTGACCTTTCTAGTAGGTTTAATGTTATTATGAATGAGACTGTCTTTATTAATAATTTACATAAGGATAAGTATGAAGAGACGAAGACCACCATCCTTAATCATAATGGATTTTTTGTGCCTCCCATTAGTTTTATTTCTTTGTTGATCTTTGTTGGGCCTAAATCTATTGAAGTCACATTTGTCATGATTCTTGAATCTGACTTGTTCAAAGTGATACTAGGCATTGCTTGGTTGATCTCCATGAATTTGATCACTTTATTTATCCTTAAATTTCTAAAATTCCCTCATGATAGTACAATGCATACTATCTGAGATATTGGATATAAACCACTTGTAGCATTGGGGGCTTTTCTCTAGATCATTTTTGGCCCACCACTATTGGACCTTTACCACCCCATGGAGACTTATTCTATAGGGCCTATTATAGGTACAAGATGGGATTAATCGCCCCTAATTTTATTTCCCCACCTTCTTCTCATTTAATTCTCATGAAGGCTTCTATGCACATGCAACAATGTGCCTTGTCCTCTACACCTTCCTCTTGAAAGGCTAAGTAAAAGAAGGCTCTTGACATAGACCTTATTCCTCTTATGTGACTTCCCAACTCTTGATGGTATCCTCAGTTCCTTCAATTGTGCCCAATACAGGAAAAGTAATTGCACCCATGTTTATGAATTCTAAACCCCAAGTCTTCCAACTCTCAGTCTTTCTCACCAACCCCAACCCACCCTCTATGGTAAGGGAAAACAAGCACCCAAAGTTGTCTCTTCTTCTATTTTTCTAGTATCTCATCCCTCGAGGCCTCCTCCCATTCCTCAACTTTCTCCAAAAGTAGCAAAAGGAAAGGATCCCATGGTTGATACCCCCATGTCTATCTTTATTCCCCCTCCTATTCCTCCTTAAGAGCCCACTCTTCTGTCAACAACAACTGTAAAGACTACTCCCCTGGTGGAACATGATCTACTAAAGTCTTTTTAGATTTTTATTCATGCTGGTCATAGTCATCACTACTAACTTCCTTGCGAGCATAAATGTTGTTGATGAGAATTGGCATGAGAACATGAGGCTTTGCAGAAAACAAAGGATGAACCTTTTATCTCTATTGTTTCTTTTATCTTTGTTCTTGTTCTTATCTCCACTCTTGTTTATGCTCCTTCTTTTGTTCCCATCGCCTTTGTTTTTCTTCTAGCTTCCTTGATGGATCTTGATGAACCTCACCCCAAGCGAGTGTATTATTTCATCGATCCTTCTTCGGATCCTCCCTTGATCACCTCTTTACCCAATCTTCCTCATTTTCCAAAGCCCATGGACATGCCTCATACAAAGGTTGTGTCTATTGTGGCTCCTTCTCCTTCTTTTTCTTCTGATGCAAGGATCCCAAATCCTCCTCTTAAGCACAAATTTGATAATTTCCTCTGTCTGAAGGATAGTCATAATAAATCTTCTTCTTCTTTTTCATCTCAATCTACACTGGTTTGTTCCATTCTCTTGATGGAAGAATCTCCTACTTCCTTAGAGTTTGTCACTCCCCCTCTTTCGTAGTTCGACAATGACTCTTAGATTCATCCACCTCCTTTCATTCAGTCATAGAACTTCACTTTGAAGAAGTGCATGTTCAACTTGATGGAGGACATTCTAAATTTTTCATCCATATTTGCAAGATCAATGATACTAACCTCATAGGAGCTTTTCAATGAGGACATTGAGGCAGCCTCTTTATCTCTTAGTGTAGGTGATTTGGTTGGTAATACTCTTTTTATCCTCCCTCTCCAATCTTGTATTACCTCCCCTTACGATAATATATATTGGGAGTAGGATGACTTGTTAGAAGTGTCAGAGTAGAGTGTTAACTCTTCTTATCTTTAGATTAGATTTGTGTGTTTTTTGTGTTCGCTCATGCTTGTCTATTTATGTTTGTGCTCTTGTTTGGAGTACCCTTTCTACCCTTGTAGGTATTTGGATACAAGAGAGGAAATTTCTCATTAAACTTCTTCTATTTGTTTCATCATTCTTTTATTTTTCATAAAACTTGACTTTTCACTTCGAGGATGATGCAAAGTGTCGGTGCATTTAGGCCTCTTCCATGTTGACTCAAATTTTTATTTATCTTCATGTTCTCTTCTTCTCATTCCAATCTATTTAGGGGTGATGGTATTTCATATTATTCATACTATCTATATCTACAAAGACTTATGATCAACTCTGACCCTAAATAATTGGATCCCCCTGTGCTTTTTATTTCTTCATCTCTACTTTTTCTAGATGTTTTGGATCCTATGTGTTATCCCTCATGTGATAACATTCTATGAATACATCTCACCATGTATTTCATGACACAAAATCTCACTTTTTCTTTCTTCTCCTTAGAATGACCTGTGCTCCTTTGCATAGCACACATCATTCTAAGGGGGAGCTATCATATCTAGATTATATTTATTTTTCTTTAAAAGTATTAATGTCTTTTGATTTCACCATCTAGCTTGGGGGAAACCTGACTAGATTTGTCTTATGATCTTGTCTTTTGTGATAAGGTTTCACCTTGTGAGGTTTGCTTCTATCACTCATCTTTTTGTGATAGGGGTTCTCCTCCTTTTCAGGTTTGTTTCTATCACTCATCTTTTTGTGATGTGGGTTCTCCTCCTCTATGGGGTTTATTTCTATCATTCATCTTTATATTTTATTGTTGTATGGTCTCTACTATAGTGCAACTTGCTAGCCATACCTATCAATGATTTCCTTTTATCTAATCAGATTTATCATGTTTATTTTTTGTTATTTTACCTAATGTATTTATTTGCAACTAACATGTTTGTGGTGAGATTGCAGTCATCTTTGTAGGATGGAAGACCCATGTCCTCTTCGTGTCTTAGCTCAGCCTTTTAATTATTATACCAGATGGAAATATTGCGTCCTCTTCATCCTGGGTATATTCTCTTCAACCTCTTTCTCTACTTTAGCTAACATCTGTTAGAATACATACACTCACTAAAGTGGGGGGAAAATGTAATGCCAAAAATTACATCCTATGAAATTTTGCATTACATGAACCTCCCCTTTAGAATAATTAAAATCAATAATGCAATATCCCCTTCACCTAACCTTAATTTTTTCCTTAGCCCTTGTGTTTTCGGTTGTTTAAGAGAATTTTGTGGATGATTGTTCTTTGTGCAGTCGTCTACGCACCGCATGAACATCTCAAAAATATTCCTACATGTGTAGTTGTTGAGATGATACACCTCCTAATTTCCCATGAAGTGTAACACCCCTACAGCTTGCAGGCGCATCAAAAATGTCCCTTTGCATGCCTATATGCCTTTAAAACTTCCCATTTTATGATTATATTCACTCCATTTGATCTCACTCATTCTTTCTCATTCTCACATTCTTATCCACTCTATTCACTTTCATTCTCTCATTCTATCAAGATTTCTTGCATCTTGGCACTCTTGGCCTATCTTGGGTGTGGCATGCTCTTCCTTTCGATATCACTATCTTGCTAAAGGGAGGGTAACTACATTCATTTATATTGAATTACCATCTTTACTTTGGTAGTATATTGTTATTCTAATTTTTCTATCTATTTATCTCATTGATTGTCATTTTATTTTCTATCTATCTATGTGGTTGTGGAGCTGGGAACACCTATATGGGGGTTTGATTGAGGCAAGCTCCTAAAATAGCCCCAACTATTTTCTAGTTTTTGTGTGGAGGTTTTTAAGGTGTTTCTTTGTGGGAGGATTCATTCATGGACCTCTTGTGAGTCTCTTTTTATCCTTTTTTATTTCATTATTTTTATTCTATTTCATTTAGTCGATGAGCATTTCTATTATTTTATTTTTCACTATTATTCTATTAGTTTAGTACATCCTTAAGATTTTAGTTATTGAATAGCTAGTAGGTTCCTTGTTGGTTTTGTTATTAAATTCATTTTTCATCTGTGTGAGACTACAACAAGTTGTGAGGACATCTATGCAATGTGCTTTCATCATTGGTTGAGATCTTTCCAGTTTGATCATGAGATCTTTGCAACCTACTCTTTTAGTCTCTAAAATTCTCATCCTTTAATTCAACATAAAACATAAAATATAAACAAAATCCCTTGTCTTTTCATTCTTTTCACCTAAGCTTTGTTCCTTGAGGTAGTCAAGGAACATTCACCCCTTTGAGATCACATCATTTCAGGGTGTCAAATTTCCTCCTCTACAAGAAGCTTGGCCAATAAATGTCTATTTCATATACCTTAGAAATAGTTGGTACAAATATTAATTCAAAATATGAACACAAAGATAGGATTCCATCTAAAATTGCAATGTTCTAATACATTTGATGAGGTCATTGAGAAATGTCTCACTATAAAAATCTCTTATTGCCAAAGGACTTGTCAAGATTTTCAAAGATAAAAAATACTATTTGAACTCCTCAAATGACAAATCTTATTTCTGGAATAAGAATAAAAATGTGATTAATAATGGTGTGGTTGATTCCAATATGGCTAAACATGATCAACCATCTTTATGCTTACATGCACCACCCGATGTTCAAAATTTGAAAAATATTCAAGATAACTTACAAATAGGGCCTCCTAAGAAAAACAACAACCCACAAAAAAATACACTCCTTTGGGAGAACCCATCAAATTAGTACTCCAAAAAGTATTCCAAGAAAACGTGGTCACACTCCCATAAATCAGACAGTACAAACCTCAAGTTAAGCCCACATGGTGGAAGGATATTGATGTTTGTAAATATCATAGAGTGAAAGGTCACACCACTCCCAATTGTTTTAAGCTAAAGAACCTCATTTAGGACATAATTGATAAGGGATACATTGGTGTTGAAAACCAAACAAACTCCTCAAATAATGATCATGTAATCTTCAAGGATCCTTTACATAACCATGGGAAAGGAAATTCCACCAACCAAGGTAGCACCTTGAATAATAATGCTAGTTATACGACCATCAATTATGACTATACTGTGAACCATATTCAAGAAATTGGAAATCATATATCTACATTACCATACATAAAAAGTATCTTGAATGTGTCGCTACAACCCGTAGGGGTAAATTTATTCTTTAGGGAGTCTCATCTAGAACCCATACTGCACCACAATATAACCTTATGGACCAATTGGGAAAGCACCAACACATCCTAGAGCTTCTACGCATATCGCCAATCCATAAATACATCTTAGATAAAGCTATTAGAGAATCTCCAATACCTATGAATTTGAATATTAACCAATTTCAAGCCATAGTCATAAATCTTACTTCTAACCATCATCTAACGCTTATCGAAAAATATATGACATATCATACATCTACTCATAATGATGCACTCCATTTAGAAATATTTGTCCATAAGCACACAATTAAATAGGTCCTAATAGATAATGATGTTCATTTAAATAGGTCCATAAGCACACAATTAAATAGGTCCTAATAGATAATGATGTTCATTTAAATATTTGTACCTTGAAACTGGTAAAAATATTAGGATACTCTAAGGAAGTCATAAACCCAAATAAGAAAATAATGATCAGAGCATATGATGATGCAGAACGCCCTTCCTAAGGGACCATCAAAATTCCTATATGAGTGGGACCAGTAATTAAGGAAAAATTATGTCATTTCTAGATATCAATCTCCCATATAATACACTTCTTGGTCGCCCATTGGTACACACCATGTAGTTCGTGCCATCAACTTTCTATAAGTACTTAAAGTTTTATCATAATGGAAATGAGATAAGCATCATAGGAGACCTTGATACTTTTCCATATTGTAGTAATCTAATAGGTTACACCATGCTTTGAATTCCTAACAATGGAAAATCATCCTCATCTACATTATCCATTGATCCAAATGCTTTGACAACATCACCTGCTTAATCTACTATTGTTCCAAGAGTTAAGATTCAAGTATAGGATAAGGGGTGTGGTGAATATGACATGAAAATTTCCTCTTGTATTGGTCAGCTTCCACCATCACCCAAGACATATAGAAAACCATCTAAATCACAAGAAGTCTCCAACATTATTATCAAATGTAGCCCAACCACATTTTTAAAATAGGGGAACTTGAAAAATAATATGTTGATGAAGACATATCAAAATGGATCTAAAAAGATGAAGATATTAACATATCAAAATTGATCTACAAAGATGAAGAAGATAATGCCGTACTCCCAGTTAAAATATATACCAAAGGATTTCAGATTATGGAACACATGGGTTATGATGGTCATAGTGGACTTGGTTTACAAAAATAAGGGATTGTGAAACCTATCTTGATAAAAATAAAACCACATTTTCAAGGGCTTGGATTTGACCAACCAACAATTGTATCCTTGGATATTGGGTCTATCCTTACTAAGACAACAAAAGCCTCTTCCATGGTTGACACTTTTGATGATGATATTATCAATGAATCCTTTGAGTATATCACTGATTTATTTTAAGAAAATTTCATCAATAAATTATCCTCCATATCCTTTGAAACTACGCCTTCCAACCATAATAACCTATCGTTGGTTTATCTTCAACTCATAGACTAGGACCACCAAAGACCTCTGAGTTTAGATGTCTTTCAAAGGGTGAAGCTAGCATTGAGTTTATGGGATTACAAGATGGAATATAATTAGGAGATCATAGATTTGGTTTCACTATGGAGATTTACTACATGTCATACTTTGGGGAGAGTCCCAAGCCTTCTAGTCACAAAAATATAGCAATCATGACAAGGTCCTTTGGTGAAAACTATAATGTGACATCTCTAGACCAAAAAGTAGTAAAAATAAAGGACACGTTTGATGGTGAAAACCTTTCTAAGGCACCTAAATATGGAATTCTTTAAATCCTCCTTGAAGAAATTAATCAAGAGAGATCCTGAAAACATGGAAAAATATAGTTAGTAGATAAAGTTGCGATGACCTACTATTGAAATGCACAAGACAACTGAGAGGGAGGTGAATCAGTTGTATCAAATCACATTCACTTATGAGCTTAATCAATTCCACATTCACTTTAATTTGTTATTAAGTATAAACATGAAATACAGATAACAAAAAGAAAATACATGAGACACCATATTTACATGGAAAACCCAATAAGGGAAAAACCACGATGAGGATTAACTCACAATATAATAGTAATGCAAAATTAGATACAAAGGCTCACTGCCCAAAAAGGACTCACTGTCCAGATACAAAGGCTCACTACTTACAGATAGGGCTCACTATCCAAAAGGAGGCTCACTGCCTACAGATAAACAAAGATAATAGAAAATCCACCATAACAGGTTCCACACATTCGCAACCTAGATCAAAGAATTGCAGACACCATCGACTCACTACTTTCAAAAGTCAAACACATTATAGTATTGTTGCCTTGATTCACACATTTGCACACTCTAATCTTCACATTTATTTTGCACACTTATCACTTCCAATTCACAACATCTTGACTTGTATTTATACCATCTACAACCTTAGAAACTTTCTCCAAGGTCGGCTACACATTCTTCATTTTACAAATTTAAATTAGGTCGGTGACTCAACATTCTTGTGGTGGATAAGAATGAGAGTGGACCAAATACATACTTAACTAGGACCCAAAACAACATCTTGGATCAGTCACACACTTCCTTAATTGATGTGTATTCTTCATGTAAAGTGTAGACACCAGGTCGGCCAAACCTAATGAAAACACCAATGAGATTTGAAGTACGTGTATCCACAACAAGATGATAACATGTAGATCACACAACATGCTTCACCAAACATTGGAACACCTCTTAGATTCCTTCAGATACATTCGTAGCAGCTGCAGCAATATTCATATACATAACTCTTTCCAACACTCCAACCAGATCGTGCAAACACATATAGTAGCTCTGGAACAAACCTTCTGGAGCACCAAACTATTAACACTTTTTCCAAAACATAGATAACATCATTATCAACCTTCTTCCAGATCTGCAAGATCTAAGACAAACCACTAGAGGACTCCAGAGCAAAAACATTTCTCCCGGTCTACAGATAAACAACTTTTCCAAACCATTTCACACACCAATGAACACAACTTTCACTCTTCATCAACCCAAAAGCTATAACTCAAGATATATTACCCAAATAAGCCCATAACCAACACTAGAGATCTACACAATCATAGGATCGACACAAAAGAAATGAAAAGAACATTACCAGAGCACATTCAAAACACACACACAACTTTGTCTTCACTGTTTACTAATTTTCTCAAAAGAACTTGATAACTCATCATATCAGCACACCTACAACACCATAAAGATAGCTCCATGTACTCACAACATCTCTATAGTATCTCAACCATACATGTACCACTTGCAATCATATGATTCCTTTCACTGCAAAAACTTGAACTGTATTTACATCAATGACAACATTAATGACAACACCACCATATTTGCAACAATATCCCCCTTTATCATTGATGGAAACACATGATGTGAAAAAACATCAAAGATAGCATACACACTCTCCTACTTCTTCTTCCTTTCTTCTTCTCTTTTTTTTTAGATTAGACAACCTACACAACGTTTCTGCACTCTATTTTCCTTACAAATATTCTTTGTCCCTTTCAACTTTTTCATACGACACTCTCTCCCCCTTTGACATCAATAGAAAAAAAATTATTTGCATGAATCTTCAGGCATATAAAATTATGATCACTCCCCCTTAGGATTGCACCCACATCTCATATTGCAATAATGATACTCTCTACTCCCCTTGAGGAGTAGACCATAATCATTAGTCCAAAAATATGATGAATCTGTAGATCCATTGGACTGATGCACTTCCATGTGCACCTAGTTCAAATAAGGAGGGGTAGTAACCCCTAACTTCTCCCTAAGATACTCAAAAGTATCCTTAGGAAGATCCTTAGTGAATATTTTTGCAATCTGATCTTTTGTAGACACATATTCAAGCCTGGCTTCATTCTCCAACACCTTCTCCCTCAAGAAATGATATTTAATAGATATATTCTTTGTCCTTGAATGCATTATCGGATTCTTTGAAATATTTATTGCACTTGTATTATCACAAAAGATAGGGATAGGCTCATCACACATCACACCTATATCCTTCAATGTTTGCTTCATCCAAAGTACCTATGTACAACAAGATGTTGTTGCAATATACTCAGCTTCTATAGTGGATAAGAAACTAAATCATGTTTCTTGCTTAGCCATTAAACCAATCTTCCTCCATGAAAGAATTCACCACCACTTGTACTCTTCTAGTCATCTATACAACCAGTCCAATCTACATCACTGTAGGCATTCAAATTGAAATCAATATCCTTAGGATACTGCAAGCCATAATTTGGAGTGCCCTTTAGATATCTAAATATCCTCTTCACAGCTATAACATGTGTTTCCTTAGGTTCTACTTGAAATATGGCAACCAAACATACTACATGCATGACATCTGTTCTAGTAGCAGTAAGATATAACAGTCCACCAATCATAGATTTGTAAATTCTCTAATCAATTTTAGGAGAAACATCATCCTTACTCAGTTTGCATCCAATCACCATAGGGGTACAGATCGGTTTGGAATCATCCATTCCAAACTTTTTAAACAATATTTTCACATACTTGGATTGTGAAATAAATATGCCCTTATCAGTTTGATTCACTTGAAGTCCAAGAAATAAGTTCAACTCACCAATCATAGACATCTCAAATTCCTTTTGCATCTCATCTGCAAATTTCTTGCACATACCTTCATTTCCTCCAAATATAATATCATCAACATACACAACCACTATCAAAATTTTATTTCCTTCAACTTTGAAATAGAGATTGTTGTCTATAGAGCCTTTGTTGAACCCTTGTTGTGTCAAATATTTTTCCAACCTTGCATACCATGCTCTAAGAGCCTATTTAAGTCCATATAGTGCCTTTTGCAACTTGCAAACCATGTTTGGTTTATCTGATAACTGAAATCCTTTCGGTTGTTCCATGTACACCTCTTATTCCAATTCTCCATTCAAGAATACAGACTTAACATCCATCTGGTATAATTTGAAATCTTTTTGAGTAGAAAAATCCAAAAACATCCAAATGGCCTCCATTCTTGCCACCGTGGAAAATGTCTCCTCAAATTCTATTCCTTCAACCTGTGAATAACCTTTGCATGCGAGCCTTGCTTTATTTCTTACTACCTCACCATCTTCATTCATCTTATTGTTGAACACCCATTTTGTACCAATTACATTCTTGTTTATAGGTCTAGGAACCGGTTCTCATGTCTAATTCTTCTCTATCTGTTGCAACTCTTCTTTCATTGCTCTAACCCAATTCTCATCTTTTCATACTTCACTCACTGTTTTAGGTTCTATCTTAGAAAGTAAACAAAAATTTACCTTAGTTTCTATCACTTTGCTTCTTGTCTTTACACCTTCACTTTTATCTCCAATTATCTACTCTTCTAAATGATTCTTTTGTACATACTTAGGAGTCTTAAGAGTAGGTTCTGTAGTATCTTCTTCTTCAATATGTTCATTTTCTTCCTTATCCTCTTCTTGTACTTGTCTATAGATAGGATCATCTAGTTCAACTTCACTTATTTCAACTAGTATGTGCATATCTTTATCAACTTTTACATTTGCACTCTCAACTATCTTCCTTAGTCTTTTATTGAAGTATCTATATGCTTTGTTGTTAGTTTCATATCCAAGGAAAATACCTTCATCACATATTGCATCAAAATTTCCAAGGTTCTCACCATCTCTTTTAATGTAACATCTACTTCCAAACACCTTAAAGTATCTAACAGTAGGAATCTTACCAATCCATAGTTCATAAGGGGTCTTTGTGTTGTTACCTCTGATCTAAAATTTGTTAAGAATATAAATAGCATTGTGGATTTCTTCTCTCCAGTATACATCAGAAACATTTTACTCTTTCATCATAGTCCTTGCAGACTCTTGAACAGTTCAGTTCTTTCTTTCCATAACTCCATTTTGTTGAGTTCTAAATGCAAAAAAATGTCTCTTTATACCATGCTCTTCACAAAATACATTAAACTCACCAGAAGTGAATTCTCCACCTATGTCATACCTTGAACATTTGATTCTTAGGTTCACTTCATTCTCTAACCTTGCCTTGAACACTTTGAATCTATCTAGAGCTTGAGCTTTCTCCCTACGAAAAGTAACCCATGTCATTCTAGAATAATCATCAATCAAAAGCATGAAATACCTATCATCATTAAGACTTCCAATTATTTTGGGACCACAAAGGTCTATATGAATCAATTCCAGCATTCCAATAGATGAATGTTCTTTTCCTTTAAAACTGTATCTTATTTTTTTTCCCAATTGACAACTTCTACAAACAGTATTGGTAGGCTTTGTAATTTTAGGTAGATCCCTAACAACATCTCTTGAACTGATACTGATCATATTTTCAAAGTTTACATGTCCCATCCTCCAATTCCATAGCCATATTTCATTAACTTGAGACACAAAACACTGACCATCACCACTCTTAAGTTGATAGATTTTTCCATGTGTTCTTTTTCCTACAGCCACCACAGTTTCGAACCATTTTCTGATTTCAAAGGTCTTATCCTGAAACACAAGCTTAAATCCTTTGCTAACATTTTTCCAACACTCAAGAGATTATGCCTTAAGCCCTTAACATAATAGACATCATCAGTGTTGTGTTTTCCATCAAAACTAATTGTTCCTTTTCCAACAATATTTGCACCAGAATCATCTCCAAACATGACTAATCCTCCATCATAATTTTTAAGTTTAGTGAACTTACTTTTGTCTTCAGACATATGATTTGAACATCCAATATCAATTACCTAATAATATTTTTCTTGTCTAGCATGAAAGGCAATAACCAGAGTACCTTCCATCTCATCCTTCTTGTTTTTCAGACCACATTCACTTGCACATCTTCCATGGTTAGTAGATACAGACTTATTCTCCAAGGCTATAAACAAGAATTCATCTTTATCATCCTCAAAATTAGACTCGTCATCAGAAATTCCAGCATCTTCTCTAACATAATACAATTTCTTGAACTTTCTATCCTTTTTGTCTTTATTATCTCTGTTCTTTTTGTGTACGACTCTATTTGGACATCTTGAAGCATAGTGACCAATATTTCCACAACTAAAACATTTAAAAGGTAACATACCTTTGTACTTATTGCTACCTTTCTCCAACTTCCTTGTAAAGTTTTCTTCCAACTCTTTTGAACCATCATTATCTAGATCATTTTCTTTCTTAGTTGCTTTGAAGGATGTTTCTATTTTCTCCTTTTCTTTTCCAAACTTCCTCATCTCAAATGCAGTCAAAGTGCCAAATAGTTGTTCTTTAGTGAATTTCTTTGGATCATATATTTCTTCAATAGAAAAGACCTTGTCACTATAATTCTCCGATAGGGTCATAAAGATCTTCTCAATTACATCTTCATGTGTGAGAGTACCACCTTGATTTTTCACTTCATTTTTTTGCAATTTTAACCCTCTAAAAGTAGCTTGCAATGTATTCACCTTCTTCCATTTTCAAGTTCTCATATCTGCACTCTGTTGTTAGCTTTTTTGATAATTTGACTCTATCATTTCCTTCATAGATATCTTTCAAATTTTCCCATACTTCATAAGCAGTGCCTAATGAAATAACTTTTGTCTGTTGGATCTTAGATAAAGCACTGAAGATAGCATACCTTGCTTTTTCATTTTCCTCATAGACAGAAATCTCATCTGCAGAAGAAGGACCACTTGTCAACTCAACATATTTTGTCTCAACATCTTTCCAAGCCTTGAAACCAAGAGAGATCAGGTAACCTCTCATCTAAACTTTCCATTCACTATAGTCAGCTCCATCAAACACAAGGATAGATAGCTTGTGCGCCATTAGATCTTCCTCAAGTGGTTAAGCTCTTCTCTAAGGAACTAAAGCTCTAATACCAATTGTTGAAATGCACAAGACAACTGAGAGGGGGGTGAATTAGTTGTATCAAATCACATTCACTTCTAATCTTAATCAATTCCACATTCACTTTAATATGTTATTAAGTATAAACATGAAATGTAGATAATATAAATAAAATACTAGAGACACCAGATTTACGTGGAAAACCCAATGAGAGAAGAACCATGGTGATGATTAACTCATAATATAATAGTAATGTGAAACCAGATATAAAGTCTCACTGCCCAAAAAGGACTCACTATCCAAATATAAAGGTTTGTTGCCTACAGATAGGACTCACTGTCCAAAAGGAGGCTCACTACCTATAGATAAAGAAAGATAACAGAAAATCCACCACGACGGGCTCCACACATTCATAGCCTAGATCAAAAAATTGCAGACACCATTGCCTCACTGCTTTCAGGAGTCAAACACATTAAAGTATTTTTACCTCGATTAGCACTTTCGCACACTCTTCTCTTCACATTTAATTCACACAATTTTCACACTTCTCACTTCTAATTCATAACATCTTGACTTGTATTTATACCATCTTCAACCTTAGAAACTTTCTCCAAGGTTGGCTACACATTCTTCATTTTACAAATTCAAATTAGGTCAGAAACTCAACATTGCCGCGATGGATAAGAATGAGAGTGGACCAAATATATACTTAACTAGGAACCAAAACAACATCTTGGATCAATCACACGCTTCCCTAATTGGTGCTTATTCTTCGTGTAACGTGTAGACACCAGGTTGACCAAACCTAATGAAAACACCAATAAAATTTGAAGTGTGTGCATACACAACAAGATGATAACACATGGATCACACAATACGCTTCACCAGAAACTAGAACACCTCTTAGATGACTTCATATACATCCACAACAACTGTGACAATATTCATATACAAAACTCTTTCCAATAGTCCAACTGGATTGTACAGACACATATAGTAGCTCTGGAACAAGCCTTCTGGAGCACCAAACCATGAACACTTTTTCTTGAACGCAGATAAAATCATTATCAACCTTCTTCCAAATCCGCAAGATCTAAGAAAAACACTAGAGGACTATAGAGCAGAAAAATTTCTCCCAATCTACAAATAAACAACTTTTCCAGACCAGTTCACACACCGATGAACACAACTTTCACTCTTCATCAACCCAGGAGATATAACTCAAGATATATTACCCAAAGAAGCCAATAACCAACAATATAAATCTGCACAATCATAGGATCAACACATAAGAAATGCAGAGCACATTATCGGAGCACATTCAGAACACACACACAATTTTGTCTTCATTGTTTAATAATTTTCTCATAAGCACTTGATAACTCATCATATCAACACACCTAAAACACCATAAAGATATATCCATGTACTCACAACATCTCTACAGTATCTCAACCATACATGAACCACATACAATCATATGATTCCTTTCACTGCAACAACCTAAACTGTGTTGACATCAATGACAACATTAATGACAACACCACCGTACTTGCAACACCTACTTTGTAGCATCTCTATCTAAGCAAGAAATGATCAATTTCACACTTCTTCTAGGAGAGACATAAAATTTGCATGGTCCTATGCAAACATGCTAGGCTTAGATCTAGAGTTATTCCTTTAGCACTTGACAGTATCCCCAGGGGCAAAGCTCGTCAAGCAAAAATTGAGAAAAATGCACCCTCAAATTGTATTACTGGTAAAAATAGAACTCCAAAAAATACTAGACATGGGTTTCATTAGACCACTTGACTATCCTAAGTGGACATCAAATATGGTACCTATTACTAAACCCACTAGGGTAACTAAAATATGCATAGTTTCTAGGGATCTCAACAAGACATGTCCCAAAGATGACTTTCCTCTACCAAATATAGACATGATTATGGACTTGATAGTAAGGCATAAAATTCTATCTTTAATGGATGGATTCTATGGATATAACTAGATTTTCATAGCCCCAAAGATCAACATAAAATAACCTTCACTTGTCCATGGGGAACCTTTTGTTGGAACATCATACCCTTGGACCTCAAAAAATTTGGAGCTACCTACCAATGGGTGATGACCACCATATTCCATGACATGATGCATAATTTTATGGATGATTATGTTGATGACCTCTTAGTGAATTCAATCACAAGAGAAGGTCATCTAGATATACTTTCCATTATTTTTGATAGACTAAAAAAATTTAACGTTCGACTGAATTCTAAGAAGTGTATCTTCGGGGTTACATTAGGAAAACTACTAGGGTATATTTTATCTCGAACAGGAATAGAGGTGGAACCAAAAAAAATCAAAGCCATAATCGACATGCCTCCTCCTACAAATCTCAAACAACTATGTAGCTTACAAAAAAGGTTACATTCCATTCGTCAATTCATTGCACAATTAGCAAATAAGTGTCATCCTTTCACACACCTTTCACATAAGGGTGTTACCTTCAAGTGGGATGAAATTTTTTAATAGGCTTTCCAATAGCTGAAATATTATCTTGCATCTCCTCCAATGTTAGTGCCACCAATTCAGGGTAATCCTTTGTTATTATATATATTTGCCACATCAGCAACATTAGGTGTTCTCCTCACACAACATGATGACTCAAGTACATAAAGGGCACTCTACCACACTAATTGTACTCTAGTTGGCTATGAAATTATCTAAACACCTATCGAACACTCTTGTTTAGCGGTTGTTTTTTCTTCACAAAAACTAAGTCATTACATACTAAACCATCAAAACAAACTCATAGAAATAATTGATCCACTTAAGTACCTATTGAACAAAGTAACATTCATAGGGAGATTAGATAAATGGGCTATGATCTTGAGAAAATTTGGCATTGACTATGTAGACAAAAATTTCATCAAAGGATAGGTGATCAAAGACCAATTATTGGATGGTCCTATTACATGTAGATCACCCACTAGTGTCATATTTCCCAAATGAAGGTATATTCACAATAACCCCCACTCAAATATGGAATATTTACTTTGGAGAATCATACAATCATCATGGATCAAGAGTAAGTATACTATTTATCACACCTCGAGGTGACTATATACCAAAATCATACTAACTAGAATTCTTGTGTACAAACAATATCACTAAGTATGAGGCATTAATCACAGGACTCTGGATGGAAATACAGTGGAAACTTAAGGAACCACATGTCTATGGTGATTCTCAGTTGGTTGTAAAATAGTTGAATGATGAATATCAAACCAAAGATGAAAAAATTATACCCTTGAAAACTAGAAAAATAGGGTAGAGTTCAAAACATATAGGGTTTTATACTAAATTTGGAATGTTTCACCAAACTTATTGTAAATAAAAAAGGAAAAATGAGTGTAATGAACCCACCTATTCTTCTATTTCATTCAAGAAATGAGATCCCTCAAGTCAAAATCCACTTTCAACCCTTAGGTGAGTGAATTCTTTGAGGAATCTTGCAAATTCCCCTTTTGTGTTAAGACAAGGGTCTAGGTCAAACAACACTTTGGGGAGAAAGATTAAAAATAGAAAATCAACTCCAAAATGCAGCCTATCACTTGGATTTAGTAGATTAAGCATAAAAATGAAGGAACCTATAAAGCTTTTGGCAGATCTGGAAGGGATAAATATTGTGTACCTCTTACAAAATGGTGTTTTCAAAATCTAGCTAAGGACTCATTCGCCCTATGGTGAATGGGTCCTAGGTAGGGCTCTCCAAAATCTATTTATGGGTTCTCTGCTCCTGTGTCTGCACTTCCAAATTCCTGATTTTCATAGCCGGATAGTCAGAAATAAATACGGGATCTGAGTTTCCGTGAGATGACAACAAAGGTGACAACAAATTTAACTTTGCAATTTTCTAACTTTGAGATCTCCAACTTTTCTTCAACCTGCAAATCTACAACACACAAAGAGAGGGGAAAAAAAAAATTTGGTCAATGAGGGTTTTCCTTGGTCAAACCCCATTTTGGTAATTAAACCTTGAAATGAAATAAAATATCATGAAAGGAATGATGAGTGAACAAAGAAATGCCACAACTCACTGAACCCTTGGATACACCTTGGAATGTAGATCTACAACTAGCATGAAATGGATTCAATGAATGTGGATCTTTATCTTGAAACTTAATTTTCAATCATTCCTTTGAATGCTTGAATGGATCTTGAGCACTACATCAACATATTAGCTCAAATAACATGCATGTTGCAAGAATAATTTGACATGATAATAGGATCTTGATTTATGCAATAATTCTTCAATAAATCTTCCCTTGAATGCCTTGAAATCTCACTTTATCTCTTGCAATTGAACACTTGAAAACTTAGATCAAACTTGCTAGGTGAAACATAGTGAAATGACCATATATTTATAGGTATGTTAACATTAATTCCCGAAATTTAAATAACACAAGCCAACTTATGAATATGAATTTGAAATCATTAAAATACCACCAAAAAATAGTTTAAATTATGGTCCTAAGTCTAAGTGACAACCCATTCGCCCATGGGTGAATGGGTCCTAGGTCACTTACCTAGGACACGCATTGCTCAATGATAAGTGTTATGTTATGGAATTTATGAATGTCGATTTTTCCTCTTCGTAAATTGTAATTAATTAGGTTTGGATTGAATTAAAGGGGCCAATTAAGGAAAATTAACCTCAATTAATTAATAAATCCCTAGATAAGTGTGAAAGAGTAAAGGTACACCTTACAACACCACAAATAAGGCTCAATTAAGTCCATATTATTTAATAAGGCCCTAAAGTTAATATGAATATGTAAAATACATATTACAAAACTAAATTAAGGCATAATTTATTTCATTTTATTTAATATTAATTCCCAAATTAAGTGTGAAAAAGGGATACTTTTTCCTACACTACAACCCTACAAAAATATGGTAGATAATTTCAAATAATACTTCAATGACATTACCTTTGAGAAAATTCCCAGATTAAACAACAAAGTAGTAGATGGAATGGAAACCATTGGATATCTCTTGGATATGCCACATATGTGAGTTCCTAGGAACAACTCTTGATTCTTGCATTTGAAGTCTCGGACTCTGAACTCATGTGCAAAACTGTTGGTTTCAACTCTCCATGGTATGATGACATCTATACATATCTCCACCTAAATGTCCTCCCACCTGACTTATCATCTAACCTGCACAAAAAATTCATATGCCACTCCTCCCACTTTGTAATAATCAATGCTATACTCTATCGAAGGATTTTTGATGGTACCCTCTTAAATTGTCTCAACTCAGAAGAAGCCCAAATTACTTTATATGAGGTACACAATAGTATCTATGAGGCACATTATGGAGGTCCTAATTTGGAAAATAAACTCATGAGAATATGTTACTATTAGCCCACAATGGAACATGATGCTCATCAGTTTTATAAAAAGTTTCATAAATGTTAGCAGCATGGAGAACTTATTCATGCACCTGCCCATGAGATACAAGCAATAACTACAATGGGGTATCGATCTCGTAGGTAATATCAACCCATCCTCATCTAATGGTAACAAATTCATTATCAATACTATATAATATTTCACAAAATGGATTGATTTGGTTCCCCTTGCACTCATTAATGGAAAGAAAATAGCTAAGTTCATTCTCAACTATATTATTTTTTGGTACAGTGTCCCTTATGCCATTGTCCCTAACAATGGCCCACCATTCAAAAAAAAGGATGTTCATGACCTTTGCCACAAATTCCATATTCAACACCAATTCTCCACTTCGTATTACCCTCAAGGTAATGGCTAGGTTGAGGCGTCGAATAAAAAAATCCTAAAAAATCTTCAAAAAGACTATCAATGATGTTGGACACAATTGGCATATCCATCTTAACCTCATCTTATGGGTGTACCTTTGAATCCATACACCAAATGGATCCACTCCTCATTCATTGGTGTTCGCTTTTAAATCCATCTTACCTATAGAGGTTGAACTCCCATCACTGAGGGTTTCTCTACAACATGTCATTGATGATGAAGAATATAGAGTTTCTAGACTCAATAACTTAGAAATTCTAGGTGAATTATGTCCTCAAGAACTCAATCATCTCTAGGCTTATCAAAATGGCCTTCGTCATAGGTATAACATGAAAGCCATATCTCCCACATTTCAAGTAGGAGATCTAGTGCTAAAGGAGAACCAGAAGAACCAAAAAGATCGTGAAAATAAGGGTAAGTTCAAACCAAACTAGCAAGGACCTTACATTGTTACAACAGCTTGTGGATCAAGAGCATACCAATTAACTACACTTGAGGGTGAACTAGTAGATGAACCCCTCAACAAAATTCACCTGAAGAAATTATTTGAATGATCCTCATAGTATCCTAATGGAAAATACAAAAAAAATAGAAAATATCAAAATTAAATAGAAATAATCTGCCCTATAGTGAAAATAACTTCAGTGACACCTTGGGTAAGTACCATGTGAAAACCTATTTATAGGCACCATGTGTAGAAACCAATATCCACCATATATTAGTGTCTTAATCCACTCCATCCATAATAAAATCCTTCCATGCACCTATCACCCCTATTATGGCTTGATAATGGTCAATATTTAGGGTCATACCACCCCATAATAAGTTCATGACATTAATCCCATTAATAATAAATCCCATACCTAATTGGGGGAATTTCCTCGACCTAATGTTTGGATTGGATCCTTGAAGTCAGTGTCAGAGGAAGAAAAAATTTCACAAACACCATAGAATCATTTCATACTATCCATAACACCATTCATAACATCCCATGATAAATCTACATAGCACTCGCTCACCATAACACCAATAAATTTTCATTTACCTAGGCAGGAGATTTAAGAAAAAATAAATTATGCAATACCCAAAGATATTGAGAATTCACGAAACAATTAAAAATAAGAGACTCTTAAAAAACTATCTACAACCTACTGATCAATTTCCAAACTTGCTTTACACATATTTTCTAAACAAACATGCCTTAACGGATACATCCTTCTTATAATGGGCATTATCTACTTTTGGAAAATAATTTTTAGCAAGAAAAATTGATATTTGTTGATTTGTTTGGTCCTTGAGTCTTTTTATTGCTTGATTTATCTCATTTTCCTATTCTAATGTTCCTCGAGGATATCTTCAAATGATTAGAGGAGCAAGAATGGTGCAAAGTTCATTGCTTTCATATGTTGTGTTTGTGGGAATTTCTTAGGCCTTGCTATGACAAGTATGATCCTTATGTGTGTGGGACTAGCTTCTAGAAATAATAATCACCCTGTGTATATAAGGTCACTTAAATACCTTTATGCATTAGAATTTATCATTCTTGGAAACTATTTTTTCACATATTCTAACAAGGTTCTATCATGTCTAGTACGAATAAGGGAAATCCTTGTTTGATGTGTCAAATTCCAGGAAAAGGATACTAAAGTTGCTATATCTTATCAAACCTTTGTGTGCATATATCCACTTTCCATAAATTAAATACTCTAAGAAAAATGATACTGACATCACCATGGCTTATCATGCTTTGGTGTGCATATATCCACTTTCTAGAAATAAAATGCTCTATGATAAAAAAAAAATAGTATAAAATAAAAATCACAATATCTATAATTTTGCATATCCATCCACATCAATCTATTTCTATCCATATATCTTATATCTATCTTTTTTATCTCATTTTTCATAAATTCCATTAAGTGATACCAATCAAAACTAATCATTTTGTCACTATCTCCTACCATACTAACTCCTACTCATGCATGTATCATGACACAACCAAAAATAAAGCATTGTACATCCACATAATCCATATATCATGCATGTGCACACATGTTAAGAACCATACAATACATATCATAGAAAAATCCATCATTAGCTACATGTATCACATATGTATTGATATCATCACATTAATATATCTTGCATCCATTAGGTCAGTATCATATGAATAATATAGAACATCAAGATCATATTCTCAAAAATAATATCATTGCATTACATCATGTCAACATCTAATTTAACTAACATCATATATCTATCACATCATCACATTATAGAATCAAGTAAAATCAAATAGAAACTATCATATTATCACATAACATGCATAGCTATTGCAGCCAAACAAATGAATCTCATCGTGTATCTATTAAAAAAATTGTGTCATGATAAATCACTATATAATGTTTTTACATGGGCTAAAAATCATTATGTGCCTACAAAATTAGTACACCAAGGTCTATAGGGAACTCCCCCCTCAGAATGGGAAGGAGATAGATATTGTGAACCTGATGGTCCTAACTACTACGATCCCCTTTGTCCCTACTCTCCACTCTACCCTCATAGTGATCTTAGTGGTGGTGGCCCCATCACTCTCACTCACTAATCTTCAAGATCTAGATCTCTCAGATCTATTGTGTAAATCAAGGAGCTTGATGCTCTAGTGAAACCACTCCCTCATATAGAGAATGTAATAGAGGGCCTCCTATTTTAATCTTGTAATCTCTAAGACCATCTTAACTATAGGCCCCTATGCAACATCTCTCACCCTGATTAGAGACTATTCTTCTCTATAAAATCTAATAATTGTCGCATACCTCTTTGTAGTCATACTAGCTAATTGAGCCTACACACTAGCCAATTGGGCCTACACACTAGCTAACTATGTGTGTAAACCCTACAGCTGGGCCTGCAGAGTTGTAACCTATCAATCTCCACCATGACCTACCACCTGATCCACTTTTGGTGGTGGTATCATCACGTGATATACTCTTAGCACAATGAGAGGCACGACTATTACTACTTCTCCCCCACCTCCTCCTCCATCTCCCTCATCATCACCATGCTCAACTTGGTTACATACTTTCCTACCTCTCCTCTACTATCCTCCTCCACCCTCTCCCCCATAATCCCCATGCTCAACTTTCCAACATACTCGGCTACCTCTCCCCCTCTCCTATCCCCCTCCCCCATAGATCCACCTATTGAATTTTTCAGTTGTGTCAGTCTCATCCCTACCCACCATATATCGTATGTCGTTGTTGTCCCTACATCAGTAATATTTGGATGAGATATCCATTGCACTAGTACTAGCCCCTCAAAATCACCAATGGTTATATTTGGGTTGATCATGGGCCCCAAATGCATGATATCCCTAGAGGAGTGGGAAAATAGAGCCTAACATGCTAGTACATCCTGTGTCTCACCAAAATATCTATAGACTCTATTAGGAAAATATAGCTCAATAATTTATTTCATCCTCCCAATTAGACAGTAGGTCTATTGATAATATGGTATAGCCTATCCATCATTTGACCATGCCTCACACTGTCTCCATGCCCTCCAAGTAAAACTAACCAAGTCATTTATAACTCATCTCCAATAGGGAACATCCCCTAATCAATGATGTGTCAAAGCATAATCATAATTGTAGTCATATGGTAACCCTAGTACCCATGCTCTATCATTCACTAGTCATGTCACATGTAATATGCTCCCACTCCCATATATGTAAGAGTGTCACTCCACACCCTAAGCTTGCTCCATGATGGTAGATAACCTAATGTATATGATGATATAATTTCACCAATACACATGGGCCCTAAGCATAAACTACTTTGTCCTCAATCATCTGCTCCATAACTATCACATGGCCAATGGGGAATCCACGACTCCATCTATCTTAGACCAATACATTGTTAATCATTGTCGCCATCAACACAACTAGAGCATTTAAGTGTGTCTACATGTATTCCAAACTGATCTCATAGTCCTTGATGCCAAGATCATTTTCCATAAACACTCAGCTCAATGCCAACTCCCCACCATCTATATCATACACCACCCACTCACCATGGATAGGGATCCAAAGAATCCTCCACACATCCTCGAGGGTGATCATCACCTCTCCATTTGATAATAGGAATGAGCTTCACTTGTACCATCGCTCAGTCAAGTTTGACAGCATAGCCCTATGCACTTGAATCTTAGGCATATAAGTAACATAAAATAATCCAACTGCCCCTAAGAACACTCGCTCATCACCACCAATCTACCACCTCAGTCCTATCGCATTTGTATGTCTCTCATGAGACATCAATGGCTCTCGGCCACCCTACCTCCAACAAGCACACTTATCCATACATTTTCTATCATTTCCCAAAACTCAAAAAAATTGTTCAACACTTAAAACATTTGCACCATAGTAAAGAATTTGTGCACTATTCAAATAATTACACACCCCTTCATAGATGCAAAATTCCACAACAAATTCATAAGTGTGCAACAACTGCACCATTGTGCACCATATGTGTCCAACCCACCTACAATTGTACAAATAAACTATAAAAAGGCCACATATTCCTACATTTGTGTCAAAATCATGACTATTGTGCCAAAACCCTTTAGTACATTTGTTTAAACCCTTAATTTGACCTAATAATTCCTTAAAATGCACAAATGACAAAGTATTTTCCCATAACCTAACTCAGTTGATGTGTCATCCCTTTGTCCATACGTCCTCACCCTCTCCACATGATGATCATGCTCTAGATCCCTGCCATTCTCTCCACAAATCCACTCTCAATAAACTACAGCTCACTAAATTTCCACAAAACAGGGAGTGCAAATGAAGAGAAAATCCCACCCCACCCATTTTTTCTACTCCTCAAACCCTAATTTTTGCATCCCACCATCCCTTGCATCTCCCTAATCTATTTCTATACCCTCCATTTTAACTATTTCCCTCATATCCTCCACTAAATTCATTCCTTTTTCACAATTTTTCCTAAAAATATATTTTTATATTTTTTTTGTCAAACTTGTGAAGGGCATCCCACCTCCATTTCCATTAGCCAAGGAAAACTAGGGCATGTCACCAAAAAAAATTATACTTTCTTTGAAACAACACCATATAAACGTATTGTCTCAAAGAGGGGCAAAATGTAGACATTTAAATTTAATTGATGCATTCCTTCCAAAACGTATCACTTTTTATCATTTGACCTAATCAATCTATCCTTAGCATTTAATTAAATTAATGACTATTTCCCCTTCATCTTTTTTTTTAGACTGTAGGAATTGGGTAGGCCCCCTATAAACTATAGTGCGCCTGGTAAACTTTTTCCACGTGACCGACGACGCTGGCGAGAGACTCCCTCTAGTACCACAAGGACGGGGAAGACTAGACCTTGTGACCTCTTGCCTGCAACAGGATGCTTTAGCCAATTGAGCTAGGCCCCCTGCCCTTATTTTCCCTTCATCTTGATAACTAAATGATTTTTAATTATTTAAAATTATTCTAATTTTTGAATTTTGTTTTATTTCCATTTTTATTGAATAATTTAATTAAGTTATATATTTCATCACTTCTCATTTATACTAATTAAATTATTAGCATCATTGAATTGATTTACTAATTATTCATCTTTCCTAAAGTTTAATTAAATTATTATTATTTAATTCATTCCTTTCCTATTTCCCACTTCTTAAATTAAATGGTTATTTTTTATTATTAAATTTATCCAATTATTCCTCTCAACATTATCCTCTTATAAAATAAATAAAATTTTATTATTTTATTTATTTCCCCTTTCTGCACATGTAATTAATAATTAATCTATCTAATTATTTATTAATTATCCATGCAATTCCACCTCACCAGTCAACTCCCACTCACTTTCAGTTCACTATTCAATCAATTCTCTTAACTAATCATCATTTACACTTATCTCTCCAATCAATTCTCTTAACTAGCCCATACAATCAATTAGCTGCAATCAGGAGATCAGTTAACTCTTCATCAATTCCTCTCATCAATTTTGAGCCATAGATTTGCTCAATCTCTCATTTGATCTTGACCATTGATCGATATCACAAAAAATCTATAAATTCATCCCTCCTATCATCTACACCTCCTCTCTCATAATTGTGAAGAAACTATACACATATTATCAGTTTTTTGTGCTATAAAATTTTAGAGCAATTACTACTACACTTTTCTCTAAGGTGCAAAGAGGAGAATAATGGAGCTAAGCTAAGGCAGTTGTGTGGACTATGTGTGTGCAAGTTTATTTCATTTCATTGTGATTGTAATTTGTCTTAATTCTATATTGGTATTGATTTGTGAATTGTGTTATTTTCTATTTGATTATTTGATTATTTGATTTCACAATCATTTTCTAAGTCATACAAGCACTACAAGGAAAGCGTAGCTAAACTAGTCATGAGGGGGATATGGAGTAAACAATTTCCTAGCAAGCTTAGAGGTTGTGAATAGAAGAGGGTGAACCTTCTTTTTGTAGTTGTGGACTCACTCCACTTGATAATTATTAATGTGTGGCAATGTCACACATGTGGCCTCCAATATTGTAATCAGCATCAAGAATTTTGTCTCCAACCTTAATCTAGAGCAGATCTACAACTCTCTCCTCATATAGGTGTGTCTCCTTATGAGACTTTTCCAACATGGTAGGGAAGAAGTGGAAGCTCTTGCCCCACCCCCACTCATAGATGTCTACAACTTCGTTGTGGGAGATTGATCCACCGCCAAGCTCCATGGCATGTTTTCAACACTATTTTATGGCTCCCACTTCAAACAAAACACATGATAGCTCCAAAATTACAATGGAAAAAAAATTACCTCTCTTTAAAATAGATTGACCTCTCAATGAAATCACATAGATGTATTTGAATCACATTAATCCAAAATAAAATTTGAGTTCACAACCAAACAGGGATCAATATTAAATGAAAATCAAATTGCATGGAACTCTAGACTAGCCTTGATGCAAGATTTTTGGGGGGGGTCATTTTTGTTTTTGCATAGCTTGAAAATGGGAGATCGAATTTTGAATTGTTAATAGTCGACAAAAATCTTTTTTTGTTTCAAAGACTTTCACATCAAGACATTTTATATTTGGTGCTTTATAATGCATTTTTTTCTCTTTGAATTCATCATTGTAAGAAAATTTTGACAAGGCATAACTTTCACCTCGATTATCAAAATTTCACTCACAAACTCTTTTTATTTCTATCATAATTTTGCAAGGAATTCAATTTTTCATGTAAAATTGAGATTCTAATTGCCCATTTTGTAAAATCACCATGCATTTTTAACAGTTGATTTGGCATCAAACCTTCATGACTTGTAAATTTTTCTTGCATGTATTGTTCTAGGGGGCTACAATCAACTCTAATGATTCTTAAGGGGGTTCTCTGGATCAAAGGGAGCAATCTAGGTTTTTTTTTTATTGGTTCATGTGATCATGGCTCTCACACTAAGTCCCTTTCATTTGATTATTCTCTGTAATCCTCCTAATAAATGGAAAATCAAATGTGGATATTGTCAAAAGAAAATGTGTGCAACAAAAGAATGTTGATTTCATAAAATTAAGGAAATGGAGTAAATTCTTCTTAATCATGGTATTCCCTTACTTGATCCTCTTGTTCTAACACATGGAAAAACATCATCTAGTCTCACTGAGAAATCTTGTGAGACACAATCTTTTGGGGATGAACAACATAGTCGCATGGCTTGCATTGAGATCTCATCTCCCATATCACCTATTGAATCATCCATGAGTTCTAATGATTATTTTCATCGGGACATTGCTCTTGTTGTTCCAAATCCACAAAATTAAGATGCATATCTACTAAAATCATAGTTTTTGTAGAATCACACCTTGCAAATTTGGATGACACCATTGAGGAAATTTGTCTTCTCTTTGATGTCAGCTTCGATGAAGTTTCATAACCATTTACATCTTTGGATATGTCTCTTACCTTTCCTACATCAGCTTCTATCATGAAAAATTGTGCGAACATTCATGAGTTGACCTATCGAACTCAGTCATCATCATCTGCAATAGTACTAGATTCACATCAGTCTAGATATTTCCATACATACATAGTCCCTATTCTTGAATCTCATATGGTACATGATATATCTTATCAAAATCCATCACACATTACCACTGGCTTGGGGATCTTTGAGCATCATTTCAGTCTTTGGATCATATGCATCATTCAGATACATTCATCTTACTTCCAACATATTCCTATCCAAAATGGGAATTCATCTTGAACACATTTTTGGTGTTATTTCTTCCCAAGGGAAGTAATTTTATTCAATGATTTTGGATCATCTTCAACCTCTAGTTATGAGCATCTGCCAACACTATAGGCATCATTTTGAGGGGAGGCTACATGGTTTCTCTTCTCTTATCAGTTTTGGGAGGAAGCATTTCCTCACATGGATTTCATTGATTCACACATTATGGGGGGGAAATTTATTGTACTTATGTGATAGAAGTAGTCCTTGGGGGTCATCATGATTCCTATCTTCTTCACTTGTATATTTTATTGTATTTGCATCATTTCTCTTTTGGAGAGGGGCTTTTATTTCCCACTAGGTTTTTCTCCTTTACTCCACTTTATGAGAAATTTGTACATAAGAACCTAACATGGCCTAGTAGCCAAGACTCATCATTAGTGCATACATTACTCCCTAAGTTTCACTTAAGGTGGGTGTTAATGTAAATAGAGTCAATATTTATCTAGTTAGCTAATCACTTTTCTAAGATTGACCTTTTCACATTCATAGCATTGAGACATGTGTCCTCATCACTTGAGACACCTATTGACACTTTCTCGCACACTTGTCAAGTGAGCTCACAAGTGTCCCATATTTGGGGGTGATGGGCCTAGGAAATTGCTAGTTTTCTTCCTTTTAGTTTATGTCTTTTAACATTTCAAGTTGTTTATTTCACAAACAATCATGAACCTTATATATATTTTATGCATCCTAAACCAAACTTTACCATGTGGAAATATAATTATGATATGATGATGTTTGTATGGATAAAAATATGTGAATGTTTATGAAATTCAATATGACTCTATGTTCATTCATGGTTGATTAATGATTTGTATACTTTAGATGAAACTAACTTCTTGCAGATAGAATAATTACAACCACAACAACTGGATTACCAGACCGCAGCCAAAGGATTTTAGGTAGATTGTAAGGGAAAGTTCAAAATGTTGAGAACGTGATAGTTCCAAGAAATAATCAAGGTGATCATTGAAGTGGTCAATCATGAGTCACTAGATCATTCAATAAGATGACAAGAGGAAGAATAGTTTTGTATTGATAAGACAATGTGATTGTTCTCACAGAGCATGTCTTTGTCAAACTATTAGGGTAGATTATCAATCCTACTTTTCTTCTTCTATATTTTTCAGTTATAGTTTTAGTTGCAAATACTTTGTCTCTCTCTATTTTGAATGAGAGTGGACATCTTCATTAATTTCTATTTTTAGTCCTTATGCAAATAAAACTCCTCCTAGGCCTATATAGTTGGATCGGTGGTTGAGGATCAGATCTAGTTAAAGAGATATATGTTTTTATAGTTCTAGTTTTGTTTCATAGATAATACTTCATTGTTGTTTTTTGTTATTTATTTATAATGAATATGCACTCATGAATGAGAGATTTTTGAAGATTTTTGTCATGTTGTGAGAATTCAGTTATATGCAATAAATATGTTCCAGTTTATTGTTATGATTAGCTTATTCTAGTAGAACATATTTGATTTCTCCTATGGGTACAACTCAAGCAAGGGCCACTTGAGGTACTATTCACCCACCTTAATTTATGTTATTAGATTAGAAGATTATATTGTTGCATTCATTTCAAATAGATTCTCAATTGCATGCACATGAATGATATCTTGTATCATGAATTATGTTATGTAATGTGTCTTTGAGTCATTCTCCAAAGAGTTCAAGTAGTTAGAAGAGTCAATAGTGTTAGTTAATTGCAGAGTTCAAGTTTAGCAGTTAACAGTTACAATGCTAAGTTGAAGGTACCTATAGCATCAGTAGTAGATTAAGTTATTTCCCTTGTTTTGCAAGTTAACACTTTATTTACTTTTCCAACCTTTATTGTTTTCTTGTACATGTGTTAACCACCTATACTCACTGCTATAGGTCATGTAAAATACGTGAATGCACATACAGTGCCAGCATCATCAAAAGCTTATGAAGCATTGGTTGATAATGAAATCAAGTCTTTGAGAGGGTTTATTGTATGGTCCCATGGGGGGGCTTGCGCTTCTATTTTCATGGAGTGGGAGGTCCCATGGGAAAAAAAGTTGTGCTACGGGATTAATTGGAATCTTTCCAAAAAAATAGGAGCCCTTACCTTTTAGGAATGAATATTTTAGCTGGTGAAATTGGGGCGGGGCTAGAAATTGCCCCTATAGCTTAGGAGTTTTTTATGCCACTTGTCTCTCATCTAAAGTTTTAAATTCTTATTAGAAAATAAAAATGAGAAAATTTTCCTTTTTTTATTTTTTTTTATCAAAGCAATACAGTTCATTCCTTAAAATTTTAAGCAAAATTGCAAGATTAAATCCATGGGACCAAAAACTTTAAAATAGTCCTAAAAAAGCTAAGCAGCATGCGCTAAGATTTTTAAGGAATCCCCCCCTCCATGGGACCTTACCCTTAGTGAATTGTTCATCTAGGAACTCCTCTTCTGAATTGCGTCTAGTACCAAGTTGGTTGAGCATTAGTTGAGGCCTTATAGGGGGTTAGACAATTGTTTTGTCCTACCTTCCTACCTCATCCACCTTTCCTATATATGCAAGGTTTCTCATTGCATTAGACACTCTTTACTTTATATTGATAGACATACTATTGTGCTTTTTTTTTTTACTTGTGGAAGTTTGTTTCATGCTCTTGATCTTGGAATTCTTCAATAGTTTGTACTACCTTCTTCACTGTCTAGCTCAAGTTCCCCTTCAATGTTGTGTTCCTCAAATATGTTTGTGTTGGTTTGAAAGGTTCTTTCATTGCTACTACTTCAAAAAATATTGTTAGTTTGACACCTTGTACATTGACCTCCACATTTTTACATGTTCCCATGGTTTACATGCTTTGAACCATTCACTAAGCTGATATTGTAGGGAGTGTTTCTCAGCTTTGGTATTCCTAGTTTTTCCCAAGTGTTTTATGGTATAATGTCTATTTTCACTCCCAAGTCTATCATTATTTTCTTAACTTTTTGGTGATTGAGATGTGGAGTTATCATCAATGGAAAATTCTTCCAATCCTGATCATTTTGGTGTATTATTCTAACCTATGACAGGAAATTAGGGTGGTTGTTCCATTGTTTGCTATATTGTTCTAATTTTTCCAGTAGGTTTTTTTTGTACTAATGTGGCTAATTTTTTTAGTTAAGTCACCTCTTCCTTTGAAAATAACTATTTTTTTATTTTTTATCATTATTTTTGTGTATTCAACAATTTTATCATGTTTTTTGTTTATTTGGTATCCTTTGTTTGGATTCATTTTCTTCATCTTCTATATCTACAATAATTTTTTATTTTTTGTGGTATATTTCCCTTGGCGGGTGAGTACCACAATATTTTTTTTCGTCTTGATAATATTCTTTAGAGGTCTCTTCCTTAGTGGAAGTGTCAAATGACCAGTAATCTTGTTTTTGGCATCTTCTTTCCCCTTGTGGTTGGTTTAAGGTGAATTTTCTAATAACTCTTGCTCCTATGTTAGGCCCTTGAGTTTCATCACTCTTTGATTGAGTCAGAGCATTTTAAAAATATTGTTGAGCCCTTTTGCATATAAAAATGTCATGGTTTGAGTTTCTATAGAATGCACACCTCTTATCCAGCCAAAATATTATGGTATAGAGACCTATTTTTTTGTATTTTAAGTAAGTTTTGTCATCTCTTTTATGATTTCCTCTTTTGTGTCCTCTTCCTCCTTTGTAACTACCTGGGGATTGTAGTTTTTTTAGTAGTTCCATGGATGGTTATTCTACATGGAGTTTGATTTTTTGTTGTTTTTCCATGCAGGTACCCTATACCCATGGTCTTAGATGTAGAGAGGTTGCTCTCCAAACCCTTTTACATGTGTCATCTTGTGATCATAGTTTTGGCATTTGGGTTCATGGCTTTTGTCATGACTTGTAACTTGGAACCCTAGTGATGGACACTCGTTTGTTGTATGGTCATCCCACTCTTCACATAATCCATAGTACACTGATTGGAGTTGCTTTGATACTGTTTTAATTTCTACCCTTATGGTGATAACCCATTTTTTACCTTGTGCTTTTGGATGGTTATTTCTTATGTGCCCTTATCTTGAATAGTATGTGCACTATATGTTATGTTTCTCTTCGTTTGATTTTTTTTCCATATCTCTTGTCTCAATGTCAATTGTTCAATTGCCAATTATATTTTCTCTAGCACATCATTTTATTTTTCTTTATCCACTCTCCTCTAATATTGTACCTCAATATTGTAGGAAAACTTTACCACATTTGAGTTTGTATCAAAGAATCTTCCATCCAAGTCTTCCCTAATCTCTCTATCCAGTCTAGAGATGAATCATTCCACTTTTTTATTTTCTATTAGGGGCTCCTCAAGTTTGTGGGAGACTTCCATAAATATTTTATCATATTCATTCACTATTTCTCCTTGCTTTTACACTAGGTCCCACATTTTACTTAGACTTGATGATCGAAAAGCTAGAGTGTTGAAGTTTTCCAAAAATTCATTCTTTATGTGTTCCCAATATTTATCATGTTTTGGGTAGCTCTTGGCCTCTTTTCTCAAAGATCTAACAAATTTGAATATCTTAAGCTTGTCTTCATCAATCCCCTTCCTCTACCAAATGTATTACAATGTGAATATGTGTTCCACTACTTCAATAGTATCTTTGCCAAACAATAGAAGTTCGATTGAAGGCTCCATAATAGGTTTAAATTTTTCTTGTTTTTTCAAATGGTTTGAATCTCTTTCTTCTCCTTTTTTCTATTTCTTATCACCACGGAATTATCTTCTCTACCTTTTTCCCTTGCTAACTTATTTTTTAAGTATTATTTTTCTAAAAAAAATCACAATCTACTAAAAATTGCTCCAATGGGATCTTATTTTCTCCTTGCAATGTCTCTTGTATTGAAATTCCCCTAGCTTTATATGGCATAGAGGATGGGTCCTAGTCTAGGGTTTGTGACTCTTGATAATGGTGTTTCATATTTGGTGATAATTTTTTGTTTGCAAGTGGCATCTTATTTGTTATTGTTGATAATTCTTTTCCCAAACTAAATATGGATTTTTCTTTTTCAATCTCTCCATTTCTTAATTTCTTCATGCTTTTATTAAATATTTGTTCCTAGTACTCCTCTCTAATAGATAATATTTTATTTGGGGTGTCTAGGAATTCTAAAAATATTTCATCTAGATTGATTATGATATTAGATAAATTCAGTTGGATCAATTGAGTTTTAGTTAAGTGTAGTAGTGCAAGAGACTCTTTACCTCCACATCCATCTACCAATAGATTCGTTAATGCCCCATAGCTTTCTAATTTTCCTTTTAAATGTGTTAGGATTTCTTCAACTTTATCCAAATTGGAGGTTATTTTTCTATAGTTTTCCATTTTTCTTCCATAACTATTTTTTCTTTCTTTTTTTTATACAACACCCACTGGTGTAGGTCACCATAGGTCTTAATGCAAAAGTTGATAAGTGTCAGTATTTTGGTATGGTGAAGTCATTTTTGTTTTTAATAAGGTCATTTAAGACCATTTCATGTGTGTTTGAGTAAATTCTAGGTTGCTAGGTCGGTTGGTGAGTCGAATTTGTAAAAGTTGCAAAAGTTGTCAAAGCAACTTTTTGCATTTTTGTGGAAGTTGAATGGTTAGCCTTGGATTTTTGGTGGGAAACTGATTATTTATTCTTTTTAATTCTTTAAAAGACACTTGTGTACATAGGAGGAATTTTTTGAGGTTGTAAGTTTGAATTTTGAATAGCAAAGACTTGGTTTTTTTGCATTTTGAAGCCTAATTTGCTGCTAAATCGTATTGTACGGCTCTATACGGCCTGGGAGTGAAAAAAAATTGATTATAATTAATGGAGCATTGAATCCTTGTTATTTTAATTTTTATTTCATTTGATTTCATTAAGTTTGAAGCGATTTATAGCATATTTACTAAAAGTTGTTTAAAACCCTTACTAGGGTGTGTATTGACTAAAAATCATGTATATCTGCCCATTCCACCGATGAACAGGCCTCAAACTCAATGGAATGGATTTAGTTATTTTTTATTTGATGTTTATAATGTTGCAGAAGCAGGAGATGAAGATTAGTGCAAATTTGGTGATGCCCTAGTTCATGTAACCTCATGTATTTGGCCTTGGAATTGCATAGGAGTTAGGTTTTGTAGAAAAACTCTTAAACAGTGGTTGGAATTGTTTGGAAAGGTGTTTTTATGTGTCATGAAACATTTCTGAGCCATTGGAATGCAGGGTGGAAGTCTAGAGTTTGAAAACCTTGAAGTGACCTAGTGAAGCAAGCCTATTTAGGCTCCATTTCAAGTTTAATTCAAACCGTAGCAGCAGAGATTTGACCTCTATGTTCCAAAACACCCCCATCTTCAATTGAGGTATGTTAACAAAGGGAATAAAGGGTATCTAAATCTGTAATCATATTTTGGGTATTCGGTCTTTCATGAAATTTGTGTTGGAAAAAACACTTAGGGAGTGCTATTAGGAGTTAGTAGCCTAGAGGAGAGAAACCCACCAATAAGTGATTGAAACCTTGAAAAGTTGATTGATTTAGACCATTTTGAGACTAACCACCCCTTATCTACATCACCCACCTTGGCATGCTCAGCAGTACCCATATTGGTGTGCTCACTCTGTCTTCTCTCTGCAATTTCTATTATTCTTTGGTATCTTTCCACCCTCTTGTCTTTATGTCTTAGCCTTCTTTATTTCAAATTTAGGTTTTCCATTTTTTTTTCCACTTAATCTCCTCTCTAATTTATCTTGATTGGTTGTTATCACTTTTTTCCATGGGTGTTTTTTATTTGGTATTGCATTACTCCTTTATTTCATCCCACGGTAGTTATTGTACTTTTATTTTGATAGGTACATATTTTTAGGGATTCCTTTCATAAATCCCCCCCCTTTCCATTTTCCATCCCTTGGATTCCTAATCCCCTCTCATGAGGTTGACATCAAGGGGATAATACTGTAAACTAAGAGAAAATTTTCATCTTTCTTTTTGTCATCTATTTGAATTAGAAACTATTTTTTTTCCTTTGTATTACCTAATTAGGATCTAAAAAAAGGAACCAATGTTAGCAAGAAAATGGGGGAACATAGATCAAAGTACTAAGCCCCAATTAATCTCTATATATTTTTTGTTTATACCCCGAACTTAGAAATAAAGACGGATCAAAGATTAGTGCATAATGTGGAATAGATAGATTAAAAGAATAGAATATTAACAAAAATTAAAGAACAATCATAACTCCCATATATCACTCAACTTCACATATATATTATACTTTCATCTTTCCATTATACATCATGTCTTATATATCATATTGTTCTTATCTTCTTTAAATATCTTTATATACCTATATTTTATATCTTATATGTATTCTCTCTTTACTTACTATATGTTATATATTATTCTACCTTATACATATAGGATCTTATTGGGATATGTCCTTAAATTCTACAAGTCTTCTTGTAGTTGACATTTCAGCCAGGAGCTCCACAGCCCTTTTGTGGTAGTTTGTGGTAGGATTTACTTCTCTTCTCCATGCACTGCATCTTTCCTACTAACTGGTACCCTAAGCTACAATTGAAGCAAATATTGAATAGTAGCTAGAAATTATATTGCAAATAGTATGAGATGACGAAGTGCATATGTGAGTAGGTGGGATAGAATATGTAGAAATGTATGTAGGGTTATGAATTTGTGTATTTGGTGTAGGTAGATTCATTGGAATATGTGCATGTGAAATTAGAGTCTGATTCAATCATTTGGTTAGTGAAGGCCAAGGGAAAGGGAGCATGCTAGTGCATAATATGCCCCACTATTTATAATAAATCAAAATCCTTGGGTTTGTTTAGAAGCATGGTGTGCATGGAATTGAGAAGGGGGTTGGTAGCATGATGAGTGTTGTCATCCATAATAACATGTTCTTATAGGGTAGCCAAATGTTAGTTTACCTTATAGATTATCTTGTGGTCTATTGCATTAAGAGTCACCTTGTGGTCAAACCCCTCCTCCACACTATGAGGATTATCTTCCAAAGTATGATGTAAATGAGGAATATTTGTAGTAGGCCTATCATAGAAATAACTAGAAATATTGATAGAATATGTTGTAGGAGTTGAAGAAGACAAGATGATAGACAAACTTCTTCACACAAGTTGAGAAGAAAAAAGAGACTGTGTGGTAAAACTCATAAAAGGAAAAAAAAAATTATCATAAAATACAAATATAGTAATCTGTATAAAGAGAGATGAATACAATCATAAATTACATCAAGTTCACCAAAATGTAAGATAGAAAAGTTGATCTCCTATCTAGCTTAAGATTTCAACTTATTTTATTAAGACTAAAGATCATAATATACTATTGTTTGCAAAAGAAAAATAATAATTTTCTTAGTCCTATCTAATTATATTCTTGATTTTATAACCTATGTTTATTCTATAGGAAAAATATTGAGGTGGGAACAAAAAACAAGAAATACTAGAAATAGAGAAAGAAAAAATAAACATAAACATAAATGAAAACCTAGAGTTGTAGAAAACTTGGAGAGAAAATCTAGAAGAATCTTATCATAGATGTTAATACATTTGTTCTATCATCCAAAAAACATTTTTCATCCCAAATCCACACTATTGTCTGAGAACTATAGAAAACTAAAGTTATTATAAAAAAATATGAAATATCGAGAGAAAATAGAAACACAAAACATAGAGCACAAGTATGTAGAGAAACACAAAATAGAAATGATCTAGTCTAATCCATCTAATTTAAATGAAATGATGAAATAACAAGAGAAAATGATAGAAAAAAAATCGTAAGTTGATTCCCCAAGTACACCTATTAGCTAGAACAAAGAGAAAGGAGGTGATTACTTGGGAGCTTTCCAAAGTGGCCAAGCCCCTATTTGAGTCTTTCAACCTCCATGAATAATCAATGATATTTGGAGATTGCATTTTTTGTGCTCTTAATCCTAAGTACATATAAAATATAAGAATAGAAATAGTAAATGATATATAAATGTTGTTATGTTAGCTCTACAAATATTCAAGCATCCTAGTGTGTATGGAGAGAAATATGGGAGATATAATTGTAAAGTACCAACAAGAAACACAAGAGAAAATCTACAAAAAAATTGGCATTTGTAAGTCTCTCTCAAGAAGAGGTTGTTAGTGCTCAAATTCTCCAATCCCGAATCCCTAAAGGTAAGTCTCTTCTTTAGTGCCAAGGGTGTCAATTTCAAGAAATAACTTTCAACCTTATAATCAAGTAAGGCAAATTTGGACCAATTATTGAAGTGGGTAGGACCTCCTTCACTTTTAGCTCTACTAAAACAAGGGGAGTTCCCCTAAGATGTTGTAATAGACAATACCACATAAACTAGACACTTACCATAATACAAACCATACCCATTGCATAATGCACCCCTATTTTTTTGTCACTTTGTGCCTTTATGATGGGTTGCAATATTTAGGGTCAAGCGCCTTGTTAAAGTAGATAATCTACCACATGAATGTGTATTTGACTAAAAACACACAATTTAAACCAGATTTTTGAATTATTACTTCATGGACTGTGAAAAACTCATAACAACTACCCCTTTTGTTGCTATATATATTTATACATGGCAATTAGAACACACTAAATTAGATTAAGCTAAAAAAAAAATTATGTTGATTTATTTTGAGTGAGAGGATGATGAGGATATGGAGCTACTAGTATATTAATGTTAGTATTCAGTTAGACAATAGAGCCATTGAGTTTATACAAAAGATCTAATAACAAAAACCATGGTGACACCTTAATGAAGGTGTCACAAAAGACTATATTTTCCAAAATACAAGTGCAAACTAGGTTCTACACATACATTCAAGGAAATAATAGATAATTACATAATATTATATAATTCTACTTAGTAATCCTTGCACATATCCATACATATATTTTATTGCTCCAAAAAAGATACTCCATAAAAGCTTTGTGAATACTTTATAGTCTTTTAGCTAGATAACTAATCAACAACGCATCCAGAAACACATATTGTACACAAGGAGATACTTATTCAGGATCGATTTTTCATTTGATCACTCACTCGTCAAATATTACAAATTGTCATTACAAATTTGGGATAAACCCATAGCATTACAATATCAAAATGCTTTACCTAGATTTGAAAATTGAAAACCTTAGGGTTCTAGTAAGCAAGTTGTATCTTTGTTATGCTCCTATACTTTTACCTTTTTTCCCTCCTTTCTAAATGGAATCCTTTTGTCTTTTACCCCCTCAAAGAAAAGTATCAATCTACAATAAATGCACAAACCCACAAAATGATGCATTGCAAAAGATAGTCATGCCTATCAAGAGTTGTTTTCCTTGAATCCCACCTAAAATCATGTTGTAAATATTCCTTGATGTACCATGGAGATGCAAGGATGTTATTTTATGATTTGTAACATCTTGTGTATTAATGGCAGCATTGGGTGCAATCTAATGATGATCTCGACACCTATTGAAATGGCAACCAAACCCCAATAGCCACATTAAAGACATTATTAGCTTCATCCATTTTTATGTCATCTTAAATATGTAAAAATATGTACCCATTTTGATAATAGTGGTTTCCAAGAAAGAAAATCAAATAGAATGGTTGCAAGGAGTTATTGGGTCATTAATGGCTCTCTAGGATGTATAGGGAGGGAGGTAGGTTTGAACACTGAAAGGCACAAGAGTTTCAAACTTCAAAGGTTGAGGATACCTTATGACATGTACTCAAGCAAGGGGTAAGTCGATAGTCTAACTTCGATATAGGTAACTTAGTAAATGGATGGGAAGTATGGGATTTCACAAAATAGGGGATATCATGGGAAGGATACACAAGTAGAGAAAGTTGAACACACTAACAAGGGTAAGGAAAATGGGTGATGAATGGGTGAATGGGATGAAAAATAAGGAAATATGAAACTTTGACATGAATAAATTAGGACTTCAATGGCATAGGAGACAAGTAAGGGGTAAGTCTGAAAGGCTAACACAAGTAAGGGGAAAGTTAGACTTGGGCAAAGATGCATTCTTGGTGAAGAAACTCCTCAACTCTAATAGAAGGAACTCAAGGTAAACTGTGAAGGTTTCAAGGATTGAGAGGAAGCCATACTAGGTATGCAAGGAAAGGCAAGGCCAAAATTTTGGTGCCAAAAGAAAACTTAAGGCAAGGATGGGGAAGTTGGAGTTTGAGTAGGGATGCCAAGGAAATGGTACTCAAGAAAGAAAGGATCAGAAGGCCTTACTCAACAAAGGGCTTAATCATAAAGGATCAAGGTTTTGTTGTATGAATGAAAATAATAATCAAGAAAGAGAAACCCTGAAAGCTTGTAAGTTTAATAGTATTCCAAAACCTAAGTAAATGACTAGAAAAAGCCCAACACTTAGATATTTTGGATTTTTATGACTTGCGACATATTGATAAGCACATGGGGAGGGTGAATAACCACATCTATATAGACTTTGACTAAGGTAGGCCCATTTGAGATCATCTTAGACTAGTTATCGATGATGGGATAAACAACGAAAAAATGAACAAAAAGAGTAGAACACAAAGAAATGAGACAACAAAATAGGGTGCCACTAGAGGGAGAGGGTGATAATGAAAGTAAATATAGTAAGAATAGTTTTAAGAGATTCACCTAAACTACAAAATGTTAAAACCCTTAGATAGAAGATAGGGATTTGGAAAACATGAGAGGATTTTAATGAAGTAGCAAAATACTTGTGTTACCTATGCAATGATGTGAAGGCAAATGCCTTGCTATTAAAATAAGTTGCACTTGAAAAATGGTGAAATTCCCTCAAATGTAGAAGCTCCAACAATAAACAATGAAATTTTTTCTCACAAAAATGAAGAAGAGGAATGCTTACCACCTAAATACCAATAAACCCAAGAACAAATATAAGCTCAGAAAATGTTGCAAAATACCATTATCAAGCTCACAAAATGTTGTTTGTAGAGTTATTCTCAAGAATCCAAAGAGAATGTTGTAGATTGCCTAGAAAATTTAAATTACATGATAGAGATTAATTAAGTTCATAGGAGGGAAGCTTAAGAATCACTAAAAGGCCAAGGTAATTATTGGGATTCCTTCCAATAGGTCAAACAATGGTTAGATGGAGATTTTAGATGTTGAAAGGTAATTGTTTAGATAGGAAATTTACATTATACAAATGTATTGTCAAAATATGGCAATATGTCCACATTAACATCCAACTACAATGTGGTTAAGAACTTCACAAAATGGAAATAGAACATTAGAAAGAAACAAGGAACATATAAATGCACATAAAAGAAAACTTGGATACACAAGAAACAAAAACAAAGTTGGCACTAAGAGTAGGGTAGAGGCAAAGGTTGAGGGCTAAATGAATCCTAAAAAGCATTCTAAGGGAGGTGGACACTAAAATGAGGATAAATCGTAGTGTCAAAAATTGCAAGATACAATTTTCAACCTTACAATATGATCATGAGAGGGATGAGAGAATGTAGTTAACTCACTAATTTGGTTTCAAGTGTGTTTTTGGTAGGCTCAACAATTTATTATATTGTGTGTATTGATTTAATGGAACTTGACAATTTATGTTTTGGAGATGGGCAAGGATGTGCTTTTAGTTTCCCTTCTTGGACATACCTTTTTGTGAGGCTATATTTCTTTGCTAGGAATGATTTTTTTATAAGATGACTTGGCACCGTGTTCTATTAGCAAAAGAGGTAGGGATCATGTGGAGACCTCTTTTGCTTATGTCAAGTGTAGGAAATACTAGTTGACAAGGTCAAGATGATGTTGTTGGTAGGCATGAGCTTCATGGATAGGGATTTGATGTAATGGACAAGAGTGGCATGAGAGTGTTGTTTCGCTAACAATGTTAATGTTGGAGAGCATGTCATCCTCTCATTTTTCAAAGCAAGAAGAGGAGATATTAATCATGTTAATACTTTGGTTGAAGGTTGTTTGTAAGTGTTATGTGTTAAGGGAGTCTTTGTATCTCAAAGTCTCTATGTGTTTTTTTTGTGTATCCAAACAAATGTGGATCCTCTTGAGTGTAACAAACATCATAGTCAAGGATAGTGAGATCAATATGAAATCTCTATCACAATATCATTAAGTGAAGTATCCTTGTGGAATTTCTTCACCATAGAAGTTGTCATGAGAATCTCATTGCTTAGTGTCTTGAGAGATTTTGTTTTTAAAATATGAGGTGCTTGGTTGATCAAGGTTTGAGGTAAATTAGCTATTTTGACTTTTGAGGTTGATTTTATTGGTATCATCATCATCAAAGTCTAAGATGTTGTGAGAGATTCTCCTAACTAGATATAAGTGGCCACTATAACCATGGAGAGAATTTATGGAATAGTTTAAAAGGGGGCATTCGGCAAAGGGGGTGAGACGGAATTCCCTAAAGAGAGGAGTTTCTAAACTCTTTTTAATTGGAATTACTTAAAATTCTGAGGATCAATATCATTGTAGACTTCTAGATAGATCTAAGGTGAGCAAACTTAATAAATTGGAATGTGGAAGATTGTTTTCATTCAATGACTCGAAAGGTGGCTAAGCAAAATTTTATAGGACGATGGAAAGTTGAAGATCGTGAATTGCTCTCTAACTGTGAAAGGAGGGAGGGTGATGGAAAGCGAGATGCATCCCTTTGGGACATTTCTTTGTAACATACACTTGACAAGTATTGTGAGTGAGTTTTATGTTTGTGGTGGAATATCCTAGTAACTATGAATCCAAGGAAGCAATACATGTGTTGGAGCCTTCATTGATGAGTTCCTATTTGACATGGGCATCATCAATTTTGATGGTTATGGATAGGGGAGAGTCATCTTTACCAAAAGGATTTCATTAGGGATGATATTGTGGATTAGTAATTTGAGGGAAATGGTTTGGTTAGGTATTTCATGAGGTTGGATTAACAACTCTTCACATTGTTGCATAATACCTTTTTTTTAAAACATGAAGAGGAGTTTTCTTGCTCAATTGAGAGAGGGTATGGGATATTCATGTCGAAGAGAGCTTGCATGACACAATTATGGTGCTTAAATGTTATTATTAGGATCTTACATAAAGGGATCTTATTAGATAGGTTGGAGAGTTCCATGATAGTATCTTAGCCATTTAAGGTTAGGTTGGTTAAAGCTAGGGTTTGTTGCAGGGAAAGTGATCAAGATGTTCTAATGTTTGAACTTATTAAAGGTTGATTATGTTCAAGTTATAATGGTTTTGAGTTTGCACATGGCATTGAGAGAATCAAATAATGCCTTTTGTCTAACCAAAATTGTTGGTTGGGGAATGCCTAGCATTTTTTAGCCTTTAGCCTACCAATGGCATCAAAATTTTATTGGATATGTATCTTGTATTTGTAGTTTCTTTTGTAAGGAATTGTCTACTTGTAATTTCCATGCTCTGCTAGTACTTCCACTTGTAAGCTCCATGCCTTATGCATACTCCAATTATATGCTTTATGCATTTCTAACTTGTAATTTGTTTGCTTATTAAATCCTCAAAGTCTAATAAGATTAGTTTGTTCTTGTTCTTTTGTCCTCCACTTCTAATATTCATGTTTTGTTGTTATAGTTCAATGTTTTGTTAATTATTCTTCCACTTTAACATCCATGATTTGTGCATGCTTCCACTTATAAGTTTCATGCCTTGGAATCTCTCACTTCTAATATGCATACTTACTGAGTCCTTCAACTCTAATTAGAGCACTTTGCTCCTATTTTGATCTTCTTGACTTGTGAATTATATCATATATTTGTTGGGGGATAACAAAATATTTGGGATCCACCTTATTTCATATGTAATGCTTGTGCCTATGCTTTCTTATTAAATGTCTTACATTTTTTATGGTGAACATGCTCTCTTATTAAATGTCTTATTTTTTTATGGTGAACCTCTACATATGATCAATGAACTAATTGAAAAGCAGCACATAGCAAATACCCAAGAAACAAGTTTTTAAGTGATTAATAGTCTTCATCCATAAAAGCCAGGAATATATTGGTTAATCCATCCATAAATTGTGCGTAAACATATTTAGAATAAATTTACAGTAGAAAATGTTACAAAATGAATTGATAAGGATCCACTTGAATTATATTCATAAGGCACTACACTTGCTGAAGATTTTTCAAATGGGAAAGCTACTTCTCTCCATAGTTAAGCATGTTTGAGTCAAAAACTCTATAGTTAACTTCTAGAGCTTCATTTTGGTGAGCATCATCTAGATGCAATGAATGTTAAATGGACCATTCATGGTCATATGAGATGGTTTCTTATGAACCACTTCTCATGAAAAACTAGTTGATAAAACTTGACACAAAACTATGTAGTTAAATCCCAGTAAATTATTACATTATTTGATATGCTGCAAACACCACTTGTCTGAAAACAAATCAGTTGGGAAGCTGCATAATAAAAAGTTCATAAGGCAGTAACACTTGCTGAAGGTTTTACAAATGGGTAGAAAGCTAAGTAAACTTTATTACTAATGGTTCATAAAAAGAGCACGACACAATGAATGTTAACAAATGGGGTTGAGAGCTAAGTGGGCTTGACCATGAAAGAAACTTCTTGTTTATGTGCACTTACACCAGAGTAGTAGGAATGAGAGACCTCCCAAGAAGTTCTAATGCTTCACCCCAATGAACATCACCTAATAATAATAAGCATTGTGAATTTTCATGGTCATGAGTTCTTGTGAACCACTTCTCATGAAATATGGATTGATAAGAGATGGGTTCTTCCAACCATTTCTCACGACATATTGATTGACAAAGATTTGACTTGAAACTACAGATTTGAAGCCTTTAAACTCTTAAATCATCAAATAGTTTGATTCATTGCAACATCGCTTGTATGAATATGAACAAGCTAAAGAGCTCAATAATAAATAGAGCATAAGCTACAACACGTTGTAGAAAAGTAAGTAGGCTTGACTACAAAGGAAACTTTAGTTAAGCATTGTTTGAGTGAATGTAGTACTGAAATAGGTGAACCCCAAGGAAGTTCTGGTACTTTATCCCTGTAAGCATCCCCTAGTTGCAATAAGTGCTAAATAAACCATTCATGGTCATGAAAGGGGGGTTCTTATAAACTACTACTCTTTAAATTTAGGTTGATAGAAGATTCACTTGAAACTATCCAGCTGAATTCATATTAATCATCACATAATATATTCAGAGCTTTTATACAATTTTTATACAGAATGAAAAAATCAAAATACTCAACTCTTCAAGCACTTCTCGAACAAAAGATCCCCCACAAGAGCATAACCATTTTGATGTAATAAGTGCAGTGGTTGCATCGGATGATGGGTTACATTTCATTGTCTTCACTGCTTGGGTCCTAGCATTTTTACATACCGAGGGTCATCTATAGATACTGTGATTATTGCTGTTGTCCTTGTATTTTTATTGAGGGTTTCACTATATGGAAGAATCGCCATTTATATTTGCCACTCCATTAGACAAGCATAACAAATATAGACAGCATCAAGTTATGGTGGTTCCAATCAGTTACCACGTTGAAGAAACGGTATCACTTTGAATCAACTGTCTCTTAGAAGAAAGCATTTCAGATATACTAATTGTTAAGTACTAACATCTTCATGTGATCTTAATAATGTTTAAATACCAACATCAATGTCTATCTAGATGTTGAATGGGAGCAAAGATTCAAGCTGATTACAGAAATGCAAACTTCTGCTAATTTAGACAGAGAACGTCCTAGAACCATTCACGTGTTCATTTTGAACTTCAAATTAAATTTCTCAAATTAATAATAGATACAGATTTCAAATTCCTCCAAACCCAGGAGTCAGTCCAAACAAATAAATGGACAGAACATCATGTCCAATTTCAAATGATGCTTGACATCCTTTCCCGAATTTGAAACAAGAATAGCAATTTCAACAACATGTTAGCCCCATCATATGACTACATCTATGCAAAGCAGCATCTACAGGTTTGCTAGTAGCATGGCCCTTACTTTTGCCCTGAGGTCATCTGGGACATCTGTGGCATGCGTTGGAGATTTAGATGGTTCTGAGGCCAAGACTTCTGTATCTTTTGACAAGTTCACAGCAGATTTCTCTTTATTTTCTTTAGAGGAATGTTCCTTAGAAAAAAATTCTTTCATGTGTTCTTTCCCATGAGAAGACCCTTTTGTGCGTTCCCTACCATGAGAAGACTCTTTCATATGTTCCTTACCAGAAGAGCTCTTTGTGTGTTTCTGGCCAATGATATCCTTGCTTCTATGCCCATGCAAAACTTCTTTAGAATCATGATGATCTCGTCTCTCTCCAGAATCATTGTCCTTGAAATTCAAGCGATGTTTATACCCCATATGCGCATCATCGCTTGATCTGTGGGAATTGCTTTCATGATGTCTTTTACTTGAGTATCTCTCTGTAACAGAATCTTTATGATTTTTCCCAGACTCGTGCTTGTGTCTCCTCACATAGCTTTCATGATCATCACTGTTGTCATGCCGTGATTTTGAACTTTTATGGTAGTCACTCTGATGGTGATGACGATGTCTATGACTATGTCTATTCAAGTCTGAGTATTTATCAGTTGATTTACTACCATACTCTTCAGAAGCAGAAAGAGCTCTCATCTGTCTGCTTTCTTCTTTTGTAGTGGTATCAGAAGTTGTTACCTTCTGAGAATCCAGCTGAATTGTAGCACCATTGTAGGAGCTTCCACAAACTGTGGCCTTACTATCTGACTCATTCTGGAGAGAACCCACACCTTCAGGTGTAGATCGGTCATTTTTATCCTCTAAGGCAGAGCGTTCACTCTTGATCAGAGCAGCAAACTTTTTTGCTCTTTTTAACCTTTCTGCCCTCAGTTTCTCTTCCCGTGACAAGCAAGATTCAGATGAATCTGCTTCACAAGCTGCAGCACGAGCTGCAGCTTTAACCATAACCTTTGCAACTGAAGTGTCATTTTTTTTCTGATTTGAATCATCCAACCTCAGAATAGATCCAGATGCACCTGAAACATCTTCAGACTGCTGGCCAGGAAAACAAACATCCATAACTAGTTTTGAATTAGAGCCAGATATTCCAGACTTTGGTAAAGCCAAGCCACCATTGCTTAAATTAAAATTGGAAGCATCACAATGGTTAGAACTTACACCAGCACTGCCAACTTCATCACTCTCTTCTGATATCCCTTGCAGTATCTTCCCTGAGCTCCTTCCATGAAAATTGTCAGTTTCAGAGGTTCCTCCTTGTTGAGACCTTCGTAAACCCCTTGTGGCAGCCATTACAATTGCAGCTGCAGCATCAGCACTCATTCCACTTTCTTTCTTCTCATTGTCCTTACCTTCTGTGCTAACTTGAGAAAAACCATGAAAACTTCCTGGCTTCTTTGTAGCTGCTCGAACTGCAGATGCAGCAGCTTCTGCTGTCATACCAAGAGGCTTTCCACTTCCATGATCAGGTCCATCCTTTTTAATGCCGCCGATTACAATTTTAAATTTTGTCTTTTTCTCAGAATCTGATGTCCTCCTAGCTTGTGTTGTATTCATTTCTTCTGGTGTAGAGGCACGTGCAGCACGTGGTGATCCATCTCCTACTATATTCTTCTTCTTCTTTGGCTGATTATTTTTTGAAAATTCATTATGCCGCACATCAGATGGAGAACTGGACTTCTCAGCTCTTGCATCATCTTCATATAACTCTCCCTGCCACATAAAAAATACAGCAAGAAGAATTCAATTTCTGGTTCCTGAATGGCTCATTGTAGTGAATGTTACTAAATCGAAGAAACAATCAGACTGGACCCATCCTGATCATAAATAAAGGAGTGTGATCCAAAATGTTAATGTTAAAAACACATACACAATTTTCTTCAATCTGTGAATATCTAACAAGCTTAAACAATCAGAATGGACAAAAAAGGATACATTTGTGTCTAGCCATCATACCAATTCTGTTTTTTCTCTGTTTGAAAATGTCGGCAATTTTCAAAAAGATGCCAAAAGATTCCAGGGTGTGAGGTTTCAATCACATTGTAAATGCAACCAAACTAGCAAAATTGAAAGGAAAGCAAGCACATTACTTCTTATTATAGAAAACAGTAGAAAATCCTGTGGTCATAACATAAGAAGAATTTAAACAAAGGATCATCCCTCTGAAATTATTGACTGTAATACTGTATGATAGAAAATGTCATGATGAGAAAAACAGTTTACAGTTCTCAAAAAATCATATTTTAGTTTTGAGAGAAGTTTTTCCAAGTGTATCAATTTGCAATAATCTTGTAGTTTCGATTATGTAGGTTGTTTAGGTTCCAACATTTTGGGCCTCCCTACTGAACCAATCACGGGGGAAAAGTTTAAAGCCAACACTTAACAAAGGGAGAAATATTTTTCCTATAAAAAGTATAGAATTCAATTAGGAATGAGGTCATATCAATATGATCAACTAGTATAGAACATAGATGCCACTTGCCAGTACCTTTTGTGCTGCCTCCAGCACTTTAAGATAATATGGATGATATTGATTGGAGGAGAGAAGAAATGGAAATCGTCCAGTCGTTCTATCTTGATTCATAATAATACCTTCAAACTCCTTTCCATTCCTTGCAATAAATTCGACCATCTTCTGTACTACACGCTTTAAAAATGATGGCGGTTCCAATATTGGTCTACTGCCTGTCACTTTCTCTGCTGAAGTCTGAACTGACAGAAAATCATTTTTTGCCAAATTGTGTGCATTTGGGGCATCAGTTCCCAAACCATCACCAGATGTAAGTCTATGCACCTCTAAATTAGAAGACTGCTTGGGAATGACTAATGCATCATGATTTGGTGCTGCATCTGATTCAGTGCTACAAATATCCTTTTCAGAGATCTTCTGTACTGAAGATTCTGTTTGCTCTAAAGCATTGCTGTTGCCTTCACTAGAGGAAATGTTATCATTAGGAGAATCTTGGATTGAGGAACTCCCATCTTTTGCAACTGCAGATTGCTGAGTTAAGCCCTCATCTTCATCATCTCCAGTGCCATACACAGACCCAAGAAGTGACAGGCCCTCTCCTGCAGCGCTCTTTGCTATCTGTTCAGTATCAGATCTCTTTTCTGCTTCCAAAACTTCGGGATGGTCAACAAGAAACCTGAAATATATGTGAAGATGGTGGTCGGGCATCAAGAAACCAAAAGCTGGATTACTTCCCTGCTTCACCCTTAATACAATTTCTGATTGTCCTCCATGTTCGCTCACAAATTTTGCAGTTCTTGCAATAATCTGATGTGTCTTTTCTGTAGATGGCTGCAGTAACATATTCAAATATAATACCTTCATCAGAAAGACTGTTTCCAAAAGATCAGTTTAAATGAATGCACATATTGTGTGCAAACCCTTACAAACATGTTAGGTACAGTAATTCAGTCATTCATTTACTCATTTCAGAAATAGCTGCCACATAAGACTACAAACAAGCAAGAACCCTTAGCAAACCATGCATGTGCATCCTTTGACAAAACATTGGCTGCTACCGCTGATGTAATCTCCATAAAGAAACAAAGCTATGTTCTCCTAAGCCCACCTGCACAATCCTTAGTCATGACTCATCAGCAAGAAACAAGGTCCCCAAAATGGAAACCTTGCGTCAAGGACATGAGCCCTGCTCCATCTGAAACTTCGATGAGGGTAAGCCATATCAACAAGACTCAATTATAGAGTAAATATAATCATATATGAATATGACATAATATCTCATTCGAGGTGGCATAAGTTATTCCACGAAAAAGAGCTCTAGTGCTTACAAGATGAGAAAGCAAATTTTCAGGCACTGAAAATGGTGGCTTAAAATCAGAGCTCCCCGTTGCTTCCTCTGATGTCCTCGCAGCTGTGGCTGTCTCCTCAGTGCTATACAAAAAAGGGACATTTTGGTATCCATCGCCTGTTGACTTCTGCCTCTTGGATGCTTCTGCATTGAAAAGAAGAGCCCTTGAGTTTACCAAGAACTTGTAAAATATATGCCTACAAATCATACACACTTCAAACTACGGCACACTGATTCATAGGCATAAAATAATAGGAAGCCAATCATTTCATCTAGCACCAAATAAAAGTTAGGACAAGGGACAGAAGCCTCTTACTCTTCACTGGAGAATAAAAGAATGAAGTCATATACTGACTGCCCGCCTGCAAGCTTGAAAATACATTCCAAGTAAGCATATTAAAAATATATTCCGCTTCTCTATTATGTTTCATCTTAATAGGTCAAGGTGGGTGCATAAGGTATATAGTAAAATGATATCCACAAATCTATTGCTGGTGTAGCAACAATTTAATTGACAATAACTTTTATGCATTCCAAATGCCATTTTTAGAGAATAAAGAGAGTGGTGAAATAGATAGAAAACCAGGATAGAAAGTAAAGAGGCTTATGCTGGTGTCCAGTACTGAGGATGCCAAAAACTAGAATGACAAGCTGGTAAAACTATTCAAAGATTCTTTGAAATTTTTTTGGTATAGGAAATAAGAAAGGAAAGCAAATAGGTTCAAAACCATAAAAGGATTTAGGCACCTTGTCTCAGACCACTGTTGCAGATATCTAACTTGAAATTTGATTTTACAAATAAACAGAGATGGCAGAATCATTAGATGAATTGGATCCAAGTCACCAATCTCAGGGGACAACAATTCTGATTCATTTAAACTCTTAGAACAGTTGTAAAAAAATTATGGAGAAGCTATATTAAAAAAATAAGAAAATGGTCCAAAGTAAGGGTTTCATTGGTCTGTTTGTAGGGGTATGGCTTAATTATATGGGTACTTATTGCAATGATGACCTAGGCTCAAAAATTGTTGTGTTGATGTAATTTGAGAATGTAGTGCAACACAATTTCAATGAAATGGATCCAAGTTACCAATACCGGGGGCCAACAATACTGATTTATTTAAACTCTTGAAGCTATATTAAAACAAAAAGTCCAAAATAAAAGTTTTACGGGTCCATCTGTTGGGGTATGGCTTAATTATAAGGGCACTTATTGCAATGATGATCTAGGGTCAAAAAAATTTGTGTTTATGTAGTTTGTGAATGTACTGCAACTCTCTTTCAATGAATCCTCGATCTCAAGAGCAGTAAGACACAGTAGCTGCTGTCTCCACTAATATGTAACAACAATGAGAGGGCATTCCACTCCCAGACAATTAGTTGGTAAAATTATCATTTTTCTACATCCTGATGATGGGATCACAAAATGTGATTGGAAATGTCAATTTGCTAACAAAAATTTACACAGTTTCTTCCCAAAGCTGTCTCACTCTTAACATAAAAATATTTCAATGAGTCTATTCATAGCACCAGCTACATCCAAAACAGCATATAATTCTTGCATCTCAAAGATCAATTCCCAGTGAATTCTTCCATTCTTCCATCTTACCACTGAATAGGGGGCATAGAGTTACACCTTGAGGTTCCAGCTATCAGCCAGCCAATATAGGCAACCGATTGCTTTGGAAACAATTTCACAGTATCAGGTGCATTCATATATTAATATAGATTCAATAAATCCTTTTAGTCTGTTTGAGCCAGCATATCTGTTAAAATAAAATGAATCCGACAATCTCTTACATATTTACATTCAAAAAAAAACATGTAAACAATTCTGAAAGCCAAGTTCTGATCACCACGAACTGAAAACACAAAAACCAAGTGATGAATTAAAAATTAGGGTTATAAAAAAGTACCCTCATGAGGAGGGTCGTGCAGGTCCCTGTAACGTTCTAGATCAAGCTCCGCTTCGGCTACGTCGGAGGAAGAAGAAGAAGAAGAAGAACGCCTTTTCCTGAGGGCAGAGAGATCTTGAAGCAGATGCCTGACGTCATAGCGATCCAATACAAGACTTTGGTCGCCGTTCCATGGCATTAGCGCCTCCTTTGAATTGATAAAGGTGGCCGTTGAATCGTCGTCAAAGAGAAGGGCGTGCCGTCCCACCACTTCCAAAGCCAACTGCCCTCTTTCCTTCTCCACCACATCCACAAACCCCCTCTTCTTTCCTCTGATACCGCTTGTCTCCTCCATTTCCTAATCTCTACTTACCTATGCCTCTGATTTCTTATCTTTGTTTGCAACAGCTTTCTGATCTACACCTGATACATACAACGCCTGGATTTACCTCACATACTGCGCCGTCCCAGCGATTTCACCTCAATCAGAACACTTACCCAATCCGCCCACGCCACGGACCAATAGGGACCAAATGTTGGGTCTCCCGCAGGAATCCCTTATCGAAGTTTATAGCATCCGTGAGATTTCTAGTATTTTCTTGCTTCTCTTTATGTAAAGATACCTAATCAATAATTTTTTTTCCATAGATATGTTCAACTATTATCGAGCTTAACAATATTTATCAAATTTTGTAAAATAAATTCAGCAATTATGTGGGCTATTTAAATATGCATAAATTATTTACATAAATAGATACACATGTCAATTGATAAACTACTAGAATTTGTTAAAAGTTTTGGGATATGTAATTAGATAATTATCTTTTCTTTATAGATCAGAGAGGAATAAACAACTTTAAATCACATCTCACACAGAAGTCATTTAAAAATATTTATCAATTTATTGTGTGCCCTTATAATGTGTCTTATTATTTCCTTTCATCGCATATGTGTTGTGATTTTTTAAAATTCTCATACATTATATCTTGCCAAATAAACAATAACCAAGAACATTGTCATATATGGATGTCTTTCATTTTATATTCTACTTTTCATAATTCTATTATTACTACTCACTCATCTACTTTGATAGTTTTAAAAAGTCTCAATTAACAAGTACACACAAGCGACAGAGCATGTAATGATTTCTTCTTTCTCTACTACTAGGTAGATGTAAGCATGGTATTTAAGAGCCAATTGATTATATGTCATAGGTCCTAAAATCGTTGCTCCACAATCCTAAAGCTTGGTTTTATCTCTAAGGTCAAGGGGTGTCATTAAGAAGGTTAAATAGGGTTTCATCAATAAACTGAGGAAGGTTTAAGGCTAATTAATGAGAGTAAGAACTCTCTTGTACTTTGAGCTCAACTTAAACACAAGAGGGTATTTTTAGAGGTATCCTTAACATGTTTTTAAATCAATTATGATATAACATGATTGCATAATCAATTATGCATAGATGTACACTTGACCCCTATATTTGTCACAAGGTCAAGATTAGCTAGCTACATGTGACCTATTATATAGTTGTAGACACTTAAATAATTCTTCTTTCATCTATCATTATATTATTATTTTATCCATTAATAATATTCATTATTATCCTATTATTTTTTATTATCCTTTATAATCATTTAAGTAAATAATGCATATTATTTAATTAATGTGAGCTAACATTATACACTAAATTAATTAATAAAATGCACTCATTTATCAACCTGTATTCACAAATTATTGAATTAAATAAATATTAATTTCCACCTAATGTGCACATTAAATCCTCGAAATCCACTTCATCTTTTTAACTGTCTAATATATTTAGCTCACTCAATCATGTTCTCAATCCATTCACCAATCTATGCACTTCATTCATCCAATTAGTCAACTCACCCATGCACCTACTTAACTATTTCATGCAAATTGTTAAGTCATCAACCTTGTTAACTCCCCAGTCAATTTTGTTGACTAATAAAATTATTTTAATTAAAATTACAATAATTTCAATCTCCCTCATGTCTTCCACCTCTCCTCATTAGCTCCACCAATCTTGGATCAAACTTGTGACCCAATATTCAATCTCAACCATTCATTATTTATCTTGAAATTATGTAAATTAAGCATTACATTTATCATTTCTCTTAAAAAACTACAAATTAAACATTTCATTCATCATTTGAATATTACTTTTTAATGCAACAATATTCTTTCAATTTTATCATTGAATGAATGTGGTCATTATTCTAACAAAATAAGTACTCACATCCATCACAAGCATATCTCTATATGGCACCCAATATAAGGTTTGCATGGATAGAATGAGAGTGTTAAATTATGATTTTCAATGCTTAATTGTTTTATATATTTTAATGCTTATATTTTAGTGAGCCTTACATGAAACATACTTATCATACATCTAATCTTGTTTCTTGTGAGTTTGGGGTAATTTAATATTGTAGGTGTGTGCTTCTTTGAGGTGGTCTTCATAGTCATTTTATTAGGAACCTCCTAGGGAAAAATATACATCACAATAAAATCTAGAGAGGTCAAGAGATAAATTTTGACATAATTTTCTATATTTTGGTTGCAAAAAAATAGAAACACATCATGTAGGCATGTATACATGAATTTATGTCAATCTACACACAAGTGTATATACATAAGTTTGAGGTGATATATTCACAGTCAAAACATATACTAATAGATTTTATAGATATATATAGCACTTACAATATATACATAATATGTGTTCATATATAGACACAATATAGATTGATCATGGGTAAATATATACATAATCCATATGGGGATATTTATAGTGGGATATATACATAGTTTGCATGGGGTATTCACAGTGTAAATATATACATGTAAGGAGTATACACAATCTACACACATGGATCTATACACAATGCACCACAGAGGCTGATCAACACACACATATATATAAGAAGTATATATTAACAAGTACACTAGGCAATGTATATACATGAGGAGTATGTATCCATAGAGGCATAACCTAATGAATTTTAGTTTTTTTTAAGAGTTTAGCTCCTAGTCATATTAAAGACTAGGAGCTCCAGTCCCTTTTAGCCTTTAGTCCTATCCAAGCTCAGTGGATTTATGTGTAGTGCCTGGCCCCTTTTACAACATACACCCAACCCCCAGTCATATGTGCAACCAAGAGCTGATCTATATAGGGCTAAACCGTGCCTCCCACTTAAAGTTTTTTAAAAAGCACCTTGCACTTAAATGATCATAACTTTTGTGTTACTAATCAAATTTTAAGTTTTTTGTAGGCATTGGAAAGCTAGTTCGAAGATATATGCAATACATGAAATCATTTTTCTAGTTTATGCACCAAGAATCAAGTATAATCATTTGAAACTTGTACATTTTAAAACTTCAAATAATTATAACTTTTGCATATGACATCCTTGGTGCTATATATTTTAACTTTGGGCTAGTTTATTTTATGTTTTATGGCTAATCATTTGAATGCAAAGCCTCTCATTCGTCAAAGAACAAACCTTGCAACTACTAGTTTGTGGTTTTGCAAGACAATTTGTAGAAGACATTGATTATAGACATTTTTTTATTTTTGTATGGTTTATCTTCTTTGCTTATTTTCTCACCTTGAACATTGGGGTTAAAATTTACTACACACTTCAATTTGGATCTTAAAATTTACAAGTGTCCTTCAATCTCAAATATACATTTGCATATGCTCTCCTATCATGTTTTAAGTGATTTTGAGGATCATAAACAATTGTTATCTTCTTTTTCTTTTTAAGGGGTCCATCAAGGGATTTCATCACCCTAAAGGATAACCTCAACCATGTGTTTTGGTGGGGTATATAAAGCGGGGAGAATGAAATTTGTACCTCAAAAGAGTAAGCATCATGTTTAGCATAGCCTTGGGGGGCATGTTCATCAAGACACAAGGTGAAGTGGCATTTGCTTACACTTATATTACATGCTTGTACATGGGTTTTGGTTCATGGATGGAAGCCTCACATGCTTTCAAGTATGTTTTGGATTCCTGTAGAGAACTTGTATATCTTATTTTAAGATCTTTTCACCATGCTTGGTTGTAATGCATCGATAAGCAGTTAGCCCTAGAAAGCCACTCACTCGCATCTCAAAAACAAATGTGTATGTTGTATATGCTCTCCCCTTGTGACATTATGGTGATCTTTGTTAGGGTTAGAAGGAAGATATCTAACAAGTTAAATGCATATTTGATCAATAAAATAGAAAAGTAAAACACACAAAAAATTATAGCAGAAACAAGACAACACAAAGAATTTACGTGGTTCACGCAATCCGAGCTACATCCACAAAAATCGTAGCCATCCAGTGGTTTTATTATCTAGTGCAAAACATATTACAATCTCGTAAATAATGCTATACTACAACTCCCCATCTCAATCGCTTATAACAAGCTTTTTAGAAGCTTCCAAAAATTAGGGTTCTACAAAGTCAACTTTTTCTTTTTCGATGAAAAAAGTGGAAAAAAAAAAATCTCAGGTGTTGCCACCCCCAAACCCTCGCTTTTCAAAGGTTGTTGCCCCATACCTCAACAAGGATACATGAAGAGTGTATAGTATGACATGATCAGTCGCCACATACCAACAATCTTGGGTGATCAAGAGTAGTTAGTTCCCCAACTAACTTACACATCATGCATAGACAAAATATATTGGTGGGATTACAATCAAGTGCACTCCTTTTATTGAATAATTTAGGATAATGAATGTGTTCTTTATTGAGTGTTATGAATACCAAGTGCATTTTTATAGCCTTAAACCAAAATTTAATAAATATAAAACACAATAATCTTTATCTTTTTATTTACTTAGTTTAGGCTTTTCCTCTTATTAAGGTTTAGAAATTAACCATCTATCACAAGTCAATATTGGCATCCACCAATCCCATTCACCCCATCAATGTCATCTTCATAGACATTAGGAACCTTTTGACCATCAACCAACCATCCTCATTTGACCACACCCCGAAGCCACACAATTCAATTTTCCAATTTCCACCACATACCTTTAACCAAAATCCTAATATGCAATCTCAACTCAATCCACAAACCACATCCTATTGTTCATCCCTGTCTAAATCCTATTTCATAATCCATTCCTAACTCTTCACCCACAACCCTAGATAATTAAATGCCAATTAAACCACATCTAAAATCATAGGTAGCCCACATCATTTTCCATCCACCTATCCTAATCTAAGTCATCGCCAAATCAATCATTCCCTAATCTAATACGACCATCCTTTACATTCTTACCCAAACATCCTAATCCCTAATCATTTGTCTTAATCAACATTTCAAAATCGCAAACAAAATCCTAAGTCTGACACCATCATCTAGCTTCTCATCCTAACGTCATCCTAATTCATATCCCCTTTTATTCCACATTGACATCTAATCATTCAAACCAAATCTTAACCATTCTCACCAACACATCATCCAAACCACATCATCTTTCATCTAATCCAATCTAAATCAAATTCACATTTGCAATCAAACTATCATCATATTCATCTTCATCTTCAATTCTTGTCTATTTAAGATATTTGACTATCTTAAGTAGCCAGTTAATTGAAATCCAAATTATCCTATCAACCTTGGACAAATTTATTAGCAAAGAAATTGTCTTTTCAAAATAAATGAACCAAGAAGAAGCTTTTTGTTCAATTGTTGTAAGTGTATACTCAAAGGCTCTAGCTTGTATCCACAATAGCTTCTCCTCTTCTAGCCTTGGGTTACTTTTCTCAATGGAAAGGAAAGATTGGGATTGGTGAGGAAGATAACATTAGCTTCCTAAAAACAAAAAATTGAGATTGGGCTTGGTAGTGAGGCTTGCGAACCCCTAAGGTGATCCAATGCTTGGGGAAGATATGTAGAGCTTTTCATGAAGAATTACATAGACAATTTATCAATCTTCCTATCTTGGGGAGAAAAACCTTTTGGAAATAGCTCAAAGCTTGTGTATGCAAAATTACCCTCCCTCGCAAATGAGAGAATTAGGGTTTAAATAGGAAAATAGGAGAGGGGAGATTAAGCCAAAGAGGGTAAGAAAGCTCAAGTTTAAAGCAAAAAATAAAGCACAAAATAAAACATGTCATCTCCCACTAAAAATTTTGAGTTTTGGGAAGGCAAATGGTGAAAAATAAGAAAATTTGAAGGACTTATAGCCATGCCAATGAATGATAGGCTTGTCTAGGTCAAGGTATGATTCACCCCTCTAACTAGGTTTGGTTACAACTTAACATGGATGACTTGGGCAACCCTAAGGTCTCTTGAGTGCCCCTATAGCTTAAGACAAACATTAAGACTTTTGAATGGTGAAAAGGTCTAGCAAGATAAACAAATGAAAAAGGAAGTGAAGAACACACGAAAAAAGGTATGAGAGCACTAGGATGGCTTCCATCAAGGCATAAAAGGTTATGAGGAGAAATGATCATGCCACATAGGTCAGGGGCTAGACTATCAAATCATCACTGCACGTGTATATTGACCCATCTAAATTTCGGTTACAATGACATTGTACACAAATACTCTACTTACAAAAAGGAACTCCATGCCATTGTTGAAGTGGTTAAGCAATGACACCATTACATAATTGGCAATGACACTATCATTCATTTTGATCATTAGCCACTCTAATTCCTACACACACACAAATCAAGTTGGAGAACATGCAACATATGAAGTGGAATACTTGCCTTCAATTGTTCCACCCAATGATCTAACATAAGAAGGGGCATGATAACAAGGCCACATATTTCCTTAGTCAACTACCCATCCATATGTTCATCACCATGATGGACTTGTGTGACCATAGCTTGACTAATTGGGTGTTACTTTTACTTAGCAAACATGGATTTTGCACAATCCTAGACTATACTTACACAAGGGACATATGCAAACAACTTCAATTTGTCCAATGGGCTTCTTTACAAGTTTGATCATCTATGCACTACCATAGGCACATAACAACAATTCTTGATTTGGAAAGCACACTACTCCAAAAGGTGAGTCATTTTGGCATCGCCAAATCAATTGTTGTGCTTCAAGAAATATTTTACTACTCTCACATTTGCACCAACATTGCGTGTCACACCAAGTCTTACATATCCTATTGCATCACCAAGCCTACTAATAAGACATTGTGGTTGTACACTCCTTTAGTGTTGATTAGTATGAATTTCCTCGACAACCTTCAAACTAGTAAGTGTCATAAAAATTGTGTTTGTTGTGGTTGAAAAGTTTTCTAAAATGAACATCATGGTTGCTTACAAGAAGATTAGATCATTGCACTCAACATTGTATGCATCTTCTTCAATCATGTATAGAATCACTTTGGTTTCTTGATGTGACACAAGATTTGTTAGTGCACTTTTTATCAAACTTTGTAAATCATGTTAGACACACAATTGAACCTCTCTACAATGTTCCATTCTTAGACTATTAGTCAAATAGAGGTGATCAACCCTCTCTACAACGTTCCATCCTTTGACTATTAGTCAAATAGAGGTGGTCAACCACAAGTTGGTACACTTCTTGCGCATTCATAGTATCATGCATAAACACACATGGGATGATAATTTGACATACGTCTAGCATACCTAGGACGTAGCTCTTCACAATTCTACATGGCATTGTCCTTTCCAAATATGTCTAAGATTTCAACCAAAAATACCACTTGACATCTCCTATTGCCCATCAACATCAAAGATGCTCTCAAGAATGGGATGAGGATAAAATGTGGTGATTTGTGGAACTACTCAAAACATAATTTCCTCCACTTCTAGAGCTAGTGCAATTTAAACATCTTATACATTTGGATCCTATGCATGTCAATCCAACTTTGATATATGATATCATCCACACCACAAGACTCATTCTCGCACTAGAAAACATTGACTATTTTGCAAATTTAAGACCATGTAGTATGTGAATCAAACCAAGTGATATAAACAACTTCTTGTGCAGTTTCCTTAGCTAAGCACTAACACAATAGGGACCATTGCTTTTCAAGAAGAGGCAAATGATTCAAGCACAACCTTGTACAATCTCCATCTCTTATGGTGTGCAACCTTAGTCCCTTCCATTCCCTTCTATAATGCCACCTACACACTCATCTTTAATCATGCGCACTACATAATACTAATGCACCTATATGCAACACAATGTCATTGTGTATCTCTACACAATCCTCACACACCATCATGCAACACTACTTACACATGTATTACAACTTTGCACATGACTACACATGTCAACATTCCACAAGACCATATAAGTGCATCACATGAGGCATGCATATCCACATGAAATGTTGCCATACACACTTGAAATATGGCCACAACCACACCACATGTTCATGTCAAAGAACTAGCACCATACAAGTTCAACACCTTTCATCACACTATTCATATAATAGAGTGCACCACATGCTATAAAGGCCTTGTTGATGACCAGTTTGTTTAAATACCTACACGATACAAAGTACAAGTAAAGAATACCAACCAACATCTTTGTTCCATATATGTAATTGTATGTATATTCTCCAATGCAATATATTTCGCTTTCAAAAACATTTGTGTCTTTTGAATGTGTTTCATGTTTTTAAGGGGCTACTTTGTAGGATTGCCCACCAATGGATGTGATAATCAAATCAACTCATACATCTTGGGCACTATCATGTGTAGTAGTGTCCCTCGACACTATTATGTATTATATTGTCCATGACATTTGAAAGCTTGATTTTTTTAATTTTACAATTCTTGCTTTATTGTCATTCATTCTTATGGTTCCCCTTTGTACACCTAAATGATCATGAACCATCAAAATCTAAATAATTTTAATCATAATGCCAATGAATTCATGAGAACTAATAAGGAACAACATTAAACACTACAAGAACAACACAACATAGTAGAAGTCATTACTACACCTCCATCCTTGCACCTAACCCTACACAACTAGATACTACATTAGTCATTGAGGCATCTTGCATACCTCCAAGGAACTCTAATTTTTTGAATATTTTTATGAGGCTTGATTGTTAATAAGGAAGCTTTGAATTTTTCCATCCTCGTAAGACACCCCTAAAGATGCCTATGACACAATCAAGTCCAACTATTATACATACTGCCAAACTTTATGAAGTATAGATTATAGAGAAGACGGCTACACATGATAACATCTAAATTTGAATATAATATCAACGAATTGTAGTATCACTAAATATTGTAACCTTTTTCTTGCATTCCTACAAACAATTCCAACTACAATTAATTTAATATCTAAGACATTTGGATGATTTATTATTTAGATGAGAGTCTAAATTCAAGAATAAAATCTAAGGCATTTGGATGATTTATTATTTAGATAAGATTATAAATTAAAGAAAGGTGTAAGTTTATGCATTACAACTCCTAAGTACTCCCTCTCCACCTGCCAACATGTACAAAAGGCACCCAAAAATTGTGAAAATTGAAAATCTTGTTAAATTACCGCTAGTAGGTAATCACCACATACGTGCCTGCCCTAATGCTGTTTGTAACCCTATCCCTCAAGATTTGAGTCTCTATATCCCTTAAGCACAAGCCCGATCAGGCTCAAACAAAAACTATTGTTCCCTGCTGTATTCTGTTTTGTCAGATAACCGTTTATCAAAACAATTTTAAGCTGTTAAATCTAATCGCCTTTTAATTCTAATTGGCATATCCTAACTGAAAAAAATCAGTATGTTACGCCAAAAATCCAAACATAAAAAGGTAGAAATCGATCCATGATAAGGATCTGCAGGGAGCTATTATTAAATCAATGGAGAAATTAAAAATTATAATGAAATAAAGGCGTTGCATTACAAAGATGTGCCCTCAAATACTGCGGACGAAGAAATTGCCCCGAAATCTAGGTTTAGGGCTTTGAGCTTGTAAGGGATTTGAGAAAGGCATCCCTCTGTTTGTTGTATTCCTGTAATTCATCATAATACATGTCCCAAACGCAGGTTTCGCATCCGCTTCCACAACAATCGCCAGGGAGGGGTTTCTCTGGGGGCGCCCCTATCTCCTTTGCTAACTTCTTTTCTATCTCCTCCGCTAACTTTTTTTCTATTTCCTCCTCCTTCACCTTCTCTGCATCTGCCTTGTCAATATCATCTTTCTCTGCAATTGTCGTGTTTTCCATGTTGTCAGCCTCTCTGGTTGAGATAGCCGGTTGGAAATGAAAATTAACACGACAAACCCTAGCGCGCGAGAAAAGGGGGAAAGATGAAATGAAGAAGGAATTTTGCAGTATTGGCATTCCTTGTCGTTGTGCGCGAATCGATATCCTCTCAATTACTTATAGTCTAAGGCAGGCTACGTTATTTGACTTGGTAAAAAGTATAGAGACCAAAAAAACATTCATTATTAAATTAGCATTGTATTTTAGCATTAAGCATGATTACATGATTTTTTTGAAGTGTCTTCAATCTTGTTCCAACACTATTGAAGCAATATAATAGTGTTTGATTATAATTAAGAAAAGATGTAGATTCCATTGCTTAATAGCAGGTTTCGACAATGTATATTGGCACCATGTTTTTCAAATATCAAAGATGAATATACTTTTGTAGGTTATTGGAACATGGATTAGGGTTACACAAACAAATAAGGGTTTTATCTACAGTTATAACTTGAATATTCAACTATTAGTTTATACGTATTGGAGCAAGGTTACACTCAAAGGTTAAGTTCATAGTTTAATAGATCAAGGTCATATATGCAACTATCATCCAAATAGTTATTACAATTAATCTTCACATTCATTATAGTTAAAAATCTAAGATATAATACTTGATTTAGATTTAGAGATCCTAGCAATTTGTTATAGTCATATGCTAAAAATGTGTATGTGGAAGGAGGGGTGGGGGAGGTGGGGGGTGGTAGAGGATGAATTATTTTATCCCTCCTTTGTTATTTTCTATATTAAATGCTTAATTAATGAGTTATTAGGCTAGGGTCAACCTTGAATTCGAAGGTTTGATATTGCTCATCACCAAATCAATTAGCATACCCTAGATCAAAGTATAGGAAGCATTTTAATTCTTCACATAAATTGGCAAACTTGTAAGTTATATGCTTATCATTTTAGGGTGATACTTTTGATGTGTTTATATCCTTTTATTTCATGATTGGTCATATATACTATTTAGTGATAATTCTTCTTTGTATCATGATGATTTGGATGAGAATGGGTGTATTTCAACACTTCTTATTTTCTTACTCTATCGCATCTAATATTTTGTGGGATATATATGTGTTATGGCCTTTGATGCTTATTCTTGTTATATGATTATGTATGGCCTAGAGTGTTGACTTGTACTTCGTTTCCTTCCTCTAATAGCCATTCCTTAGGTGGCCATAAGGATTCATCCATGTGCTTGATTGTAATAAACCTAATGTTTATTTTAAGAAAATAAGTTTCATGTTTAATTATTTTTAATCAAATATGGCTAAACCTAGAATTTTTCTCTATGATTCATACAAAAATATTGGTTACCTATATTACAAATCAAGCTCACAAATATGGATCAACTGTAGAGATTTTACTTGTGTTGAATAAGATTGATATATAATCCAATACATTGCTACAATAGTAGCCCTAGCCTAAAAATGCAACTCTTGCACTTCATATCAAATGAGCTAAGATTGTAATATAGTACATTGGAACAACAACAAAAATAGCAGCATAAACTACTATGCTCAAACCCATGAAAACAATAATTTATATAAAGTCAATCTAGTTGACATCCATGATTATGAAGCTCACTCACAACCTCCAAGTGAGATCATCCTACCAAGCCAAAGGGATTTAATCCTCTAACTCATGAAATAAAAGGGTTTTTTGTCCACTAATTTCCTACAAATATAGGGTTTTTCATCCTCAGATATGACAACTTGAACACAAGTTATTAGAGAAATATGTTTCAAGGGTTTAATGTAGACAAGCAATGATTCTTAAATGAATACATCAACCTTTTTGATATCCTTGAAAGAAATAATGAATATGAGATCCCATCCAAAATAAAAATTGAGATCTATGTGAGGAGAAGAGATGTTATGATTATAATCACCACATTAAAGAAGTACCATCATCCCACCACCAACAATGTAAATACATGTGATTCCATGCCCATACAATTTGAAAATTATTTCTAGGTGGGTAAAATCCCTTCTAGAGTAATTGCTAGTTTAAAAACTTCAATTAATGGCACTATGTTTTGTGTGAAGAGGTAGGTGGGACGAACATAGAAAAAATGTGAGGATATTAGAGTTTAGGGGTCATGGATACCACATAATTGGTACATGAGGATGAGGAAGGCTAGAACTTTGACTCCAAAAAGATAGTGCAAGGGGTTGGGGAATTGAGGTGTCAAAGATCAAGGGATCATAAAAAGGATGCCTGGGTAAGGGAAGGTCCAAAACATTGACAAGAATAAGAGAGAGAAAATAGTGGGGTTTCAAAGCTTGAGGGTGATAGGGGAATGGTACCTAGGGAAGTGAAAGCTCAAAACTTTCGTGAAGAAAGGAACCTAAAGAAAAAGGTTGAGGTTTGTAAGGAAAAGGCATGCTAGGAGGGTAAACTTTAAAAGTTTGAAAACATACACACGTGTAGGATTTTAAACACAGAACTCTCCATACTTAAAATATTTGAGGCATATGAGGCTTTCCCTATCAAGCTTAACCCACCAAAAATAGGAAATGGTTTTAGGGACCATAAACATGAATTTATTAAAAAATGGACATTACAATTCAGCCCTTCCCAAACTTTCTTGTCCTCAAGCAATACAAATTAGGATGCTCCAAGATCTCTAGTCTTTCCCAAGTAGCATTCTCAACAAGTAGGTTCTTCCAAAAAGCCAAAGATTATGTGATACTTCGTCCATTCAATTTTTTAACCCTAGTATCTATCAATTCTCTAAACATCAAAATCAACTTACCCTCATCATCCAAAGGTGGTGGGTCTATTGAATGCACAATATGTTCAACCAAGAGCTCTTTTCAAGTAAGATACATGAAAACATTATGGTTCAACTTGTTTTGTTGAAGCTCCAATGCATAGTCCAATTCACCTATCCTCTTCATAATCATGTAGGGTTTATAGAACCTTGGCTTGAGTTTTTGAGCTTCACTTATCTTGAGGGAATACTATCTGTAAGGTTCCAATCTTAATTGGCTCATGTCTCCCACCTCAAAACATCTCTCCATATGATTTTAGTTTGCATAAGACTTTTTTTTATGCTAATATTTGTGTAGATGATCTTTGAGTGACCTCAATATATCTTGGATTTGATTAACCAAGTAACCAACTACTAGTACTCTACTATCTATGCCTATAAGATCAAAAAATATAGTGCATCGTATCCATATGGCTTTGAAAGGGGACATACCAATGGACATATGATCAGATGTATTGTAGCAATGATATCCCTGATGCAACAACTTAACCCATGTTAATTGTTGGTTTGAAATATAGTTCTTTAGGTACCCATTTCTATTTTCTCATCTATCTAACAATGATAAATTTTGCTAGGGGTGAGCTTTGTACCTTCTAAGTGAAATAATTCCTACCAAAAGGCACTCAAAAATCTATTATCCTTATCACTGAGGTTATATACTTGGGCAATCCATGCAATATAAACACCTATTTGAAAAATATATTTGTCACTTGAGAGGCTTTAGAATATGATGGGATGTCAAAGAAGTGTGCATATTTATTTAATCATTCTACAAAAACATAAATGCAATCTCTACCGTGTACCTTAGGGAGGCCAACGATGAAGTCCATAAATATGATGCCCCACTTTTGAATTGGAATTGGTAGGGGTTGAAGCAATCCTATTGGGAAAAAAGATCTTTTATTTGGTTAGCATGTAGTGTATTCCCTTATGTGTTTGACAAAATCTTCCTTGAGGCCCTTCCATGAGAATATTTCCCTAATTTTCCTACATGTCTTGAAGTATTTGGAGTGCCCTACTAATGGAATATCAAGAATTGATCTCAATATATTTTCCTTCATATTAGACTTAGGGACCAAGAAGACTTTGTTATTATACAAAATAAGTCCATTTTCCATGATGTATCTATCATCTTTTACCACTTCATTGAGAATATTAGTAAAAAATATGTTATTAGCATATTTTTCTAAAATAGAAACCTTCCAATCAGCTAAAATTATGGAGAGGGAGCATAGAGTAGGTTTTCTAGAAAGAGCATCAACAATAATATTGTTCTTTCATTTCATATAAGTTCTATATTAAAATCATAAGATTGTATCTTACTTACCCACTTTTGTTGGCAATTATTCAAATAATGTTGCCTCAAGAAGAATTTTAAATTATTATGGTTAGTTTTTACCATAAATTTTCCACAAACTAAATATTGTCTGAAATACTCCAAAGCATGCATAATAGCCAACATTTCCTTATCATACACAGAGTAATTCATTTTTTGTTCACTCAATTTTCTACTTTAAAGGCTATAGGGTGCCTCTTCTAAGTTCGAAAAACTCGTATTCCTTCTCTCAAGGCATCACATTTTATAACAAATGAAAGATAAAAATGAGGTATATCAAGTATAGGATATGAGCTCATTACCCTTTTATATGTTTTTAAATTTTTCTTGAGTAGCTTTATTCCATGCAAAGGATCCTTTCTTTGTCATATAAGTTAAGGGTGTAGGAAGTTGAGAAAATCTCTTAATCTCCTATTTATCTACATGGTCTAAAGAACCCTCTCAATTATGTTAATGTGATAGGAGGTGGTCAATCTCAAATATCTTGGATCTTTTGTGGATCTAGTTTTACACCATTAACATTAATGGTGTGCCCCAAATACAAAATATATGTTAATACAAAATCACATTTGGACTTTTTTACATAAACATATTTTTGTTCTAAAATGACCAAATAGTGTCCAAGTGCTTCAAATTTTCTTTCCATGTTTTATTGTAAATCAATATATCGTCAAAAAGAACTAACACATTTTTTTCTTAAATTATTTCTAAATACATGAGTCATGCTTAATTGGAAAGTAGTTAGAGATTTTTTTATACCAAGGGGCATAACCAAAAATTCAAAGTGCCGAAAGTGACATATAAATGCTATTTTGTGCACATCCTCATTTTTCACACAAATATGGTGGTAGCTTGATCTAGGATCAATATTTGAAAAGTAAATGGCTCCATGTAGTTCATCTATCCTTGGTATAGGCTATGTATTCTTGATGGAATTCTTATTCAATGCTCTATAATCAATACACATATGCATGGTACCATCCTTCTTTTTCATAAGAACCATAGAGGATGAAAAAGGACTAGAAATAACTCTTATGCATCCCATCTCTAGAATTTCCTTATAGCCTTTTCAATTTCTTCCTTATTCCTTCTTGCGTGGTGGTATGGAGTTGTTATAACTGTTTTGCAACCAATTATAAGTCTATGGTATGTCAAGGAAACCTCTATTTGGGGGAAAACCTAGGGGCGAGTCATTAAACACCATCATATGTTTATTCAAAAATTTCAAATATCAACATGATGAGGGGATTCCTTACGTATAGAATAAGTTGTTAGCATAACCAAATATATAGTTTTTCATGCCACTTGACCCCTATGGAAGGTCCTCTCAATTATTTTTTTGTGACCAGCCTGGGTAAGCCATTGGATACCCCTTTGATAACAACATATTTTCCATCTAATTTAAATATGAGTTCCATAGACTAATATTTCTATGTAAATTCACCTAATGAATTTAACCATTGCACACCCAACACCATATCAATTTATCCCAAGCCAACATAAAATTCATTACATTGTTGGAGAATATGCCTCAACTTTATGGCTTGAAATCTCTTGAAGACTTGGTGTTTTCTCTTCAGTCTTGGCCTTTACCATGGGGAATAGTTAATAGAGGCGTGGTTGCGTGGTTTACTACTTTACCATGAGCCTCTGTTGTTCGGTCTGCGTTTGGGCGGTGTCATCACCATACCGCGAAGGTCTCCTCATTGTTCAGTGGTTGCGCGGTGAAGGCTCGACGGTTTGGCAAAGCAGTTACCTCCCTACCGTGGGGGTTGCTCGGAGAAGGCGTAGTGGCACGATGAAACCATGGCGGTTGGCACAGGCGGTTACCTCCTTACCGCGGAGGCCTTTGGGTCATGTTACGGTTGCACGGTGTGCTTGGCTGTCGGCTTAGGTGTTTTCTGCCATACCACTAGAGGCTTTGCTCTGCCTCGTGGTCAAGGATAACTTTAGTGGCGAATCTTCGCCAATTGGCGAATTCTAAGAATCTGGCAATTCAAATTTGGCGAATCTACCATATCTACAAGGTGTTTAAATGGCCAGGAATTCACGGACTATCGGTCCAATGCATGTCCATTCGCCAACAATTTTTTTTAACGAGGCATGTTTAGGCAATAAATTCGCCATAATAGACTACGCGTTTCCAATGCACCGATCAATATTTTTGCCTGGAATCCCGGGGAGCATGTCAAAGTCACCAACATATTCGCCAATACTATTAAAACAACATTTTATGAAGACCCATTTCACCAATTAAAATTTACAAATTGTTGCTTGTGAAGACCCATTTCGCCAATTAAAATTTATAAATAGTTGCTTATGAGGACCTATTTCGCCTTGAAAATTTCAAGGTATCATTGTATAAGCATGCGGGATTCACCAATTTTTTAGCATACCATTTCAAAATCCCGCAGAATTTGCCAAATATGGATTGATATAAATACAATTGAAACTGTTATTTGTTCTTACACATTTTGTTCGGTTTTACACATTTTGTTCGGTTCTGAGGTTCTACTTCTCAATTCAGAAGTCAGCGAAACCCGAAAACGTAGACTTAAAGGTGAGTGATCATTTCTTCATACTATTATTAGTTATTAGACTATTAGTTATAATAATAAGATTTCTTTATCTATTTTCCATTCTTGCTTCAGTATTTAAACATAATTTTAAGTAGGGAATGGGATCTATGTTCTTTGTCGGTTTGTCCTTCTTAAATAAGAAGACATTTTTTTCCAGCTTTTATTCAAAGTGAGATCAATATGTCGAGTAGCAAGGGTAAGACTCCTAAGCAGGCGGGTAATGAAGAGACTGGGAGGCCATCAAAACGCTCAAAACGGGGAGGTACCATACAGTCTTACTTTGGAATTGGCAAAGCTTCTAATCCATTAGATCAAGGTGGAGCTACACCATCAACTCTTCCACCAAATATTATTGAAGATGGAGATACATCATCAACTCTTCTGCCACAGGAAGGTCAAGGTGAGATTGTCATTGTGTTAAATCAAAATGTATCAAATGAGGATGGAAATACCGTAGAAGATGTTCCAAGGGATACCCTAGATAGCCAGAATGAGCTAATCGACTTGGATGAGGATGATGTTGGTAGCAAGAAAAGAAAAGGCAAAGCAAAATTGGGGCGTGAGTGGGAAATGACAAGGAATTTTCAAATTGGTTGGTTGTTGAAGTACCCATTCCTTGAACCAGTGGGGGTATCAAACGAAAATGATATTGAAAGGGCAATAGAGGTCAGATGTAAGATTTTTAGTTGGAAATGTGGAAGAGACAAGACGATGCAGCTAAAGCTTGACACTATAGAAAAGCATATCGGCAAAGTTTACAAAAAACAAATCATAGACGGAAAAGAACAATCAGTCATACGATGGAAATCAAAGGAAGAATGTCTTCATGTTAATTATGCCACAGATTATGGAGCATAACCATAGAATGTCAAAGATTAAAAAATGTGAAGGTGCACTTGAGGCTCATTTTGGAAAAGCCATGGCAGCAACAAATCTGTCAAAAACTGTTCAGATGAGTGTTGTTTTTCATATTTTGTCTAGGGGGCATCCTATGACAGACTACCCAGAATATTTTGATTTATTATCTTATTTGAGTGTTCCCCACTTTCCCTTCTCACATTGGTCAGTAAATGCTGGATGGGAATGGGCGAACTGTCTTGCTGCAGTGGAAAAGCAAGATTTAAAGGAGAAATTAAAAGAGTCAAATTTCATTGCATTATCTTTAGATGAAGTTACTGCGGTAAACAATACTTCTTGGGTTTGTATGCATTCGTATACTATAGAACAACATATTCACCAAGCTCATCTTCTTTGTGTTCGTAAAATGAAGGACAATTCAACATCGCAAAATCTATTTGAACTAGTCAAGAAATCTTTGAATGAAATTGTAGGTATGGATGAGTTGACAATTGCCAAAAAGTTGGTGTGTGTAGGAGCTGATGGAGCTGTAGTGATGCAAGGTCAAAGGAGCGGTCTTTGCACAAAGTTACAAACTACTTGTGCACCATGCATGCTTGGCATTCACTGCATGGCCCAAAGAATGAATTTAGCATTCAAAATTGTAAGCAAGTTTCCTACAATATCAAAATTTGAAAATCTAGTTCACGAGATCTACACATACTTCTGCTGAAGTCCCAAATGTTTCCTTGAATTTCAACATTTTGCTGAGGGAATAACACTTGGAAACAAGCTTCTCAAGGATGTCGATACCAGATGGATCTCCCTGCATGGACCAGCGCAACGAGTTCTTTCAGAATATCAATCCTTGATTGGAGTGATGTACGAGCATCACATCATAGTAAACAAAGCTCCTGACCTCTTACATAGGTTAAGCGATATAGAGACACTCTTGACTTTAGCTAGTCTTCTCCCCATGCTAGATGAGATGAACAATCTTGTGAAGAAAGCCCAAGATAGAACTATGTATATTTATGAATATGCCAATCTACGTAAACTTACATGTTTGGCCCTCGATCATCTATATCTAGATCTAACACAAGAAGGCACAAATTATTTGATGTGGCGGAAAATTACTGATTTGAATAATCCTGATAATTATTTATAGTTTAATGCAAAGCAGGCACTTATGTATTTGTGTACATGGATATGAGATACCAATGTACCATTGTAAGATAGGCATATGCTCTAGAAAAGAAGTACCTGTTAACGAGGAAGATTTTAACAGCATTGTTAAATCTATTAGTGATAATTTGAAGGAAATTGTAAAATCTCTTTCCTCAGAGATTTGTGAAAGATTCCCTCGACATGAAATACTTGAAGCCATGGGTATTGTGTATCCTCAATTTTGGGTAAACCGAGATAACCCAAAATATTTTCATGATCAAGTAAAAATCCTGATCGAATAGTTTTCAGAAAAGGTAACATACAATGAACAAATAATAGAAGGAATTTTAGATGAAAATAAGCTTAGAAAGCAATGTCGGAGTTTTACAACAGTTATGAGGGAGCAGTATAAATCCATGGGCAAGGAGAAGGCCTTTGAACCGGGATCAATAAAAAAGGTTTGGACAAGCTTAGGTCAGAGTGAAATATTGTGTGGTTCGATGTCAAAATATTTCAAACTTGTTGATTTATGTCAAACAATGATATTAGGGTCGGTGGAGGATGAGAGATTTTTCAGTACATTGGGGTTTTTGAAATCAAAGTTTAGAAACAAACTAGACAAGAATTTGGAAAATTGCTTGAGGATGAAAGGAACTGCGTATAATGTCAAAAAAATTCCTTTTGAAAGGGCACTCGCAATTTGGAGGTCCACATGTGAAAGAAGAGGGACCGGGTTGTGCAAAACAGGCTCTCCAATTCCAATAGCCGCCGGTACTGGTGGTAGTGGTAGTGGGACTGGGCCTAGGACAGATGACAATGATATTGAAATTGATAAAAATCAAACAATGAATGTTGAATTTGAGACACAGGCCGAAGAAACTGCAGAGCAGTCTCACAATCAAGATGACTCTTACTTTATCTAAAGATGAGGATCAGTTTGAGGACCTTGACTCCGTTTGGGAAATGGGAGATAATTAGCAGGTTTTAGGTATTTTTTTTGCACTTCATGAATCAGTTTCCATTGTTCCAAAGTCCAAACTGTAGTTGATGTCTGATGATATTTTATATTGTATTCAATGAACATTGAAATTGTGAATCATTACACTTCATGATATCTTATTTTATATTGCACTCAAGCACTGCATGTCAGCTTGAATCATATTCCAAACTGTAGTTGATGATTTTGTATGTTGTATTCAAATAAATTGTGTATCATTGCACTTCAAGTTTAGAATATTTTATTTTATATTGTAGTCCAAGTCTCCATGATATTTTATATTATATTGCACTTCATGAATCATAATACATATGCCAAATTCAAATTGTAATAACGTAGTTGATGATATTTTATAAATTATATAAGATTCAATACCATCGGGCATCGGCCTAACAATGCTTCATTGGCGAAACCCCCATCACAATCCCACCGATGGCCCGATAAAAATAGCTCACAACCTAGTATCGGTGTAACAATACTCTATCGAGCTGACTCCTAAGGTGCTCTCCTGATATATCGATAGAGTCAAGTTGTCAACAAAAGTAACCATGAATTATAATTTATGACCATGGGCATGAATTATCTTATTTTATCAATAATCACAAAAATATACCACACTTTGATTTTATGAACAATGCAAATTGTAGAAATTTGTGTGACAAGATCCATATTATAGCCTACATTCACATTGCATCCATAACTATTAAACAAAATTTGAAATTCCGTAGTGACGTAGTCCTTCCCTCATTCCTAATAAAATTCAATACCATTGGCCTAACAATGCTTTATCGGCGGAACCCCATCACAATCCCGCAGATGGCCCGATAAAAATAGCTCACAACCTAGTATCAGTGTAACAATACTCTATCAGGCTGACTCCTAAGGTGCTCTCCCGATATACCGATAGAGTCAAGTTGTTAACAAAAGTAACCATGAATTATAACCATAGCCCATGGCCATGGGCATGAATTATCGAATGCATAAAGTATATCGGGGGAACTATGGTGCATCAGGGAAACATTATCTGGCGTCCCACCGATAGAACGAAGGATAGGTGTCCATCGGTGGAGAGGGTGGCTATTGGTGAAAGACTAATGTGACTTCCCATGGCATCATGTTGCGGTGCATTTATGAACCAAAATTGAAGTGAATTATATCATAAGTTGATCGCATAGTTGTTACAAAATCCTGGAAGATTTCGCTTAGGGCAGAAGCAGAAAGGCAAAACCTTGGAGTTCTGATGCAGCAAAGACTGGTGGATTGTGGAGGTGACTCGATGAGACTCACGTAAGTACTTCACTTTCAGACCCAGCTGAGAAGATATTATACTCAAAAGCTTAAGATTTAACTAATGGAAGAGAGTACAGAATAACCTAAAGCTAAAAAATTGAAAATTGAAAAGCCTAAGAGACTCCTAAATGAAGACCTGATAGATCAATGTCCTAGGTTGGGCCGAGACCCAAGAGGAGTGCTCAAATGAATCCTTCCATGGATCGATTATGGGACAAACATAAGGGCTTAGGGGATATTTGGACACCACAACGAGGGTACAAACTCTTCATGTACCATTAAAAAAAACAATTTAGGTTCCAACCAGTCTGCAATCCATGGAGGTTGAACCTGGGAAGACTTGTGGTGCCCAATGTGTTTGTGAACGCAGAGCTAATTAAAGCTCTTGCTATCAGATATGACCCCAAGAAAAGAACTATTTAGTCACATGGCGGGGGTGACATGCTTGTTATTTCTAGGGATCTCATTTCTAATTTCTTTCAGTTAGAGTGTTCACTGAATTTATCATTCACGCTCAAAGATATCTTGACAGAGTATCACCACATGGATACCAGCTATAAGAGATGGAAATTACCTTTGCATAGGCCCAAGGATGAAGGAGGCCAACTCAGGAGGTTCTCTAGCAGTGAAAACCCTCCTTTCCATGAAGATTTGTTTGAAGAGTATTTCCGATACACCTATTATTCAACTGGTCAGGTTTTGGGAGTAGAGGTTCTGCCTCTCATGTCGATTGCCCCAATGGTCTTAGCTGCAGATATACAGAGCAAGGATGCCAAACCATTTGATTATGCTAGCTACTTGGCCAATGCCCTACATCGAGGGCTCGAAAAGATTAAAAATAATAGTGATAATATTAATTTTGAACACTATTCTTTGCTTATGCATTTGCTATTGTACGAGGGACAAGTCAGAGGGGTCTGGAGTGAAGAATTAAGGATAAAAGACACAGATGAAAATGGATATTTTAAACCTGTACAAATGTGGACTTCATTATGGGACAACTGATTTGCTAGGTCTCATTACCTTTATTTTGAAGAATTTTTTGTAAAACCATTGATGAAGTTGTTGGGGTATCCGTGCAACTATAAACTATCCCAAGAAGTACAAAGATTTCTAAAACCAAAGGAAAATGACCGGAGAAATAAAGTGAATCATAATTGGGGAGACTGGTATGCTTTCCCTGATTGTACAGTGATAAGGGTTTATGGGTTTGAAGGGGCTCCACACTTGATACCACAAGTAGTTCTTGACCGAATTGCTTTTTTAGAAATTGTGAGGCAATTGGCAAAATCTGATTCCAAACACCTCAAAGGACATAGCAAACAATCAATTATGCCCAACACGTTATGTTTTGAAGACTTTATAGTGGTTGCCAATGAAGGATATGGATAAATTGATGGTAAATTAGCACAGTACAACCTACCTCTAGGTGATGTAAGGAAACAATTTGATGCAGAAGGGTTTATTCACAAGGCAAGATTATCGCAAGGGCTATCAGGTTATGAACATTTGTTCTCAATCGAAGATGTCATAAGAAACCATGATGAGGCTTCCACCAAGGAAAGAATGGCCGCCTATAACAAGATTATGCTTGCAGAGGAATGGAAGAGGAAAAATGTCCCATCTTATTCAAAGGAATTTGGTGAGATACAGGATCCTTTAACAAGAATTGAGAAACTCATCACTCATGTCAATGAACTAGTAAAGGATGTTCCCCCAGTTGTTTTTGATGCACCTCATGCAACCTATTCAGGAGTACAAGTTGAAGACAAAGCCCTTGGATTACATACCTTCACAGCCTACTCCTGAGGTATTTTTTTCTGTAGATACTGATATAAGTGAAGAAGAGCAAGGTGATGAAGAGGGTGAGCAGGTCAAACAAATCAGTGCTCCTATGATTGCACAGTACAATCCCCCTCAAGAGCAGAATATTGTAAGATTTGAGGCATCAAATGAACTATTTGATGATGTGAGGGTCATGGTTGGACAACAGTTTATTTTTGATTGGGATTTTGTTAAATCTTCTGAATTTAAATTATTTGTTTATGAATACAAAGGTAGAAAAATGAGACAACAGATACAGGATATCACTCCTAAACATGAGGTAACCACTCTGGAGGAATTGAAAAGGGAGGTAGAAAAATAAATGGAGTCCATCACTCCTGAAAGAGGTAGGGAATTGCTTCAAGAAGCTAGAGTGTTGCTCCTTCCAGGGTGGGATATTAGCTCTTCAATTGTATTTGATAGCTTCAAAAAAAGAGGGGATGTGACAATGAATTTAACAGAAGAAGCAAGTGACAAAATGTATTTAGGATCTGGGTACAACCCAGACGAAGCCACCTTGCTTATTTGGTCACTATATCCCCATGATAAAAGACTTGCTATAATTAGTAATCCAAACCAAGTGTTTGGTCATCTCTTGGTTCAACGAGTAGTGGATACCAACCTTATGGAGACAATAGAATTGAACATAAATGTGGCAAAATTTACCAAAGCACAGATCGATAAACTGGTTAAGGAAAATGATAAACTGGAGAAAGAGCTAGAAAATCAGAGAGAAAAAACATCTTCCTCCTCCACATCAGAGTTGTACTCCCCATGACTTGAAAAAGATAAGAGAGTGCTTGATGCGTTGGTTGATGCAGCCTACTGGAAGAATTGCCATCTAAAATCCCAAGGGAAATGCAAAGTATTGGAGAAAGAAGTGAAAACCATCAAATATAACACTGTATTTGAAATGATAAAATAAATTTTCAATAAAATGATGAAATGTGCTATTGAATATTGGGAGAGATTCAAACAGACAAGCATTGCATTGGTACAGAATGAACAATTGCAACCTAGAATGATGGAGAAAAAAAAGGAGCTCCTAGATAAGAATGTCATGAAAGGACAAATATTGCTGACACATAACAAGTTGGTAGAATCACATAATGGATATCATAACAGGCTTAGGGAAGATTTCGACTGCTTTGATTCAGTCCCACTCCCGACACTTCATTTTGGCATTAGAAATCCGCGAGAATATGATGATTGGAAGGAAGAGCTTGATGGACTTCTGACTGCTGTGTTGCAAGAAATAAACGACGAGGATATGGTTTTACAAAACACTCAAAAGCAATTTGAAAAAATAATGTCTATGGAATATGATATGAAAGAGGTGATCTCTAACGTGGACACCTATGCTGAACAGGAGTACATCCATCACCTCTCTGTAGTCAATATGTTTACTAGCCAAACTGTAGATTTGTCAGAATTAGATCCAACGGGACAACCATTAGATTCAGAGGAAGAACGCCAACCGAAAACATGATGAGTGCCCTATCATGGAGTAGAAGCCTTGAACAGATTTTAGGTGGTCAGTGGTCATGGGATTTTGCTTGGAGGTTAACGGATCAGTGCATTCACCTGCGGCATTGTTTTATTTATAATTTGAGTTATGTTTAGTTGTCAAAATGTCATGACTTTTTGCAAGGGGTTTGTAGCTTGTTTCCTCTCATATATAAGAGAGATCAAGACCCCAATAGGAGATCAATGGATCATCACATCATCTTTAATTAGACTTTAGAGTATAAAATAGTAAGAAGATAGATAATAGATTGCACCAATTCGCCCATCCATCTCATATCATAAACTATTTTTATAATGCATATCATTTCAACTTTGAAGATCAATACAATGGAGAAGGTTACAGATATTTACTGATTTGCTTTCGAGTGTTCAACTGTTGTGGATTCATATGCTTATAAGTTATTAACTTATTTGGCTATCTCCAAAGTGTTTGTTTATGTTATTCAATTTGTCAGTACATTGAATTTGAATTCTTCAGGAATAGGGGCTGTGACCATGGGGTTTTAGATTTATTTATGGACATGATCATTGATCAAGTAGTAATGTGGGCCACAAAATGGATCTTGTCACACAAATCTCTGCAATTTTTTTTAATCATAAAATCAAATGTAGTGTATTTTTGCAATATGTGGGATGTGGGTGAGGTGTAAGTCGGTGGATACTGATCAGGATTTTTTGTCAAAACATAACAGAAGCTAACAGTTCAACATCCATAACTTATAAGCTTTAGCTCTACCAAGAAGTAAATATAATGAGCTAATAGTTCAACATCCATAACTTGGAAATGGAAGCTCTACCAAGAAGTAAATATAATGAGCTAACAGTTCATCACTAGTTCAAATGATAAAATAAATAATACAACATCCAGATAATTGAACATCATCACATTACTGAAGTTTGAATTTGAGCTTTTTAATTGAATTTCACATGAAGGAGTACATATTGGCATTGACAATGGAAAATCTTGCCAATGCCCAAAGACAAGTCTGAACAGAGTTGAGTTGGAACTTCGAAACTCATATTATCAAAGATTGAAAATAATAAATCAAGTCACTATATCAACTTTGCTAGCAACTTCCACTCTTTAGGTGGTGGAATTGCCATTTTCTCTAACTGATGTTGTTTGAATTGAAGTTTTGTTAACATTTATTGATTGTAATTGGAAATGGAACCTATCTTGAATTCTTCAGTCAATTTTGCATTCAAGGTTATCAGTGTTCTGATGGAATCCAAATAGTTCACATCTTGGTTATGAGGAAACTGGTCCAAATCAATCTTCCTTACACCTTCCATCTTTCTAAAAGCATCCTTTCCAATGAATCGCTCATTTGTGTCAAAAGCCTCTTGAAAACCAAGCTCTGTGAAGTTCCTTACCTTTTCATCCACCACCTTCATCTTGTCTGCAACCAAATGCAAATATTCCATTGTTGCAGACATTCTCGAACACTTTTCAATGATAGATGATAACTTCATTGAGGTTTCAATCCGATTAGTAATCCCTTTTGATTTCAGATCATTGTCACTGGCTTTGTAGACTGTTTGTAGAACTTCATTTGCAGATTTCTCTAATTCCAGCACCTTTTTGTTGTCCACTAAATATTTGTTGAGCTTCTTATAATGTTTTCTGGTAGCATCAATCAATTGAAACATGTCACACAAATGATCAAACCTCTGCATTATTTCATCCCAGATCTTTTGTTTCATATGCCTCACTGTATCTCTACAAAATGCAGATAACTTACTTTGAGAAGACTTAATTTCTTCTTTTGCTTCCGTCAGCTTTGTCTCCAATCTTTCATTTTTTTTTTCTCTGTTTCTCCAATTTTTGTTCCCACTGTGCATTTCCATTCGTAATGCTTAATCTTAATTTTTCTAAAGTGGATTTTTTCTCATCATATTTCTTGTTGCTCTCATCTAGCCTTCGCTTCAAGTCATTCACTTCTCTCTCATTTGATTTATCCTCATTGCTTGTTGATGTAGAGGCAAATTTTATTATTCTTTTTTCTAATTCATTGCTCTTGTTATCTACTGCTTTCCTCTTTGCTTTCTCACTTGCTAGGTCTGCCTATAACTTTTCTATTTGGGTATGCAACCTTTTCTTCTCTCTATCTTGCTTTAGCAATGATGTGTATACCAATTCATTGTTCTTCTTTGATACATTAATTTTGTCAGTATTTTTCAGGCCAGAAAAATCCAATTGAAAATTGGCTACCTGGTATTTAGATCGATCCATCTGATTTGTTGGTTTGTTTTGAACTGTGGGAACAACAATTGTGTACTCCATGATTTCTTTATTTGTGTCAAATGTGGGTAATACCATGGTTGTTGCAGTCTCTGAAGTTACAATAGATGCACTCTCCATCAATTGCTTCTTTTCTTTTTTATTCAAGTCTGATTTCTTTTTAAACTCTTCAATGAAATCATAACCTGGGGAGGCAAGAACAATGGAATGCTTGAATGGCGAAGGAATAGGAGTACTTGCAGTTGCTAATGATGTCACACCCACACTAAATTGATTTGTGGGAGTTTTTGGAAATAACTCCTTTGTGGTACTGGTGGATCCATTGATAGTGTGACTTTGACCTATCAAAATCCTTTGCCTCTTTTGATTGCCTTGATCACCTGGTGTTTCTGTGGTATCTTTTTTTGTTTTCCTCTTAGTATTGTGTGTAATTTGTCATTGTTGCACATGTTGACAACTGCTAGTACTACTAACCATACCATCGCCACCAATGGCACTCCCAGTTGCACTAAGTTGTCCACCAAGGGCATGTCCTAGTTGTGATTGTATCTGACCATGAGGATGAGGACTAGAAGCTCTAACAAATTGATTTTGTCTTGTATCCCCTTGGTCTACTTTTTCACCTCCAAGCCCAAGGCCAAATTTATCAGCTGTTTTTCTATGCTCAACACTTTGTATTGTCCAAGGGCCTCCGCCTTGTCCTTTGGACCCCAAAGGACCACCTTCATAACCAATTTTGCCAACTATGGCTACTCCTGAAGTATATGTTGAAGCATATTCTGCTTTTGCGGCCTCACTTAAACCAGGTTTGTAATTGGCATGGCTTTGTTCTTCTTCTTCCATATCAATATCATCATCGGATTCATCACGTCCATCAGGATGTCGATGCTCTATATTCTTCATTATTATCATACTCTTCAAGAGCTCTTGGATCACCTAGGTCCTTCCTCATAGACCAAAAGGTAGTAATTTTTTATCGTGACCATTTTTTATCTATAAGTTCTATCTCTAGAGAACCTGGAATTTTTACTCTACTAGATGGTTTATCACTTTTTACATAAAAAAATTTGTATGTCTTAATTGTCTTTTGGTGCAATGCGATACTTTTTGCGGATAATTGTTCAAAAGAAATAACATTCTCAACAACACTTTTCTCCATTGCTATTTTGACCTCATCCCAAGAATCCTTGTTTCTCAAGTTTTCAAGCAAGGGTTTACTTTGATGTTGAATTCTATTTGCAGCATTCCTATTGGCCACAATCATTGATTTAATGATGTCACATGGATCATACTACCAGTGACAGATAGGATCAAAGTCAAAAAATTTCAAAAGATTATGTGTCACACTAAATTCTTTTCTCTCGAATGTGAACCCTCCACATGAAAAAGGTAAAGAAGGAGATAAGGTCTTCTTTTGCTAACTGAGAAAGTGTAGTTCATTAGCACTCTACACCTACCTTACATATTCCAATGCAAAAACCCTTTCTATCACATGTATTGGAAGTTTGTATGGTTGTACTCCCGATCCATAAAATCTTAACACAGTATATTCTTTCATTAAGTACCAATCAACCAATTGTATTTCTTTTCCTAGTTGCATGCAGTTTCTACAAGACATAGGCAATCTAGGTATTGGATTATTTGTAATTACTTGATGCAATGGAGCCAAAAAGTAGTCTACAAAATGACTGTAGTTCCTTCGAGAATCATTCATCCTTATCTCATTGGTCCATTCATAAACTAGAGCTTTTTTTTTTCCTCTGCATTACTATAGGGTTGAATCTGAAGCTTGTTGGTCTGAAACATTCCTCTAAATTTGAATAGAAAAAGATAGCACAAGTAGGTTGTGAACCTAAATGTCTTCATGGAACCTACTTTAATCATTAAAAATTGTTTATGCATGCATTCTACAATGTGTTGTGTATAATTATATTTGACATGTTCTTTAGTATAATGGATATTATATACCATTTCAAGGAGGCTTTCACCCACTTCCAAATTGCTATCCAGACTGAGGCAAAATGCAAGCATGGAAATAGTATCTTGAACCCATGGTTTAAAAAAATCCAAATTATAAGGAGGCTATAGGGTGATTCCAGAGGTTTAAGTTGGGAAGCCCATCACTCTATGCATGTCATTACGGAATGCAACTACAACCATACATCAAATGTTCATCCAACCATTGAAACTTGAGTAGTTAATGATATTAACTTTAAAAATAAATATTAATCACTTGACAGCTGACACTTAGCAGTACAAAGTGCTTTAAATGCTTTGTTTCTCGAAATTGGAACATTAAAGTGAATGAAACGTCTTAGGTCTACAAGTTGCAAATTCTTCACCGTTGATCTTTTTAAATCTAACGGTTATAGGGTGATTCTGGAGGTTTAAGTTGGGAAGCCCATAGCTCTGTGCATGTCATTACAGAATGCAACTACAACCATACATCAAATGTTCATCCAACGGTTGAAACTTGAGTAATTAATGAGATTAACTTTAAAAATAAACATTAATCACTTGACAGTTGACAACAGGCATGGAATTTGATGGTCTATTAAATATTTGACCGTTTTTTCAATTTTAGACCGTATATTATAGCTATAAAATTTATTAGACCGTATAGTTTGACTTGCTATATTTTTATTAAACCGTAAAAAATTATTATATAGTATTTTAATTTATAATATATATCATTTTATAATTTTTATTATAAAAAGAAAATAGAATATAACTTTTTTGAATATTTTTGATATGAATTTAGAAACTTTTGACTTTTTTATAATAACTATCATTTTTTATATTAATATATATGATTTATAATATTATTATAAAAATATATATTAATTTAGAATCTTTTCAAAATAAAATATAATTATTTTTAATTTTTAGAATATATTTAACAAGATTTATTTTTAATACGATTTTAGAAACTTTTGTTAATTGTTAATTATAAGAGTAGATTTTTATATTTATCACTAATAATTATCATTGTTTTCTAGTTTTTCAAGATAATCCATTTATAAAAGATTTTATATAAAAATTTGTAAATTAAACAATTTTTTTGATAGGCATTTAAATGACCAAACCGTATAAAAATTTCATATTGATTGTTTGCTATTTTCATAATCTTAACCGTTGATCTTTCTGAATCTAACAGATATAGGGTAATTCCAGAGGTTTAAGTTAGGAAGCCCATCGCTCTGTTCATTTCATTATGGAATGTAACTACAACCATACATCAAATGTTCATCCAACGGTTGAACTTGAAACTTGAGTAATTTACTAATTTATGATATTAACTTAAAAAAATTAACATGACACATGTGTTTTAAAGTCAATACCATAGCCATCGGCCTAACAATGCTTTATCGGTGGAACCCCCATCACAGCCCTGTCGATGGCCCGAAGGCGAAGAATCATAACTCATAATATTAACTTTAAAGTTTAAAAATAAACACTAATCACTTGACAGTTGACACTTAGTAGTACAAACTACAAAGTGCTTTAAATGCTTTGTTTCTCGAAATTGGAACATTAAAGTGAATGACACGTCTTAGGTCTAGACTCTACAAGTTGGAAATTCTTAATCTTAACCGTTGATCTTTCTAAATCTAACGATTATAGGGTGATTCCAAAGGTTTAAGTTGGGAATCCCATCACTCTATTCATTTCATTACGAAATGTAACTACAACCATACATCAAATGTTCATCCAATGGTTGAACTTGAAACTTGAGTAATTTACTAATTTATGATATTAAATTAAAAAAATTAACATGACACATGTGTTTTAAAGTCAATACCATAGGCATCGGCCTAACAATGCTTTATTGGTGGAACCCCCATCACAAACCCGCCGATGGCCCGAAGGTGAAGACTCATAACTCATAAGGTGCGCTCCCAGTCCCCAATATACCGATAGAATCAACAAAAGTAAGCACATCATTGTAACACATAAACATCGGTGGAATGAATGATTGCATTCCCTCGATGGCCCGATATAACCATGAATTCTCAAGTGCATATTTCATAGAGTATATTACTTAATTTCTCAAAAGAAAAAAAACTAATTTGAATATATTAAATTATTAATAGACAGTGACACTGAAGTTTCGAACTCAGAAAATAACTCTTTACTCTTAAACGTAAATGAATAACGAAGATTCAAGGAATCAAGATTCAAGAATAGCACAACACAACCATTTATTTTATTGCAACTGAATTTCAATGTCACATTATTACATATCTTTTTACAAACGAGTAGCACTGTAGCTCTTGTTTTGTGTAAATAACATATGTCAGTGTGTCACTTTAGTACTTTACATAGACAAAAATTAATAATTTATTCCAAGTTGTTGTTCGTTACAATGGATTACAAATTGATTCCAATTTCCAAGCTTTGTTGCTGAAAACCTAATACACATCTATCTCTAAAAATAAATGTGGCTCTGAAAATAAATTCCTAATTCCAAGCTTCTGCTGGTGGATTTTCCAACCATGTTGGGAAAAGGGGGTTCCAATCACTCCTGGGGAAATGGGAGCCGTGAAGATACAAAATGTACTTATCCCCTTCGAGAACTAGAGTCATAGAGAAGATGAAAAACAAATGTCTCTTTGAAAATAAATTCATGGGGCTTGCCTGACCAACCATGCTGGGGAAATGAGAGTTGTTAGAATACAAAAGGAGAAACAAATCTACTCCCATATTTTACCTACAACCTCTATGCATTCGGATAGCACTTATCTCCATCAAAGCTCCTCATCCTAGTTCAAAACCCATCTAAAAATTCAAGTTAACCAAATCAACTTCTTTCCAATTCCACCCATTCTAAACTTGAAGGAAATTCATCTTTTACTGATTACTCTATAACTACATAATTGTAGGTAGGAGAATTTACAGTATCCCCAATACTGCATCATCTTCTTCATGAATCCTTATTAACCCTAGAAAATAAAAACCCTTATGGCACTATCTACTAATCACTTAATCACTATCCCTATTTATGGGCCACCAGTGCCGCTACCATCTTGTATAATTAAAATTTCTAATTTGATTGACGTCTTGCTACGTGCCAACTTGAACTCTACCTCAAGCTGACAAGTTGTCAAAATCACTCATTCAAATGATATGAAATCATTACAAATATTGTTTCATTAAAGCTATGAGTTGTCTAAGGAATTGCTTCGGATGTTCATATCACATATGGCATTAATCGCCGCCATTGCCACTACCAACCACACTTTCTTCAAAAAGATTGAGAATTTCAATGAAATGAAATGTACAACATCAAGATTCGAGGCATTGAAAAGAGTGAATGAGCGATGAGCGATGGGCCTTTATCTCACCACATGTCTGCATCTAACGATTAATGCGTTATTCCAGAGGTTTCAATTCACAAGTCTAATGCTTCAGGGATTTACTTCCGGACTGCAACTCTTTTTTCTTGTTGGTGTACAAATTTGTCACTTTAACCATGAAAGTAGATGCAAAATATTTTAAAACAAATGACACAAAGTCCATTTTTTGAACATAGCTGGGAAATGATGTCGAGTTGCTCTTCTTCAGGCCAATTCAAATTTGGTTGCATGAAGGTCACAATTTCATCTTCCCATACCCTAATATTGGCTGGAAGTACCATTTTGAGGAAACTCTGAGTATGGACTTCAAAATGTTGCCACCTTTCCTCGTATGCAGACTCACTTAACTTTACCAGCAGGAAGTGACAATCTGCTACTAAATCCGTTTCTCCAAACTCCTTAATACCTTATTTAAGATCTATCCTTTCGGAGGATTTAAAAGAATACGTTAAATCTATCCAGTTGGTGTTTGAGAAGACATCCCTTAATGGCATCGTACAATTCATTAAATGAGTTGTCACTTCGAAAGTTGTGCATCCCGCCGAGGTCACCCAATCGCTGAGAAACAAAACTTTATAACCATTTGTACGGTAATAAAATCTCAACCATTGATTTCTAGAAATCTAATGGTTCTAGTGATATTCCAGAGGTTTCAAATCGCAAGTCTAGTGCTTTAGAGATTTACTTTCGGAATGCAACTACAGTCATCCATCGAACGACCCATATGATTTTTATTTCGCCACTGGAATTTTTCTATTATTTTGAGATTCATTTTAATTTGCCAGTGAAAATATATTTTTTGCTTTGGAAAAAGGTTTTAATCGCCAATGGAAAAAAAATTCTGGTTTGAAAAATGGTTTTATTCGCCAATGAAAAATATTTTATTCGATTTAAAAAAATTGCAATTCGCCACAATTTTCCATAGACTTCCAGGGATTATAAAAGATTTGCCAATGGGGATTTATTTTTTTCTCAAAAAATGAAAAAAAACGCCAATAAAATTAATATTTTTCATCGAGAAGTATATAGAATTCGCTAGGATTTTACACTTGCACCGAGGAGGGGGTTTCTTAAAGTTATCCCTGCTTGTGGTTGGGCGATTGCACCACACTACCACAGAGGCCTTTTGGCCCTGGCATGGTGGTGCGGTGTGAGTACCACCATACCACAAGGGTCTTGTGGTTGCCAAGCAGTAGCACGGTGGAGATGGCGGGCAACAGTGGAAGCTTACCGCTATACTGAGGAGGCTTATTCTTTAAGCTGCGGTGGCGCAATTGATGGTGACAGTTTGGCAAGCAGGTTGTCACCACTGGACCGAGGGTGTTTTCTTGCTAGGGCACAGTAGTCCGGTGTATACCACCTTACTGCGAGCATATGATGGATGGCGAGCGGTGGCGCAGTAGAAGGAGCTTGGGTTCTATTGACTATCTAGGCAATGATCAAAGAAATGAACGAATGGTGTGTCAACACGTGGCACGATGTCATTCATTGATTTTACATCGCTGTTATAAATCAACACTGATTGGCCGAAAGTCTTATTTTCTGATTGTGATATATTTACATTAAATGAATGATCTGATTTAGGAGGTTGACGGATATGTCTCTGTATCCTGATTTATTGTTCGGCGGCTCGATGTGTGTTGAATAGCGGTGCATGTTATCAGAGAATGACGAAAGGCTTGTCGGTGGGTTAATTAAATAAACCTTGATGGTTGTTGGTGGATGATGACAGAGAGTGTTCGAGCGGTATGCTAAGGCATTGTAACCATGAACACTAAGTGACACTAATCCGAGAAGATGTGAACCTAAGTGGCCATGAGGTTGTGCTGGTTGAAAGCTAGCTGAACGAGTGGGCTGATGAAATGAAATGAATCTACATTGTATGTCATGTGAGGATATTGTAACAGTGTGAGGATTTTGTATAATTGTGTTGCCTGCATTTTTGACATGGACAGGATGTAAGCTTCTAAAGAGCATAGCTCTGAGATTGTATTTTAACTCTTTTGTTATTGAATAATACAATTGAGCTGAGTGTTTTGGAGGGTGGGGGTTTTTACCTGAAAGGGTTTTCCCCATGTAAATTTGTGTGTCCATAAGTTTGTCTCTCATGTTGTTTGATTATGTATTTTGAATCTATGCATGTGTTGAATCTGTTATTTGTATGCATGTACTTTTCTCATAAGGATTAATGGGGGAGTCCGTTGTACCTGTTTTTGCTTTATGGCATAGTAGTTTGTGTCTTTGAGGTGATTTGGAAATTAAAGTCACTAAGGCACTATTGTTCTTAGATGTTTCATTCTAATTTGACACATCTCATCCCCGACAAGTGGTATCAGAGCTAGTTAAAGGCGGTCAAGGCTTGTTCATGATACCAACAAGTGGTATTAGAGCCTTCTTATGGATGCTGGTTCTTGGCATTTCTCCTATGAAGATTTCTTAGCTTGGAAAACTTGAGGAAATCTAGAGGAATCGGTTGATGATTGATCCTTTGATGAGTAAAATTCCTTGCTCTTTTGAGACAACACGTAGCATGAAAGATGCTGGAGAATATTGGAGTTGATCATATTGTGATGATGTGGTATGAGGCTCTTGGTTGGCATCAAATGATCCTGATGCAAGGGATGTGATTTATGCTTATGGTTGTGTTGCAGAAGAGCGTGGTTCATACTAGGTGTTTGTGTGATAGGATTCCTGGTTGTATGGAGTTGCTTGGGTTGTTGTTCAACCATGGAGTATTGTGTCTGTGTTGGGTGCTTTGACTTAGCATTGAAGGCATTGTTCTCTATTACTCTGATCGCATGAAGGCTATGAAGTTGATTTGGGTGGTCTGAAAAATTCTGAATAGCTTGGCTCTCTCGTATGCTTGTGCATGAGTGTGGTTTAGGAGTTGGTTTGAAATGGGCATGGAGTTCCTATATTACCTATATCTTATACTAGCATGTTTCAGTTTCATGTTCTTTGGCTCTGAAGGGTTTTCTATAGATTTTCCTAAAAATTCTATGATGCATATTCATGTTTTTTTTCATTGTTTTGGTTAACCATGATGGTTATGTGCAGACTCTTGGGTCGTCCAGATGAGCAGTGGATATGGATGTGCATGGGTTTTTTATAAACACGGTGGTTTTGTAGGTTTTGCATGGTCAAGGAAAAACTTGTGGTTATGTGGAGCTGTTGTTAAGCTATTTTCTAGACCTTGGATTTTGGGGGTGTGACTGGATGAGATAGTTGTAGTTCAACATGGTTTTGAGGAGGTGTGAAGTCTTCTTTGCATGGGAGTGTTGGTATGTGATTTATCACTCATAATTCTTGTGTTGTTGCTTGCTGGTTTCCTAGACTATGGTGCTTGGGTTGTGGACATGATTGGAAAATCGGATACGTTTTTGATCTGGTGTTTGAGTCAGGTTTATCTACATTGTTGTTCTCATTGAGATCTCAATTTTGTAGTTCCTTTGTGATGATGGGTTTGCATTGTTTTTGTGATTAATCTCCAAGTTATGCGGTTGGTGGATTAGCTACCCATTGGCTGTAGTGAGATAACTTGGAAGTGGATTGTCTATATCCACGAGGTTGCTTCAGTGGTGGTGCAAATCTGTTAGCTGGCCTTGTCTATGGTCACTTATGCTTTGGCGTGGCTGTTTTGAGATGAGAGGATGGATGGCGCTGAGTACTTGAATAGTCGGTTATGGGGTTCGTAGCATGTGTATCACGATGTCATGAAGAGCTTGGTACACATTATAGTGTAAGATTTTGATAGTGATTGTTTGGTCTGTGTTGTTTGGAGATCTTGGTGCGGTTTGGATTTGTTGTCAGATGGACATGTTGTCGATTCTACTTGGAGGCTTTTTAGATTAGAAGATGTTTGGTCATGATGCTTCCAAAGCTCAGTGTCACGGTTTAGTGGGAGCTTTAGCAGTGACTGTGGATTCATCACTTGGTGGTGAATGATCTTCTTTGGTGTTGCATATGTTTCTTGGAGGGACTCTTAGATCCTATTGTTCCAGAAGAGTTCTTTCACACTTGCAGGGACACTATTTGAAGATGTACAACATCTTGAAACCCTAAAGGATGTTTGTAGTCTTTGGTTGAGGTGTTGGTGGTGCTTGACAGGTGATGTTGGTTTAGAGCTTGTTTATTTTATTTCATGGAATAGTCTTTCTTGTGCATTAGAGTTTTGGCATGTTGCGTTGCTCTTGAGACCATGGTCAGTTCACTTGAAGAATGGTATCTCCTAAGGGGGATGTGTAGACCATGATGTCATGATAAGTTCTTGTTTCACATGTTTGGATCTTTGACAATGGTCTGGTAATTCTCTATGTTTTGAGTACTTTATTTCACATGCTTGAGAACTTCATTATTAAATGTTGTTTGAATTTTAGCATGAGATGATAGGTTCTTGGTGCTCATGAGTACATGGAGAATAAGGTGAGGCTATGATTCTCATGAGATGAGAAAGGTGTTATTTACATTTGAAAGTACAAGTAGCCTACACCTTGGTTGGATTCAAGTTCAACAGAGACTAGTAAGGAGATTGCTTTTGGATGAGTCATGATGGCTTGTATATCTTGGAGGAGCATCTTCTTACTCTTGGTCTGCTTGGAAGTGAAGCTTATTTGAGAGGTATTTACCCATTATATCTTTCAGATATGTGATATGCTTTATCTTTCATAGATATGGATCTTGAATTGTTGTTTTAAGATTCTGGAGGATTCATAGTGGAAGGTGGACAACATAGTTTATCTCGTTGTGCTTTTGAGAACTGGTAGGAGATAGTTATATGGGTTTTGCTCCATCTTCTTTGAGAGACTTACATCCATGATTTGTTAAAGTTGAATGGTTGGGTGTTATGAATTTTCCTTTGGGATGTGAAGGAGATCATTCTTAGCATAGCTGGCACTTAGAAGTGTGTGTAGGAGGATACTACATGTTGTGATTTGCAGTTTCTCTCTAATCTGGCTTTTCTTCCTGTATGTTCAATCTCATATGACTTTAGATGTGAGATGTCTATGTAGAGTCGTGATGGTCACTAGTTTGTAGTCATGTGTTGTCACTTAGGTGAAGACATGGAGGTTCCTTTGCCTCTTTCTTCAATTAGAGGTGGAGAACTTGGAAGAACTCTGGAAGATTGTTGAGAGAAATGATTCTTGCAATAGGTGGTTGCAGGTTGTGCATATTTGTGTGGAAGTTTCTCGGTACTACATGGTTGCATTTTTCTATGTCCAAAAATTGGTAGACTTATTATGCCTTTGATTTTTTCAGATTTGGAATTACCCATGTAGTGGGAGTACCTGTATGTGTTGGGTCTTCTTGACTGGTTGGCACATGATGCTTGTATTTGTAGTTGATGGGTTGGTTCTACTATTGGCATGAGTTTACTAATGAGAATACCTTGAAGGTATGAGTGATTGGATGGATAGCATGAGTTGTGAGTGTTTTTTTCAGTCGCATGGGTTTGATCAGTTGGATGGTTGCAGTAAATTTTTTGCTAATGTTCTAGCTGATATTCTGTCTTGTTTCTAGAGAAAGGCTTCATGTCTATGTTCGTGTTTGAGAGCTTTGAAGCTATTGTTGTGGTTCCGTTGCCATCTGTAGGATCTGATGCTTGTGTTCTTGAGACTGGTGCATATACGCCTTGTCTCGTTCCTTTTTTCTTGTGATGGATGGTTGGAGTTGCTGCCTGAGTTGGTGGACATATTGGATGTTTTTGCAGGTGTCTTGGTTGGAGCATGAAAGCATTGTGTTTGGTTCATGTGTTCGAGTTTGGAGGAAGCTAGTAAGTCTTCATCAAGTGGGAGATTTTTGGAAAATATGCCTCAAATTTCTAGCTTGAGATCTCTTGAAGACTTGGTGTTTTCTCTTCAGTCCTAGCCCTTATCGCTTTACCGCGGGGAACAGTTAATAGAGGTACGGTTGCACAGTTTACCGATTTACCGTGATCCTTTGTTGTTCGGTCTGTGGTTGGGCGGTGTTACTGCCATACCATGGAGGTCTCCTCATTGCTTGGTGGTTGCGCGGTGAAGGCTCAACGGTTTGGCAAAGTGATTACCTCCCTACTGCGGGGGTTGCTTGGAGAAGGTGCGGTGGCATGGTGAAACCATGGTGGTCGGCGTAGGTGGTTACCTCCTTACCGTGGAGGCCTTTGGGTCATGGCGTGGCTGGACTATGTGCTTGGCAGTCGGCTTGGGTGTTTTCTACCATACCGCTGGAGGCTTTGCTTTGGCTCACGGTTGGGCAGTGGCACCACCATATCGCAGAGGCCTTCTGGCCCTGGCACGGTGGTATGGTGTGAGTACCGCTATATTGCAAGGGTCTTATGGTTGCTAGGTGGTAGCATGGTGGAGATGGCGAGCAATGGTGGAAGCTTACCACTATATTGTGAAGGCTTATTCTTTAAGCCGTGGTGGCATGGTTGATGGTGATGATTTGCCAAGTGGGTTGTCACCGCTAGACCACGGGTGTCTTCTTGCTAGGGAATGATAGTGCGGTGTATACCACCTTACCACGAGCGTATGATGGATGGTGAGTGGTGGCATGGTAGAAGGAGCTCAGGTTATGGTTACTGTCTAGGCAATGGTCAAAGCGATGAACAAATGACATGTCAACACGTGGCACAATGTCATTCATTGATTTTACATTGCTATTGTAAATCAACACTAATCAGATGAAAGTCTTATTTTTTGATTGTGATATATTTGCATTAAATGAATGATTTGATTTAGGAGGTTGATAGATATGTCTCTGTATCCTGATTTATTGTTGGGCAGCTCGATGTGTGTTGAATAGTGATGCACATTATCAGAGAATGATGGAAGGCTTGTCAGTGGGGTAATTAAATACACCCTGATGGTTGTTGGTGGATGATGACAGAGAGTGTTCGAGTGGTATGATAAGGCATTGTAACCATGAACACTAAGTGACACTAAGCCGAGAAGATGTGAACCTGAGTGTTCGTGAGGCTATGCTGGCCGAAAGGCTGGCTGAATGAGTGGGCTGATGAAATGAAATGAATCTGCACTATATGTCGTGTGAGGAAATTGTAATAGTGTGAGGATTCTATATAATTGTGTTGCCTAGATTCTCCAGATGGACAAGATGTAAACTTCTAAAGAGCATAGCTCTGATATTGTATTGTAACTCTTTTGTTACTGAATAATACAATTGAGCTGAGTGTTTTGGAGGGTGGGGTTTTTTACCTAAAAGGGTTTTCCCCACGTAAATCTATGTGTCCATAAGTTTGTCTCTCATGTTGTTTGATTATGCATTTTGAATCTATGCATGTGTTGAATCTGTTATTTGTATACATGTATTTTTCTCATAAGGATTAATGGGGGAGTCCATTGTGCCTATTTTCGCTTTATGGCATAGTAGTTTGTGTCTTTGAGGTGATATGGAAATTAAAGTCACTAAGGCATTGTTGTTCTTAGATGTTTCATTCTAAGTTGACACATCTCATCCCCAACATACATATCTTATGATCTCTAAGGGCTATATGGAGTTTCCAAATTACCTTGGTGTAAGGAAGGGTGAATCCATTAGCAATTATTGCATCGAAACCATCTTCTACCTCCAATCCTTTTTTGACCACCAACATTTTATCAATGAAATTGTGGGTCATCCCACTATCTATAAGGACTAAAATTTATTGTCTAGATAAAAATCCATGCACTCTAAATGGGTGGTATTTGGGTGCTCTTGAAAGAGCTACAAGTGTGCCTTCAATCTCTTCTTTCTTTCCTTCTCTATCAAGAGTGTAGTCTTTTGAATCAAAAAATTACTCAGGTTCATTTGAGTCCTTGTTTGAAACTACCTCAATGTGGTGCACATGTCCCTTTCTAAGTCACCTATGACCTAGATCCCAAGGTTCTCTACAAGAAAAATAAATCTTATTTCTCCTAAGTTAATTATTGGTTTCTTAATCCATTTTTTTGAAGTAACTACATGAATAGTCTTTTGAGAAGGTGCATAAAATCCATTTCTCTAAAATTTTACCTTATCCCCCCAAAAAGTGGGTGTCTTAAGAATGATAAGGAAAATTATTATTCAAGATAAAAGGCTCTATATTATAGATATTTTGATAGCCTCCTACAATGTTGATGGTGAAAAATATTTAACAAGACCTATGAGTGGTTCCAGGAGTCCTTAAAAAAATGGTTCTATTTTCTAAAATATGTCACCATGATAGCAATATTCTAGAAATATTCTTCATATGCACTTGTTGTAGTTTATTGATTAATCTTGAAGAGTTCATTGAAATATAATTCTTCATCTTTAAGCTCATATTTATCAAGTACCCTTTGTAAAAACTCCTCAAAAGTTAAAATTTGATCATTTCTTTGTGTGATGTGACCATGGTACCACCAATCATATTTTTCACATTTTAAATGCAAAGAGATAAATTTGATTGTGTCTTTCTCATTCATGGGGTTGAGGTGAGGTATGCATATAATTTTTCCAACCAAGCCCAAGTTGAACTCTTGTCACTTCCATTAAAAGTAGGTACATAAATTTTATTTACCTTATTCTTCAATTCCATACTCTATTTTTTGGTTGTTCTCTAATCCTTTCTTGTAGAGTGAAATTTTCCTTACCATCTCAACATATTTTTTAAAGGTTAAGGCTTCTCTCACAAGTTTTGATTGGTTTTTATATATATCCATTAATCTATCCACTTCTTCGTCGATAGATTCATCATGAGGGGTGATGAGAATCATTTCAACTTCTTGTAAAATGTTGGGCTCAAGGATTTTAAAAGTGTGTCACCTATTACTCTACTACTCCCCATAGGGCTTCCCCATCCTAGAATATTTACTATGATTAATTATTCTACCAATTTCCTTATTAGTTGATTTGGCTCTATTTGGCCTTGATCAAGATTCTAAAAGGTCCTCTGAAATAACTCCTCCTTTTCCTCATTTGTCATTTTATTTTTTTATTTTCTTCCTTCAGCCATAACTTATTTTTCTATGTCTAAACCTTTAGTGCTTGATCCCTCAACCTAAAGTTTGTTTTTTTCATTTGAGATATCTAGTCTCTCTATCATTGAAATACCCTATAGGTTGGCAAGATATTTTACTTTGATATCATTGTAATAACCCTAATATTTCTTTTAAGCAAATAATTTTAAGCTTTAATTATTTTTCACAAATATAGCTAAACATATAGTTTTCCTTCATGGTTCATACCAAACATTGATACCCATATTACAAATTGGGCCCACAAATGGAGGATCAACTACAAAGATTTTACTTGTAGTAAATAAGTTTGAAATATAATGCAATACACTACAACTATAGAAACCCTAGCCTAAAAATATAATATTTACACTATATTAAATAAGTTGAGATTACATTGTAGTATGTTACTGTTATCTACTGAAATTGCACCCTGTTGTACTTGAAGTTCAACACCTCAGTGTAACATGGGAAGACCTCTAAAGCTGTGGGTTACTTGTAGGCAGAGGTCAACCTCTGGAGAAGGCCGAATTCCTATAAGTAACCCATAGGTTTAAAGGTCTTCCCATGTTACACTGAGGTGTTGAACTTCAGGTTCAACAGGGTGCAATTTCAATAGATAACAATTTTGGCACATCCGATGGGACCGAGAACTGATTTTCAGTCTCTCTTGTCCTTATGTTACTACTTGGTGTGTATAGCGGTAGTTTTAGCCTTTTGGAGGCAAGTTCAATCACATACCTGGCGAATCCTTTTTGGAAGGAAATCTAGTTTGAATGGAAAAGAAATGTCAGGTTTTCATGGAAACATAGCTTTTCACTCTCCATTCCATAATTTTTTTGCATATATGTCCTCTTGTCAACCATATTATACAGAACAATCTGTTGTCATTATTCCAAATGACCCTGTAGCAACAAAATTCCAACATTTTTATCATGCCTCCCACCCTCCCACTCCTTCTCAATCTCAATGTTGGCCAACATATGCTTAGATTCAACCACAAGAACTCATTTCTACACAAAAAGCAACATGGTTGTTTCAATAACCAGCCCCAAAATGCTAATAAGGGAGTTAGCGATATTGATAAAATATTGCTTGACTTCCAAAGGCAAATGGATGATATGAAGAGAGAGAAATAGTTTGTTATGCAGAAGGAAGAGCTTGCTCATCAAGCTTATATTCAACATCAGAAAGATATGGAGGTGCAAGTGAACAGGAGTTTGCTGCTAGACAAGTTGCAACTAAAGAAGGGAAAATAAAAAACTCACTTGCATAAAAACAAAGGCAGGAGTTTCAATCAGCCTTCCGTGTTCCAGAATAGCCTATTAAGGAGGAGATTCCCAGGTACATTTTTTCAAGTTTTAAGAAAAAATTACTTTCTAAGTTTTCAAGTCAGCCTCCTAGTTTTGAAATTTGAAGTTGGAAGGGAACATGCGTTCAACCCTATGAGAATCCATCATCAGACATTCAAATGGAACCAAGCTCTGATTTTCTAAAGGCAGATGAAGAGCAACTTATTGATCGAGATAACTTAATCCTCTGGGAAAAGCTTAAGAATGCAAATCTTTTGCATTTAGCCATTAAGTGTCATCGATTGCAACAACAAAGAATTAGACAGGAGGAGATCTCTCAAGTTCAAGTTGGACATAAAGAAGAAAAAATGGAAGTAGCTATTAAAAAAGATCAATTTACAGCTTGGCAGAAGGGACTATCTCCATTCTTTCAGCTTGATGAAGAATAGGTAATTGCTGAATTTTGCTCAATACTGGAAAATGAGGAATCTAAAATTTTGCAAGAAGGTGAGGAGAATCGGGTTGAGCAGCTTGTTGTAATGAACATGGCTGAGAATCAGAAGGCAGAGTTAATCTTCTCATTTGATGAGCTACCTTTACTTCATTGACAAGGATGAAGAATTGGACCAACAAGAGGTTGATGGAGGTAATGCTGATTCATTATTGTATAAAGGTGAAGGTGAGTTTGAAGTATTCACTCACGAATAAGGAGGTTTAAGAAACACTATTCAGGGAGAGCCACATTTTGATGTGCATGAAAATACTCATCAAGTTGAACAAGTCCCTGAATTGGACTTACTATTTTGCAAAGAAGGTGATTTTGATGCTTTATCAAAGCTAGATGAGAACTACATTAGGCCTGAAATTAGTCTTTATGTTCAAAAAAGTAAAGAAGACATTGAAGAGGATATTTTTTGGAGCGATTTAGAAGATTTTTGTACTAATTTGGATGTTGAACTATTACCTCTTGATGAAGTTAATCATGAACAACTTGAGCTTATTGAAGAAGCTTCTTTTTTCTCACCAAGTCAGTCACAGGGGTTAGACCTTTCTAGCCAGCAAGGCCATAAAACAACAATGAATGAGCAAGGGACCAGCAAGGAGAGCTCAAGTTTTGTCTTTACAAGGGGTTGTCCAATTAGAGATTTAGCCCAGATGGAGTCTAATAAAGCGTTGATGGTTAATCAAGCACTCACACATGGAGCCACAACTGAAAGTGGTATAAAGGATGTACTTGCAATTGAAAAGGAGTGTGTTCAATTTACTTATCCTCCTTTGAATAAAAATACATATGATCAATTTAAAGAGGTAAGTGAACTTGTTACCCTCTTTCATCAGGCAGTGCATTACTTGTTTAAACATTTTTCAGTGTACCATCTTTATTCAGTTGCCATTAAGCTTGAGAGTCATTGCATACTAAGAAGAAAGGGCAGTTATTTTAATCTTCCAGTGAATTTTTTTGTTTGAGTTAGTGTCCTGTTGTTAGAGTAGTTTAGGATAGTTGAGTAGTTTTCAATTCCCGAAGTGTTGTTCCAGCATAGTTAAATAGTTTTCCTTCAGTAATTTCCTTGTTTTTGAATAAGTCTCCAAGGTGTTCCTGAGTTATTATTGTTGAGTTACAGTCATGCATCAAGGTTATTTTGGGTTTGTTTCTAAGTTTTCCTAATGAATCCATGCCCAATGGATAAGCTAGGCTACTGGTCAAGTGTCTAGCAGGCAGTCACCCATCAGAGGTCGCTAAAATGTTACATATTTTCCCCCTACATGCTCAAATCAGGCAGAGCACTTTTGCTAAGCGGTATTCATTTCAAAATTTGATCATCTATTTTATGCCATAGTATGAAAACATTTACTTTGATTCCATTCATGAATAAATATTGCATTTTTTATGAAGAAAAGAGAAGCAAACTAATACACCATCAAATATATTTTCTGAAAATGCAAATCTTTATTCATCAAAGTATTCAAACTACTTCTCACAAGTCGTGAAACTAGCTAAGAAAAGTAAATTCAATGCTTGAATTTATAATATGAATACATGTGTGAGCATTTTAAAAAATGAGGCATAAGAGTCATAGAGGCCAGTCATTGCCTGAATGACTGGCGGTGTTGATGTTGCTTTGAATTTGTGTATTTCTGCTCCCACTTTTCGTTCTCCAAGTAGAAGATCCTGAAATCACAAAAATGAGGTTAGATCCAAAGGATCTAAGCAATAATCGACCTATTATCATTACACCCGCACACACATTCATATTAAAATCCAAACACTGCTTTATTTTTTCTAACTTGTTTGTGTTATGTGCAGATACAGGTGTGATTGTTTCTGTTTTTTATTTATCAATTACTAAATGAGTGGGTTAAAATGTGGCTCCCACAAGGGTTGAGCCCAACTCATAATAATGTGTGTCACCATAAAGAATTATCATAAGTGAATAGAGATATGTTATATCATTTCACATCAACAGCTACAGTAACAGTGTAATGTATTTCCAATCATAAGCATGTTGTGACAAGCTCATGGTGCGGTAGAAGACTTCATAAGAAGTCATAAACACAACAATGCAATGAATATGAGATCATAGGAGAGCTATCATTCTAAATGTTGCATTAACAATGTCAATCAAATGAAAGACTATATCTTATGAACATATGGCCATGCTGATATAAACAATGATACAAATTCAATGAAATTATAGTGTCTTTGAAAGCTACACAAGGATGATCATAAGGGCAACATGATTATTTAAAGATTTGAAAAACAAGCATGGGTGCAACTATGAAGTAAAAGTAGTAGTGTTAGGAAAATCACAAGGTTTCAAGGAGTTTTTTGAAAAAACAATCACAAGTGTTATATCGATTACAAAAGTAAAGGGTTTCAAGGTCACTAACCTAATGATAAGCCAGGTTTTCATGCATTTCATATAATTTAGCAATCTTGAGGGATAACACTATACAATAAAAGGTAGGGCATATGTACAGATTCAGATTGATAATAGATGCCATCAGATTTCAGATTTTTCTTGAGGTTTTTCAATTTATAATTGTGCTCTCATTATCTATGTGGTTTGAGATTGGTCACAACAAGGTCATTCCAATGTCAAATGAGATAATAATCAGACAATATAAGTCTATTGGAGGCAGGTGGCCAAGATTATATGCCAAAATATGCTATTATAACCTGATAATAGTGTTATGGGGATTATTACTGTTTCTACAAGCAGATAATCAAGTGAGGTCTCAATTATGTCTGCCAGAAGACTTACAAAGATAACATAACTATTAGTGCTAGAAGCAACTACAACAAAGTAAAGCATTCAGACCATTTGAAGGAGTGTCCCAAATGATAGTCTGTCATGAAGAGAAATAAAGCCTTGACAAAGAAATCTCGCTTTAGAAGGGTCGGAGAAGTATTTGGGCTCAAGATCAGTCCCAGAAAAACCCTTGATGAGAAACCAATTTTATAGAATACCACGGCTTATAAAATGAAAGCCTCCACTTCAGTACAAATATGGATATAGCTATAAGGGTTTTTGTTGTATCAAATGTGAATACATTGGAAAAAACTTAAGGCCTTTATCCAAATCTATAGATGCAGAGTTTTCATATATAGGAACTTACCCATTCGGTCTCAGGCCAATCACAAAAGTGACAGTCGATAAGCTCGGCCTCTCAGAAAATCTCATTCGTATTGTTAATCTTGCAAGAATCTTATTATAGTAGGTGATTATGACACTATTGGCCGAAATCACTTGGCATCACAATTCGTGACTTTTAGTGTAGTCATCAAATTTTCAATTTCTCTATGAGACGAGCAATAAAAAAATGCAAATATAGAGGGAAAAATGCATCTAAAACCCTCATGGACCCACGGCCTGGACAAATGAAGGAGAAAACAAACAAACAAAAATGGCCTGCTGAGTGGTCAAACCCTCAACCCAGAATGACAATGAATTCTACAGAAAAATGTAAAAAATGGAGAAATGATTTTAATGCTTACCTTAAGCATTTTATTGTCTTTTTTCTGAGAAGGATGCTTGCGAGAGTTGGAAATCCACCATAGAAGCCTTTCAAAGTGCTATCATCAAACCTCTGTCATTGGCTTTGGTTTCTTTTAGAAGCATCAAAGATGAAGCAAGTATGCTTTTGTCTTTGTCTTCGGTAACTTTTAGGGTTTTTACCCTAATACATGTCGATGGGAGGTTAGGCCTTTTTGCCTATCTTTTTTTAAAAATGTAATGAATTATTGAGCCCATGGCTTTATCTTTTTTATCTAGGCATGAAGTATGAATGGTGACCTAGGTATGACTAAGTAATTTATTTTGACTTAAGAAATCCTTTTTGGTCGATACATGGGTGGTGGGGCTCTTTATTTTTCTTTTATTTTTCTTGAATTTAAATGATCAATTATAAATCATTTAATTCAAGCATTACCTTTAAAATGCAAAGAAATAGGAGTATGGGTTATTATGACCGAGTCATATAAGGAGAAGAAGTTTTGTTTGAGTTATGATTTTGGAGTGATTTTAGGGATGTTGACCCAACTTGAAGCATTTTTAGTGAGCTTTTATGGGTAGATATGGTCAAATTGACTTTTTCAGCCTTTTGGGGCCTCTTTGGAGAAGAATCAATTGCTAAAAATTAGGCTTTTCGGAGGCATACGAGTTCAAGAGCTTCTAGATCCCTTTTTAGTGGATCTTGATGGGGAGTAAAGGAATGTAATCACTTATATGATTCATAAAAAAGGGGAGTTCTAGATTGGCATTTTCTGCACTTAGTGATTTTTAGGTCCTTTGGTAGGATTTTGCAGAGTTTTGTAACTCATTTAGACATGGAATACAATACATACCTTGGGAATCATTGAATGGAGTATTTTGTCTTCTTGATACTACAATATTATGTATTTTCACATGATTGATTAAGTTATTGTGAGATAGTATTTCATTTCCCTTAACTCTGTCTCATGGCTTTAGTACCTTTTTGCAGAGAAGTGTGATGTTTGTAGGTTATAATCTATGTCAAGATTGCAAGTTGCTTTTAGTTGTGAGGTCTTCTCCTCCTAAGAGCTCAATCAATAAGGCCTTTTTATAAAACACTTATGCAAGGCACATAGAAACAAGTTGTGCAAGTTGTTTTTCCAGTCATTGTGTACAAATGTATGAAATCTGAGTTTTCCAAGTCTAAGTCATATTCTGGTGTATCACCTTAGGAGGTAGTTATTATTTTATGCAATCTTTCTCCCTTTTCCCCTCAAAATTCAGTAGTTTAGGTGACACCATAGGAATTCGGCCTTCTCCAGAGGTTGACCTCTTCCTACAAGTAACCCACAACTTTAGAGGTCTTCCCATGTTACACTGAGGTGTTGAACTTCAGGTTCAACAAGGTGCAATTTCAATAGATAACAGTTACAACAACAATAAAAATAATAGAATAAAATACTATGCTCAAACCCATAAAAAAATTGTATAAAGTCAATCTAGCTAAAATTTGCAACCATGAAGGTCACTTATGACATTTGGGTGAGATCATCCTACTAGGAAAAATGGGTTTCATCCTCTAACTCATGAAACCAAAGGGTTTTTGTCTTCTAAATTCCTAAAATTCTAGGGTTTTTTTCCCAGATCTGATAGCTCAAACATAAGCACTCAAAGTAATATATTTGGCTTGGAGAGTGTCAATTTCCCCCCATTCTTCTTCAAAGAAGAAAAAGTGATTCAAGTAATGAACACAGCCTCTAGGTATTCAATATCAATATATTTTATCTTTGCTTGAGTCCTAGAGTAGTTGCTCTAACTGGTAGTAAAATTATATTTTATGTTTCTTAGTCAACCCACATTTTAGCATATGGATATTGTTTGCAATTTTTTTAACCACGGTTCTACTTAATTTAAGGATTTTATTTAGGTCATCTTTTATGGAGACTACCTCATTAAAAAGCTCCACAATGTTCTTAATTTGACTCATTTTCTTCTAGTAATATGATTATCTCCTCCTCCTATGACATTTGCATAAACCTAGCTTTCCATACCCCCTCACACCTCACAAAATCGACACATTTTTTGAATTTTTTATTCTTAGGATAACTCCCAACATTCTACTACTTTGTAATGGATCAAAGTCTGGGATTTGATTTCACAAATAGAGTGACATCATATTCCTAAGCTCACTACAAAGAATTTTGTTCACTCTATCTCTAATAACATGTCTGTTCTTAGATCCATCGACTACCTCTTGGTGATCACATGAAATAAGAAAAGTGAGATTGGGGATTTTATTGAGATAGAACTAAGGCAACAATTAATAATCTCATTATATGACTTAACAAGGTAGGAGGAAAGGCATATGATATCTTTGATATCCACATAGTTTTCCATGACCCTAATAATAGGGGAAGGTTTCCCATTCAACATGAATTTTTCCAATAGATAAATAAGAGCTTGATGAATAGGTGCTTCCAATTCACCCAGCTTGACATCCATGACTAAGTAATTTAAGGATCAATAGAAAGGGATAATGACCACTATTGTGTGCCTAAAGTGATCTAAGAGAGTGAAGTGATACAAGAAAACACACTTGAATCTACCTTCAAGAGTGATGTATCTTATTAATTGTAAGCATACTTCATCTTAGGACCTAGGTAAGGATTCTCTAAGGAACCCTACTTGAAATTTCATTAAATTTTCCTTCCCTTTCAAGAAAGACTTGATAGAAACCTTCTTTCTTCTTCCATCCTTGAAAATATTATAATCCTCCATAGGCATGTCGATAACTCATGTAATGGATTCTTCAAAAACATCAACTTCCACCCCCTATAATAGCCACCTTTCTTGCCTTCCAAGTACTGGAAAACTAAATGAGGATAGTATCATGGCTAATGATTCATTATATGAACTCAACAAGACTACCCTTTAAAAAAATGTGATAGACCATGGCATTCCAAGAAAAAATATATGTTGAATCACTATAAAATCTATATATTATTAAAAAAATCAAGTCATTAGATTGCAAAAAACTCAATACAAAGAAAAAAATATTTGTCATACATTCTAAAATTTATTTCTTAATATGAAAAATTGTCTAGTATGTTATGCTTCCTTTTATTGGATTCATTGAGGTTTATATATAATTTTTAAGAGGTTGTTTCTTAGTTTATACCCTACTCTTATTGCTCCTATTTTACTTCCTCCACCTAAGTTGATAGCTAAGGAATATGATTTCATTGATCAACTTAAGAATACTCAAGCAAAAAAGAATTGTAATCTTATGTACACATCAAAATTATACATGGGTATTTTGGGATGGGATTTAGAAAATATCTCAATATCATCTAGTGTTGCTACTATTTTAGAGCTGATTTATAATCATGGTTACAAGGTGTCTTTTAGATGTAATTAACTTCCTAATATTTCAATTATTTAAGAGCACATAACATTGTATATAATTGTCAATTTTATACTTGGTGAATAGAAAAAGAGCTTTGGCCACTAATGGTCTAGGCCTAAACATGTGTAGTAGAGTGTTTTTGGATAAAATTGAAGTTAATTCAAAAAGTTATAGAAATTTAAGGTTAATATAAAAGGTGTTGATAATATGGGATGGGAACCATTAGTTATTATCAATATTCCTCAGAGAGGGCTTCTTACTAGACCACACTTCCAAAGGTGTCTTATCAACAAGAGAAAAGCAAGGTGAACGATTTACCAGGTAACATGTTGTAGCCACAACCTCAGCCTAGAATGTTTGCTCCAAACTAGCACTACTCAACATACTCCTTGCATTTTCCATCAGTGTCCTATTCAACCTTTCAACAACTCCATTCTGTTGCGGAGTATAAGGTGTAGTTTTATGCCTTTTAATCCAATGGTCTTTGCAGTACTTTTCAAAATTTGTAGAACAAAACTCACCGCCATTATCTATCCTCAAGCATTATTTTCTTTCCAGTCTGATTCTCTACCAAGTTTTTAAACTCTTTAAAATGGCTGAACACTTTTGATTTACTCTTAAGAAAGTATATAAATGCCCTTCTCGAATAGTCATCAATAAAAGAAACATAATATCTAGACTTCAATAACGAAGGAACATTCACTAGACCAAACACATCATAATGAACATAATCTAGTACACCAAAAGATTTATGAGGACTCGAATAAAAATAAATGCGATGTTGCTTTCCATAAATGCAGTGTTCACAAAAATCAAACTCAAGGTTACAATCAACAAGCCCTTCTACAAGATTTTTATTTTTCAAGGTTTTTAAACCTTTCTCACCTATGTGACCAAGTCTATGATGCCACAACATGGTTTTCTTAGCTAGGAGTTTCACCTCCAAGGCATTTGCATCCAAAGGAGTGTCAGTCTTCTTCTCTTCATGAGCAACTTTGCTTGAATTTTCAGAGACGTTGTTACATTGAACAGGACGTGCATCCTTCTTGTACATAGTGCTAGTATGCACACACTTAGCCAACACCTTTTCACCTCTAGCCATCTTACACCCTTTACTTGATAAAGAAACTTCCACACCAGCATCATTAAGCTTACTGACAAAAAGTAAGTTACGAGCCAAACCTGGTATGTGGAGTACATCACCAATCCCTTTGATTCTTCCATCAGGGAATTGTATTTTGACTCTTCCACAACCAAAAATCTCCAGTGTTGAATCACTTTTTAGCTACACCTTTCCACCATCATACTTTTCGTACTTAGTGAACCACTCTCTATGAGACGTCATGTGAAAAGATGCACCTGAGTCAACCAGCCAGACATCATCTAATGCTTGAGTCGCCAAAGCTGCAATCAAGGCATCTGCATCACTCTGAGAAGAGTCATTGTATGAAGAGTTATTCTTCTTCTTCTTCTCCTTACAATCCTTTTGGATATGGTGAGGCTACCCACAATTCCAGCATTTCACCTTGGAATTTTTACCAGGAGACTTTGATCTCCCTTCAGATTCAGATTTAGAATTTTTGTCTTTCTTCTTGCCTTTCTCCTTCGATCTACCTCGAACAACAAGGGCCTCTTTGACCATCTCTGAAGAATTCCTCCACATTTCTTCTGATAGTAGCGAAGCAACCATGTATTCCATCTTGAAAGTAGTTGTCGTACTTCCAATAGCTATTACCAGATGATCCCAAGTGCTAGGTAACGAACATAGAAAAAGAATGCAGCGATCCTTCTCTATCTTCACACCCACATATGCCAACTGAGCAACACTCATATTAAATGAGTTCAGATGGTCTGCAATAGATGACCTTCTTCCATCTTCAAGGAGTACAACTTCTTCCTTATGAATAGCTTATTCACCTGAGATTTTCCCTGATAAATATCACCAAGCTTCTTCCATAACGAAGTTGCAGTCTTTTCCTCATGGACGTTCAGGAGTACAAAATCGGCCAGACTAAGTCTTATCAAGCCTCTAGCTTTTCTATCTACAAGGTCCCAATCTTCTTGTTTCATACCTTGTGGCGTAGTTCTAGACACAGCAACCCAAAGGCCTCTATCCACAAGCAAATCTTCCATTTTGAGTTTCCACAACTCAAACTTGTTGCCATTGAAATTTTCAAATTTTTCTCTACCTGATGTACTCACCATCTCAAATAGAACTAGGTTCTAACTTTGCAAGACTCCCACTGAAACAGTATTAGCACAAAAACCAGCCCTACTAACAAGGATAACACAACTAGCCAGGCTCTGATACCACTTGAAAGGAAAATCAATAGTGCGGAATATGTTTTCCTAACGCTAAAACCACAAAGAAGTGCAAAAAACCATTATTCAAAACTTTCTTACATTTGAAATGCACATACACAGTAAGACAAGAGAAAAAAAATAAAACATACACAGAGATAACACCAGATATACGTGGAAAAACCCTTACAAGAGAAAAACCCACCACACCAAGCAAAGTATCTTTGTATTATAGTAAACAGATTACATACAAAGTTACAAACTTCACTCTCTGATAGTTAGCTCACAGGCAGCAGACTTCAGTTCGAACCACCTCACTTTTCCAATGCTATTACCGCATACAATGAATCTTGGCTCTCACCATCACCTTAGTCTCTATGCCCTTATCTCTATAACAACCAAAAGGGGAGCCAATTTAATTCCATACTTCATCGACAAGCAACTAGATCTCTGATCAGATCACCCTACAATCATGCATCAGGTCACCCAAGCATTTAATTATGTTACAAAGAATTACCTAGATTTGGATTCTATCAACCACTGAATTATACCTTACAGTTAATGCACATATCGCTTTCACAGATTTAAACATCCGACCAATAACAGTTGATTTACAACAATGACATAAAATCAATGAATGAGATCGTGCCACATGTCATCATGCCATTCATCCATAAATTTGACTATCGAAGTAGTCAACTATGCCCTGAGCTTCTCCTACTGTGCTACCATGACATGGCCTAATGGCCATTGTGGTATGGCGATAACCGTCCGATTGCTAGACCGCCAGAGTCCATCAAGACACGCATACACATCTTGTGCAATTTTGTTGAATCAAAAGGGCATCTACAAAATTCCCAATAAGCTTCTCTGAAACAACGACACGTGTTCTAAGCCTGCACACCTCACATGCCACCAAGTGTCAAACACTCAGACAATTCCACTTGATTCACAAGAGTTCATCGGTACTCACCTCAACTGAGCGCGAAATAGAATGAGCACCGTTGGATTAGTCAAATGTCAACCATAGATCAAGATCTCAGTTTGTCGGTACACTATGTTGTGGTCCCCACCAAGTTGCTTCCATCTGCCATCGATCCATCGATGTAGCCTGGTGAAGGGTTCCACCGATTAGCCCAAGTCACACCAATAGAGCATATCGTTCTATCATTGAGACTACCGATCGGGTTCCATCAATGACCCCAAGTCTCACCGACCCAATGTTTATCGCATATTGGCATATCACCATATCGGTGAGACAACACACTATCACTCACCAATATGCAATCATTTTGCTGATGAAGCCAAGGTCCATTATGCTCTCGCCAAAGGGAAGGAAGGACTTCATGGTATGAAGAGTAAATTCATCAAGTCCTTAACAGAGGTTCAAGCCAACAAGTTGAGGCACATTTTCCAACAATTTATGGTGAACGTACAGGGGATCTAGGGATGCATGCATCATATGGGTTAGATATTCTTGGGGCCACTTTATGTGTTGTATGTAACATTGGGATAAATATTTAGTGTGGGTTTTCACATTAGAGAAATATTTAGTGTTGGAAAAACTTAATACCAAAAAGTGAATGAGGGAGGAAATTGTTTTCTAAGCTCATGATATCAGTCACATGGTTTATGTAATACCACTTGGTGGTTTTGTGCAATCTTATGTCTATAAAAGTAAGCATGTGTAGTTGTATAAGGTTGGCCAATTTGAGGTTGTCTTGTGAGAGCATCTCTTGTAGGTTGCACATGTGAAGGTTTGAAGCATGACATGGGGTGAGTGGTTACATTCTTATTTACATGGAGTGCATGTAGAGAGATTGATGTTGTAGTGGTATTCATGGAGACTCTGCAAATGTATTGTAATAATTTCATAGCTGAATAATACACGAGTGATGGATACTTTTAGAGGTTGTATTTTTATCTTTAAGGTTTTCCCAATGTATATCTTGTGTCATCTTTAATTTAATGTTGTTTATTCTTTTACATGTGTATTTTGAATACTTTTTTGTGTAGATTTCTCTATTTAGATTATGTCAAAATTATCATAAATAGTTGAAAATTTCATTTCATTTAGTATCAGAGTCATGGCTGTGGTTGTTATAACCATTGTATAAGCAAACTTGATGCATAGTTGAATCAAGGGTTTTACAGAAAATAATGAAGACATTGCAAGGTATGAGGGTTTTGTGTAGGTTGTTTTTGGAAAATTTGGGTTTTGGGGTTATGAATTTGTGGTTTTTTTTGTAGATTAGGGGTTATGAATTTAAGTTGGAAAAATGGTTTTTTTTGGTGTTTACCATGAGGGTTTTATAGGGGATGTTTCATATATGACCTCTTGAGACAAAACATACCACACCATTAGATCTAGGAGGGTCGAGAGATAAATAAATGACCTATTTTGGTTACTAAAAAAATGCAATTTTCTTGTTCTCTACCCTAATTGTATGGTTGTATGGGTGTTTGCAGAAGGAAAAATTTATAAAAACAATCTCTTGTGCATAATTTTTTTCTTAATTTTTTAAAAAAAAAAAATTAGGTGAGTGGTTGGGGGGGTCTGAAAATCCCCAATGTACCTTTGTGTTGGTAGCAGCCCCTACCAACCCTCGACCTGGGCCCTCAATCTTGTGGGGGCCTACACTCAATCCCCGTGGAGGAATAAAAAAAATACCATTTAAATTTTTTTAATATAATTTAAGTTCCACTACCATAGGATAGTTGGAGTGCCACTCAAGCATTATTGGTGGGTCGCTCGAGGGTCACCCACTAGCCACCCTATAGGCCTAACTAGAAGTTTTTTTCAACAAGGAATAACTTTCACCCTGGTTGTCAAATTTTTGACTTTCGATAATCGTTGGAAAGGTATTTTTGAGAACTACACTAGCATGTCTATGATTTTTCTATATTATTTTTTATAAATAAATTCTAAGTATAAATTCGATGTTCTTTGCAAACTTGAAGAGGTCATAACTTGTGCATATGAAGTCAAATTTTGGACTTTTTATAGTCAATGGAAAGCTTGTTCATAACACTACATATTGGATCATGTTTGGAGATGTTTTCATGTGATTTATTTGTTTTTATTTCCATCTAAGTTTTTTTATGGGTTCCCATGACTATGGTACTTTTGTGAGTTGATGAAAAAATAAATCTATGGTTATTTGGTGTTTGAGTCTTTAGATAATTACATGTACATCTCTCATTATCATTATTTGATATGGTTACCAGTGTATTTTTGAATTTGTATGTTGCATTTTGAGATCCACAAGTTGTGTAGTGTTTTAGGTTTTCTATACTTACAAGTTGCATGTATGACTCAGATGTGGGTTGTCCATACCCATATACATTCTAGTATTAACATAGATTTTGATTTTTGGCTTGATTTAGTCACATGTTTCATTAGTTTTTTTTTTATTATGAGGTGGAGAGATGGTGTTACTTGGTACAGTCATAATGTCATACCTATGCTTGTTGACTATGTGATGTAGACATGTGTGACACATTGGGAGTTTGATGCCAATACATTTGGTGGTGATCATGGTGTCATGGATGTTCCTTGTGCTTTTGGGACTTTGAAATGGCATGATTATTTATGTGGGTGAATTTTTTGGTGTTATTGGATTGATTCCTAATAGTTTTTGGTGGTGTATCTTCTTGGTTTGAGGATTATGGTTTTAATTTACCTTTTGGGAGCTATTGGTTCTATAGTTGAGTTCTTTGATTGCATGAGGGCCTTTGGTTGATATTTAATTAGGATATGGTTATAAAAATTTCATGGATAACTTGATTACATTATTCATTGGTATTTTTTGACGGTGATGTTTTGGTGGTGTTGTATTTGCTTGATTTGGATATCATAGTTGTACCCCTTTGGGAGCTCTTATTGTTGATTTCTTTGATTATGTTGGGGACATGGATGATATTTAGTTAGGAGATGTTTTTCACGATGCCATGTGTAGCTCAGTATAACAATTTGGTGGGATATTTTGGCAATGATATGGATTCATCATTTCATGATCGATGATCTTCTGCAGTGGTTGTTGGTGTTATGAAAAAGCTCTTTGATCCTATTTTTTATGTAGTGAGAGTTTTTTGACATCTTGGGTTTCATTGACAAGAGATGGTTATCTTCATGTGATTTGGATATGTTGACATCTTGGTACAATGGAGGACTCTTGGATTCTTTGGTTGAGGTGTTGGTTATAATTTATCATGTTGACAGGCATTCCTTGCTTATAGGATGGTATGTTATTATATCATGATGTGCTATTGATTCTATATTAGATTGTTGGAATGATACATGTACCCTTAGGAGTAGGCTATGTTCATTAGAATATATTATATTTTTTTAGGAGATGTGAGATCATGATGTGCTCTCGATTTCTTGATTGGAGCTTTGAAATTGATCTTGGTAGTTCTCTTGTTATTGAGTATATTGGTCATTTTATTGGAAGCTTCATGAGAGTGTTATGTTATATTTGGAGCCAAAAATGGATTTATCAATTACAGGTGTCCATGGATACTTAGAGACTTGGGTGAGGCTAGGAGATCTCTTGGGATTAGAGACATGTGTTGAGATGGTTACTCTTTGGAGGTTTCAACAAGAAGTCAGAGGAGACTTCACCTAGATATTAATGTGAGTTCATGATGGAACTATAGAAGAGATTTTTATTGGAGAGATTCATGATGACTTGATTGTCCTAGAGGAGCATTCTCATTCCCCACTCTTATTCTACTTGGTGGCTAGTCATCTAAGATGTATTGACCATTCTTGTTTTTAGATGCATTATTTTTTATGCTTTATCTTCTCATGGATATGGATCTTGAGCTATGGTTATACTAGTTCTAGAGGATTCATTTGAGGTATGATTAGCATGTTTATCTCCTTGTGTATACGAGTTTAGTTATGATGTCATTAATTGATGAGGATTTTAGGAGATGTTATTGGGTTGATTTCCTAGTTTTGGGAATGGATTAATTTGTTTGATCTTCTTTTGGTTTGAGATGCACACATCTTGGTTATGGTTAAATATGGATAATGTCATTCTCTTTGGTGATTAATGAAGGATAGCATACTTATCGTAGCTATATAATTTAGAGGTTTGTGTAAAAGGACATGTTGCATACTTTGATTTACAAGTTCTCTTTGGTCTTATCTTCTTCCTAGATGTTTGCACTTGCATGACATTGGAGTTAAGGTTTGTGTGGAGCTTTGGTGATCACTATGTTTGTGTTCATGTGTTTTTATTTGTACTTCATTTTTTTTGTGACAACATGGAGGATTCTTGATCTATTTCCTTTATTGAATATGGAGAGCTTGGGAGAGTTATGGAGACTAGTGGTGAGAGTTGTATTGCAACATATTTGTTTGTAGATTTTGTATATCTTTATAGATGTTCCTTGGTACTACATGATGATATTGGTTACACCTTCTATGTGATTTTACTTGATGAGCCACAAGAATGTCTAAATTCCTTGTTGTATTTGTGTGTTTTTATCTTATCTCTAATAAACTCCAAAAGGCATTACCAAACCTTTAATATACTTTAAGCATTTCAAAGCATTTGAAGTTGATATATGTTATATTAATGAATGTGTATGTGAAATTGAATGTCTGTGAGTTTAGTAGTATTTCATGTTTAATCATAGTTGCTAGCAATAAAAATTCCTTAAAGAAATAAGGACTAACCCTTGCAGTAAAGAATCTATCAACCCGCAACAAAAGGCTTCTCAATCTGCACCAAAAGGATGAAAAATCAATATATAGAGAGGAGTTTATCTTCTACAACACAAGCATACTTTCAGAATAAGATGAAGGTGATTATTTAACAACAAGATCATGGATGGCCAACTATCACTCCATCCTTTTAATACATTATGGAGGAGAAAGGAGTTTGTTCCAATAAGGAATAGTAGTTATATTTAGATCTACTTTGTTAGGGCATGTTTTTAGTTTATAATGGCTATCTTAATAGTGCAGAGTCCTTATTCAACTTCTACACTCTTGTTCTTGCTAGTTATTATTTTTGTTAAAAAAACCTAGTACTCTTCCTATTTTTATGGCAAAGTTGACATATGTTATTAGTTTGTTTACATTTTATAAATAAATGAACTCTTGCATACCCTATATAGTAGGCTAACTTGTTGAGAAGGACAACAATTAGATCTTTGCATTTATTATATTGAATAAGATATTTTGTTACATTCTGCTTAGAACTTTGTGTATGACTAGAACATAGTAGAGAAGATAATTCGGCATGTTTCTTTTATTTAAGTAATTGAAAGAGATCTAGTGGATGTAGCAACTCAAGCAAGGACCACTTTAGGTATTATAGAGCCACATTAGTCTAGATAATTCATTAGATTATGCATTTTAATCTCTAATTTATAGTTTCCAATTTGTATTATAATAAATGTTGTATCGTAGCTTCAAAATTGTAAGTCTTTAGTTTATATTTTGTTCAATTACTCTTAAGGTTAGTTGAATTAGGACATGATGCAACATAAAAATTTATTACTTATAGTCATAAGCAATAAGTACTCATAGCATAAATAATAATTATTATTTTCTTACCTTGTTTTGTAGATAGAAGTTAATTTTAGTTAAAAGCTTTTGATGCATCTATATTTGTTCATATCACCTATACTTTGTCGATATAGGATGTATAAAATTCTTTAATGCATATATGGTGCCAACATCATCTAAAGTCTATGACTCCCTGGTTGATAATTTAATGAATAATGAACTTCTTAATATAATATTTATAGGTCCATTGAGCTATGTATATGATCATCTACATCAGTTAATTAGACATTAGGGGAAGCTCTAAATTTTTGGCACCATTGTTAGGGATGGTGCTAAGATGAGAATTCTTATTTATGTTTAAATTCCTTTCAATTCTTTCATAGATTAGAAAGGTTTTGTTTCCAGAATTAGGACCAATAAATATTCAAGAATCAATAAATAAATATTCACTAACAGTGTGCAAGGACCTTCATTTAAAGATCAAAGAAATATTGTATGTGGAGGTAGGGAGACACTCTAGGAATATTTCTCCCCTAAAATCATGAAGAACTTGAAGATATTGGTGTAAAAAATAACCTATTGAGGGAATCAATGAAGGAGAACCACCCCTCACAACAGTAGCTACTCCAGACCTAAAAGAGACTTTTAGAAGGCATATTAACATCATGGCTAAAGAAGCAATGGAAAATCCAATAGAACATGTGATATTTGAGTTTCCAATAAAAAACCAAGAAAGGGTCACTGCTCTTAAAAATATCCTCCCTCGACCCTGCCAATTTTCTATGGATTGGTTACTAAAGACCCAAACACATTCTTGTTTGAATTTTATGTTTTGTGTCGAAGTTATGATTATAATATGGATTCTCATAGACTCAAACTCTTTTCAACCAAATTAAAATATTTTTCTCTATGATGGTTTATGGGGTTGGGGATAAATGCAGTACCCAACTGGGAAATAATGAAAACAAAATTCTTGTAGAAATATCAAGATTAGTGTAGAGGAACAAACGAGAAGAGATATGACATATTCAAGATGCCACAAATGGAAGATGACCCACTTGAGGATTATGTGGAAATATTTTAATTTTGACCGAAGAAATCACATCAGAATAGGCTCTCACCCGAGTCATTAAAACTAATGTTTTTACGAGGAGTACATGAGGACTACATGGATGCTTTAAAACTCATAGGGGAAGGATATATCTCTCAACTACCTTTTGAATATATTTTCAAGGTATGTAGAAAATATTCGAGGTCATCCATAAAGAAGACCAAGGTTGATAGAACCTCTTCTTCCAATAAAGCACCCTTTGGGGTTTCAAGGGTGGAACTCAATAACCTCATGTATTTTGCCTTGGTCAAAATGGGTCCCCCTTTTTGTTTTCATCTTTTGTTGTTTTTCAAACAAAGTTTGGAGTCCTTTGTTTCCAATACTTTGTTTTATTTTGGTTTAGTCTGTCAGAATCGGAGCTGGAACCAAATCAGGTTCTGAAACTTCTTTCAAAACTCATTCTGATTCCCATCCCGACAGTCTCTTCTTTATTGGAGCAAAAAATGAAGTCGGTGTTAAGTTGGTGTTTATTGAAAATTGCAAAATCAAAATCCATCCCAGTTCCGCTTCCGCTTTTTCGAGCTTTTTTTCTTTTAGACTGAGTCCTTATCTTAAATTTTAGTATGTCGGTCTTTTATTTTACTTTTTGTGTTTGGTTTCATTTTGTCCTTTGTTGCCGGGATCGGACCCAGAATGGGAATGAAGTTGGGAAATTCCTTAAGTTTCTAAATCACTTCTCACTCCGATTCTGCTCCCGTCGTTTCTTGGTTGTTGAATTTTGACTGAAGTCGCACTGTAGTAAAGTGTTTGTTCTTCTCCAGTTCTGACTCTGCCTAACTGCATTTAATGCATTAATGACAGTTGCCATGCATAGGTAGAAACTCTAATTTTTACCTTCATTAAGGATTAAACGCATTATTATTATCATTGTTAAATAATCAAAGAGTGGAATAGAGCAGCTGCAGAGTCCATCTGAGTGAATCGATTGAAGAAGGAGGAGATAATTGCTTGCAAATCAATTTAGAAGGTTAGCCAGGTTTTGTGTTCGAGGTAGGGTTCATGTTCTCATTGTTATTTATTTATTTGCTTTCGTATTTTCGGTTTTGGGTTTGTTTGATTTAGATCTTTGGGCGAGTTCGCTATTTCAGTTGGTTTGTGTGTTTGTTTTCTTTCTTTCTTTATTTGATGTTCTTGATTTTGTTTTATGCTTGCGTTTCTGGTTTTATAGTGAGTGAGGGCGTGGTCGCTTTTCCATTTTGTCGTGATCACGTCGTGTTGCATTAGGTTTTAAATGCGTAGGTCTAATTAGAGTTTTCACAGTGAGGTAGATTAAATCTAGGTTTTTACAATGAGTTAGGGTTGGTAGAATCTGGTTTTTACTCAGGATTTCATTGCGCATTCATTTGGATAAATTAGGAAGGGTTGAATCCGTGCCCTAGTTTTATATCATGTTTTCTAGGTTAGGGTTTTATGCGTTTCTATGATCACATTTAAAATGATTAAACATGATGCCCTAAAATACAGTCATCCCCACGGTCACATGGGTATAGTATTTTCATGATATATTTTAAGCCTCGTTTCATTTAATATGACCTTAGTCTTTAATCATGGAGTTAAGTGTTAAATTGATAAAAAAATTGTTGATGATGTCATGGTCAACATAGCCGAAAGCGAGATCAGAATTGATTTAGGTTTTGTTGGATGTGTTTTATGTTTAGTGTCAATTCCATTTTCCATCTTGTCTCTAACTCCACTTATAGTGAGAATTGTTTACTTCATAAAGAGTTAACCTTGGCGGAAGCAGAAGCAGAACTGAAATAGAATATGAAAACAAAAAATCTTAAGGAAAGCGAATCAGTTTCCATGCCGGTTCCGGTTCTGGTCACAATTTCGCTTCCGACTCTGAGCCCGCTTCTTGTTAGTAGATTTACCATTACAGTTCCGACTCCAATCCCGACAGTGTTTCAAAAGAAGATTATTTAGGATGTTTACTGCCCGGTTCCGCCTCCGATGTATGTTTGAAAGGTATGATTTTAAAGACACATTTTGAGATGTTTATTCAAGAATCTAATTAGAGGTTTTGTTGCAGGAAAGCTAAGAGGATGTCAAGAACATCAGGAGAAGCCTCCCAAAGGAACCGGCCTGCAGGAACATCAAAGGCAGTACCTAAACCAAAGAAGATCAAGCCAGAACAGTTGCCTTATACCTTGAGGTATAATCACAGGAGTCCTGTTGTGAAAGTGAGCAAAGTAGAATCAAATTGGTCAGACATCACCGATACCAATTTGGGTCAATATAATTTTGAGGAGCTATATGCAGAAACCTTTGCGGAACGGGAAGATGTAACAGGAAGGACACGAATAATTGTTGATTTCAACTTGGCCCATATCACTGTATTTCCTTTATCAATTCAGTGCCCGAAGTTGATCTTGACAGCTGCAGGAGCTTACAATCCAGCCACCCGACAATGCATGGATTCCCAAAACAATGTAATCATTGATCTCACTCCTCAAGCATTTCAAAGTATATTTAATGTCCTGGATCCTAAGAATTTGGTGCAATTGGATGAGGTTGAGGCCTTGGAGAAATATAGTAAGTATAAAGAATCCAATAAATCTCATTTGAACAAAAAGTGGTTGAAGACAGAGAAGAAGTCTCTAACCAAGCTTGCAGACCAGCCAAAGAGGGCAGATGTCTACAAAGAGGTATCAGATTTAATAATGATGTTGTCTAGGGCTTTTGGGAAGAGAGATACATTTCGTTTCAAGGAGTGGATGTTTCCTTTCATCCAAAAAAATTTACATGGCACCCATCAGTTTCATTGGCCGATGATTGTATCAAATGCTATTCATGATCAACTGACCAGCATCAGGGATACTAAGTTCTTTTTTATGACTTCTTACATTATGTATGCAGCAGCAAGGTTGGGTATCTTCCCAGGTTTAAACAGAGTAGGGATAATGGGAGTCTTGGATGGATAGAAGAAGGTGTGGGAGCATTATAACCAACTATCTCTTCAGGTTGTTGAGACTCAGTTCAGAAGGGTTAATGATGCATTCATATATGTAGTCATTAACCAATTAAATGGAGATGTAGGGTACAGATTGAGTCAAGAAGCCATGGCATTCATTGCTGAATGGGGATGTTGGTATATTCAATACCCTAGATTTACATATTTCAGGTTTGTTGGTTTTGAAGGCCATCCACATTTGCTTCCAAGGTGTTGCAATAACAGGATAGTATTGATGGAGTTTTTATATCAAGCTCTTGGAGTTAATGCTCGGTTTGGTTTAAAGCATAATACAAGATGTCACAAGTTTCCCATGAAGTTGGGTGAGTATGGTTGTCAGTATTTGGTAGGAGCAAAGGTGGTCTGCAGTGAGCTGATATAGTTGAAGTTAGGTTTATACACAGCTCGTAGGTATTTTGACCTAAAGGGTAAGATGAATGCCTTGTTGCCTTCTGTGTTTGACAAGCATTTAAATTTATTAGAAGATTTTTGGAGTGACCGGCAAGATGAGTATGACTTGAGGAAAAATAATTATGAGAGGTTATCTGTCTCACTCATGGCAGAACTCGAAGTCAAAAATTACGTTCCTGACACATTGGTGGATGATGGAGTTGTATTGGATCCATCTTATGAAGCTTTAAAAACTAAGAGCCTAGATCCGATTGATTGGGATAGTGAAGAAACTATTGACATAAAGCAAATAGGAAGAACAGTCTTGGATAGAAGTGTTCACTGGTTGGTGTTAAGAACCAAAGCTCCTCAAGGACCAGCTCCTAAAAAGGGGAAAGGGTATAAAAGAATCAAAAGAAAGACACCTCCCAAATAGGGATAACTTTAGTGGCGAATCTTCGCCAATTGGCGAATTCTAGGAATCTGGCAAATCGAATTTGGCGAATCTACCGTATCTATAGGGTGTTCGAATTGCCAGGAATTCATAGACTATTGGTCCAATGCATGTCTATTCGTCAACAGTTTTTTTTTATGAGGCATGTTTAGGCAATAAATTCGCCATAACAGACTACGCGTTTCCAATGCACCGATCAATATTTTCACCTGGAATCTCGGGGAGCATGTCAAAGTCACCAACATATTCGTCAATACTATTAAATCAACATTATATGAAGACCCATTTCGCCAATTAAAATTTACAAATTGTTGCTTGTGAAGACCCATTTCACCAATTAAAATTTATAAATAGTTGCTTATGAGGACCTATTTCACCTTGAAAATTTCAAGGTATCATTGTATAAGCACGCGGGATTCACCAACATACCATTTCAAAATCTCGCAGAATTCGCCAAATATGGATTGATATAAATACAATTGAAACTGTTATTTGTTATTACACATTTTGTTCGGTTCTGAGGTTCAACTTCTCAATTCAGAAGTCAATGAAACCCGAAAACGTAGACTCAAAAGTGAGTGATCATTTCTTCATACTGTTATTAGTTATTAGACTATTAGTTATAATAATAAGATTTCTTTATCTCTTTTCCATTCTTGCTTCAGTCTTAAACATAATTTTAAGTAGGGAATGGGATCTATATTCTTTGTCGGTTTGTCCTTCTTAAACAAGAAGAGATTTTTTTCCAACTTTTATTCGAAGTGAGATCAATATGTCGAGCAGCAAGGGTAAGACTCCTGAGCAAGCGGGTAATGAAGAGACTGGGAGGCCATCAAAACGCCCAAAATGGGGAGGTACCATATAGTCTTACTTTGGAATTGGAAAAGATTCTAATCCATCAGATCAAGGTGGGCTACACCATCAACTCTTCCACCAAATATTATTGAAGATGGAGATACATCATCAACTCTTCCGCCATAGGAAGGTCAAGGTGAGATTGCCATTGTGTCAAATCAAAATGTATCAAATGAGGATGGAAATACCATAGAAGATGTTCCAAGGGATACCCTCTATAGGCAGAATGAGATAATCGACTTGGATGAGGATGATGTTGGTAGCAAGAAAAGAAAAGGCAAAGAAAAATTGGGGTGTGAGTGGGAAATGACAAGGAATTTTCAAATTGGTTGGTTGTCGAAGTACCCATTCCTTGACCCAGTGGGGGTATCAAACAAAAACGATATTGAAAGGGAAACAAAGGTCAGATGTAAGATTTGTAGTTGGAAATGTGGAAGAGACAAGATGATGAAGCTAAAGCTTAACACTATAGAAAAGCATATCGATAAAGTTTATGAAAAATAAATCATAGACGGAAAGGAACAATCAGTCGTATGATGGAAATCAAATGAAGAATTTCTTCATGTTAAGTATATTGCAGATTATGGAGAGAATAACCATAGAATGTCGAAGATTAAAAAATGTGAAGGTACACTTGAGGCTCATTTTGGAAAAGCCATGACAGCAGCAAATCTGTCAAAAATTGTTCAAATGAGTGTTGTTTTTCATATTTTGTCCAGGGGGCGTCCTATGACAGACTACCCAAAATATTTTGATTTATTATCTTATTTGAGTGTTCCCCACTTTCCCTTCTCAAATTGGTTAGTAAACACTAGATGGGAATGAGCAAACTGTCTTGCTGCAGTGGAAAAGAAAGATTTAAAGGAGAAATTAAAAGAGTCAAATTTTATTGCATTATCCTTAGATGAAGTTACCGTGGTAAACAATACTTCTTGGGTTTGTATGCATTCGTATACTATAGAACAACATGTTCGCCAAGCTCATCTTCTTTGTGTTCGTAAAATGAAGGATAGTTCAACATTGCAAAATCTATTTGAACTAGTCAAGAAATCTTTGAATGAAATTGTAGGTATGGATGAGTTGACAATTGCCAAAAAGTTGGTGTGTGTAGGAGCTAATAGAGCTGCAGTGATGCAAGGTCAAAGGAGCGGTCTTTGCACAAAGTTACAAACTACTTGTGCACCATACATGCTTTGCATTCACTGCATGGCCCACAAAATGAATTTAGCATTCAAAATTGTAAGCAAGTTTCCTACAGTATCAAAAGTTGAAAATCTAGTTCGCAAGATCTACACATACTTCTACCAAAGTCCCAAACATTTCCTTGAATTTCAACATTTTGTTGAGTGAATAACACCTGGAAACAAGCTTCTCAAGGATGTCGATACCAGATGGATCTCCTTGCATGGACCAGCGCAACGATTTCTTTCAAAATATCAATCCTTGATTGGAGTGATGTACGAGCATCACAAGACAGTAGACAAAGTTGTTGACCTCTTACATAGGTTAAGTGATATAGAGATACTCTTGAATTTAGCTAGTCTTCTCCCCATGCTGTATGAGATAAACAATCTTGTGAAGAAAACCCAAGACAGAACTATGTATATTTATGAATATGCCAATCTATGTAAACTTACATGCTTGGCCCTCGATCATCTATATCTAGATCTAACACAAGAAGGAACAAATTATTTGATGTGGCAAAAAATTACTGATTTGAATAATCCTGATAATTATTTACAGTTTAATGCAAGTGGGCACTTAAGTATTTATGTACATGAATATGAGATACCAATGTACCATTATAAGACAGGCAGGCGCTCTAGAAAAGAAGTACCTATTAACGAGGAAGATTTTAACGACATTGTTAAATCTGTTAGTGATAATTTGAAGGAAATTGAAAAATCTCTTTCCTCAGAGATTCATGAAAGATTCCCTCGACATGAAATACTTGAAGCCATGGGTATTGTGTATCCTCAATTTTGGGTAAACCGAGATAACCCAAAATATTTTCATGATCAAGTAAAAATCTTGATCAAACAGTTTTCAGAAAAGGTACCATACAATGAACAAATAATAGAATTAATTTTAGATGAAAATAAGCTTAGAAAGCAATGTCGGAGTTTTACAACAGCTATGAGGGAGCATTATAAATCCATGGGCACGGAGAAGGCCTTTGAACCAAGATCAATAAAAAAGGTTTGGACAAGCTTAGGTCAGAGTGAAATATTGCGTGGTTTGATGTCAGAATATTTCAAACTTGTTGATTTATGTCAAATAATGATATTGGGGTCAGTGGAGGATGAGAGAGTTTTTAGTACATTGGGTTTTTTGAAATCAAAGTTAAGAAACAAACTAGACAAGAATTTGGAAAATTGCTTGAGGATGAAAGGAATTGTATATAATGTCAAAAAAATTCCTTTTGAAAGGGCACTCACAATCTGGAGGTCCACATGTGAAAGAAGAGGGTCCGGGTTGTGCAACAAAGGCTCTCCAATTCCAACAACCACCGATACTAGTGGTAGTGGTAGTGGGACTGGGCCTGGGACAGATGACAATGATATTGAAATTGACACAAATCAAACAATGAATGTTGAATTTGAGACATAGGCTGAAGAAACTGCAAAACAGTCTTAGAATCAAGATGACTCTTTTACTTTATCTGAAGACGAGGATCGGTTTGAGGACCCTGACTCCATTTGGGAAATGGGAGTTAATTAGCAGGTTTTAGGTATTTTTTTTGCACTTCATGAATCAGTTTCCATTGTTCCAAAGTTCAAACTGTAGTTGATGTTTGATGATATTTTATATTGTATTCAATGAACATTGAAATTGTGAATCATTGCACTTCATGATATGTTATTTTATATTGCACTCGAGCACTGCATGTCAGCTTGAATCATATTCCAAACTGTAGTTGATAATTTTGTATATTGTATTCAAATAAATTGTGTATCATTGCACTACAAGTTTAGAATATTTTATTTTATATTGCAGTCCAAGTCTCCATGATATTTTATATTATATTGCACTTCATGAATCATAATACATATGCCAAAGTCAAACTGTAGTAATGTAGTTGATGATATTTTATAAATTATATAAGATTCAATACCATTGGGCATCGACCCTAACAATGCTTCATCGGCGGAACCCCCATCACAATCCCACCGATGGCCCGATAAAAATAGCTCACAACCTAGTATCGGTGTAACAATACTCTATCGGGCTAACTCCTAAGGTGCTCTCCCAATATACCGATAGAGTGAAGTTGTCAAATAAAGTAACCATGAATTATAACCATGGCCCATGGCCATGGGCATGAATTATCGAATGCATAAATTATATTAGGGGAACTATGGTGCATCGAGGAAACATTATCTGGCATCCCACCGATAGAACAAAGGATAGGTGTCCATCGGTGGAGAGGGTGGCTATTGGTGAAAGACTGATGTGACATCCTGTGGCATCGTGTTGCGGTGCATTTATGAACCAAAATTGAAGTGAATTATATCACAAGTTGATTGCATAGTTGTTACAAAATCTTGGAAGATTTTGCTTAGGGTAGAAGCAGAAAGGCAAAAACTTGGAGTTCTGACATAGCAAAGACCGGTGGACTATGGAGGCGACTCGGCGAGACTCACATAAGTACTTCACTTTCAGACCCAGCTGAGAAGCTATTTTACTCAAAAGCTCAAGATTTAATTAATAGAAGAGAGTACAGACAAACCTAAAGCTAAAAAATAGAAAACCGAAAAGCCTAGGAGACTCCTAAATGAATACCTGATAGATCAATGTCCCGGGTCGGGGCTGAGACCCAAGAAGAGTGCTCAAATGAATCCTTCCTTGGATCGATTATGGGACAAACATAACGGCTTAGGGGATATTTGGACACCGCAACGAGGGTATGACCTCTTCATGTACCATTACAGAAAACAATTTAGGTTCCAACCAGGCTCTAATCCATGGAGGTTGAACCTGGGAAGACTTGTGGTGCCCAATGTGTTTGTGAACACACAGCTAATTAAAGCTCTTTCTATCAGATATGACCCCAAGAAAAGAACTATTCAGTCACATGGCAGGGGTGACATACTTGTTATTTCTTGGGAAATCATTCCTAATGTCTTTTAGTTAGAGTGTTCATTGAATTTATCATTCACGCTCAAAGATCTGTTGACAGAGTATCACCACATGGATACTAGCTATAAGAGATGGAAATTTCCTTTGCATAGGCCCAAGGATGAAGGAGGCCAACTCAGAAGGTTCTCTACCAGTGAAAACCCTCCTTTCCATGAAGATTTGTTTGAAGAGTATTTCCGATACACCTATTATTTAGTTGGTCAGGTTTTAGGAGTAGAGGTTCCGCCTCTCATGTCGATTGCCCCAATGGTCTTAGCTATAGACATATAGAGCAAGGATTCCAGGTCATTTGATTATGCTAGCTACTTGGCCAATGCCCTACATTGAGGGCTCGAAAAGATTAAAAATAATAGTGATAATATTAATTTTGAACACTATTCTTTGCTTATGCATTTGCTATTGTACAAGGGACAAGTCAGAGGGGTCTGGAGTGAAGAATTAAGGATAAAAGATACAGATGAAAATGAAGATTGTAAACCTGTATAAATATGGACTTCATTGTGGGATAGCCGATTTGGTAGGTCTCATTACCTTTATTTCGAAGAATTTTTTGTAAAACCATTGATGAAGTTGTTGGGGTATCCGTGCAACTATAAGCTATCCCAAGAAGTACAAATATTTCTAAGACCAAAGGAAAATGACAGGAGAAATAAAGTGAATCATAACTGGGGAGACTAGTATGCTTTCTCTGATAGTACAGTGATAAGGGTTTATGGGTTCGAAGGGGCTCCACACTTGATGCCACGAGTAGTTCTTGACCGAATTGCTTTTTTAGAAATTGTGAGGCAATTGGCAAAATCTGATTCCAAACACCTCAAAGGACATAGCAAACAATCAATTATGCCCAGTACCTTATGTTTTGGAGACTTTACAGTGGTTGCCAATGAAGGATATGGAGAAATTGATGGTAAATTAGCACAGTACAACCTACCTCTAGGTGATGTAAGGAAACAATTTGATTTAGAAGTGTTTATTCACAAGGCGAGATTATTGCAGGGGCTATCAGGTTATGAACATTTGTTCTCAATCGAAGATGTCATAAGAAACCATGATGAGGCTTCCACCAAGCAAAGAATGGCTGCCTATAACAAGATTATGCTTGCAGAGGAATGGCAGAGGAAAAATGTCCCATCTTATTCAAAGGAATTTGGTGAGATACACGATCCTTTAACAATAATTGAGCAACTCATTGCTCATTTCAATGAAATGGTAAAGGATGTTCCCCCAGTTGTTTTTGATGCACCTCATGCAACCTATTTAGGAGTACAAGCTGAAGACATAGAGCCCTTGGATTACATACCTTCATAGCCTACTCCTGAGGTATGTTTTTCTATAGATACTGATATAAGTGAAGAAGAGTAGGGTGATGAAGAGGGTGAGCAGGTCAAGCAAATCAGTGCTCCTGTGATTGCACAGTACGATCCCCCTCAAGAGAAGAATATTGTAAGATTTGAGGCATCAAATGAACTATCTAATGAGGTGAGGGTCATGGCTGGACAACAGTTTATTTCTGATTGTGATTTTGTTAAATCTTCTGAATTTAAATCATTTGTTTATGAATATAAAGGTAGAAAAATGATACAACAGATATAGGATATCACTCCTGAACATGAGGCAACCGCTCTCGAGGAATTGAAAAGGGAGGTAGAAAAGGAAATGGAGTCCATCACTCCTGAAAGAGGTAGGGAATTGCTTCAAGAAGCTGGAGTGTTGCTCCTCCCAGGGTGGGATATTAGCTCTTCAATTGTATTTGATAGCTTCAGAAAAAGAGGGGATACGACAATGAATTTAATAGAAGAAGCAAGTGACAAAATGTATTCAGGATCTGGGTACAACCTAGACGAAGCCACCTTGCTTATCTGGTCACTGTATCCCCATGATAAAAGACCTACTATAATTAGTAATCCAAACCAAGTGTTTGGTCATCTCTTGGTTCAACGAGTAGTGGATACCAACCCTATGGAGACAACAAAATTGAACATAAATGTGGCAAAATTTACCAAAGCACAGATCGATAAACTAATTAAGGTAAATGGCAAATTGAAGAAGGAGCTAGCAAATCAGAGAGAAAAAACATCTTCCTCCTCCACATCAAAGTTGTACTCCCCATGGCTTGAAAAAGATAAGAGAGTGCTTGATGCATTGGCTGATGTAGCCTACTGGAAGAATTGCCATTTGAAATCCCAGGAGAAATGCAAAGAATTGGGAAAAGAAGTGAAAACCATCAAATATAACACTGTATCTGAAATGATAAAAGAAAAGTTCAATAAAATGATGAAATGTGCTATTGAATATTGGGAAAGATTCAAACACAGAAGTATTGCATTGGTGCAGAATGAACAATTGCAGCCTAGAATGATGGAGAAAAAAAAGGAGCTCCGAGATAAGAATGTCATGAAAGGACAAATATTGATGACATATAACAAGTTGGTAGAATCACATAATGGATATCATAACAGGCTTAGGGAAGATTTTGACTGCTTTGATTCAGTCCCACTCCTGACACTTCATTTTGGCATTAGAAATCCGTGAGAATATGATGATCGAAAGGAAGAGCTTGATGGGCTTCTGACTGTTGTGTTGCAAGAAATAAATGACGGGGATATGGTTTTACAAAACACTCATAAGCAACTCAAAAAAATAATGTCTATGGAATATGATATGAAAGAGGCGATCTCTAACGTGGACACCTATGCTAAACAAGAGTACATCCATCAACTCTCTACAGTCAATATGTTTATTAGCCAAGCTGTAGATGTGTCAGAATCAGATCCAATAGGACAACCATCAGATTCAAAGGAAGAACACCAACCGACAACATGATGAGCACCCTATCATGGAGTAGAAGCCTTGAATAGATCTTAGGTGGTCAGTGGTCATAGGCTTCTGCTTGGAGATTAACAAATCAGTGCATTCACCTGCGACATTGTTTTATTTATAATTTGAGTTATGTTTAGTTGTCAAAACATCATGAATTTTTGCAAGGGGTTTGTAGCTTGTTGCCTCTCATATATAAGAGAGATCAAAACCCCACTAAGAGATCAATGGATCATCACATCATTTTTAATTAGACTTTAAAGTAGAAAATAGTAAGAAGATAGATAATAGATTGCACCAATTCGCCCATCCATCTCATATCATAAACTATTTTTATAATGCATATCATTTGAACTTTGAAGATCAATACAATGGAGAAGGTTACACATATTTACTGATTTGCTTTCGAGTGTTCAACTGCTGCGGATTCATATGCTTATAATTTATTAACCTATTTGGATGTCTCCAAAGTGGTTGTTTATGTTATTCAAATTGTTTATGTTATTCAATTTGTCAGTACATTGAATTTGAACTCTTTAGGAATAGGGGCTGTGACCATGGGGTTTTAGATTTATTTATGGACATGATCATTGATCAAGTAGTAATGTGGGCCACAAAATGGATCTTGTCACACAAATCTCTGCAACTTGTGCTAATCATAAAATCAAATGTAGTGTATTTTTGCAGTATGTGGGATGTGGGTGAGGTGTAAGTTGGTGGATAATGATTAGGATTTTTAGTAAAAACATAACAGAAGCTAATAGTTCAACATCCATAACTTATAAGCTTTAGCTCTACCAAGAAGTAAATATAATGAGCTAACAGTTCATCACTAGTTCAAATGATAAAATAAATAATACAAAATCTAGATAATTGAACATCATCACATTACTGAAGTCTGAATTTGAGCTTTTTAATTGAATTTCACATGAAGGAGTACATATTGGCATTGGCAATGCAAAATATTGCCAATGCATAGAGTTGAGTTGGAACTTTGAAACTCATATTATCAAAGATTGAAAATAATAAATCAAGTCACTGTATCAACTTTTCTAGCAACTTCCACTCTTCAGGTGGTGGAATTTCCATTTGCTCTAACTAATGTTGTTTGACTTGAATTTTTGTTAACATTTCTTGATTGTAATTGGAAATGGAACCTGTCTTGAATTCTTCAGTCAATTTTACATTCAAGGTTATCAGTGTTCTGATGGAATCCAAATAGTTCACATCTTGGTTCTGAGGAAACTGGTCCAAATCAATCTTCCTTGCACCTTCCATCTTCTTTCTGAAAGCATCCTTTCCAATGAATCGCTCATTTGTGTCAAAAGCCTCTTGAAAACCAAGCTCTGTGAAGTTCCTTACCTTTTCATCCACCACCTTCATCTTGTTTGCAACCAAATGCAAATATTCCTTTGTTCCAGACATTCTCGAACACTTTTCAATGATAGATGACAACTTCATTGAGGTTTCAATCCGATTAGTAATCCCTTTTGATTTCAGATCATTGTCACTGGCTTTGTAGACTATTTGTAGAACTTCATTTGCAGATTTCTCTAATTCCAACACCTTTTTGTTGTCCACTAAATATTTGTTGAGCTTCTTATAATGTTGTCTGGTAGCATAAATCAATTGAAACATGTCACACAAATGATCAATCCTATGCATTATTTCAACCCAGATCTTTTGTTTCATATGCCTACCTGTATCTCTACAAAATACAGATAACTTATTTTGAGAAGACTTAATTTCTTCTTTTGCTTCCGTCAGCTCTATCTCCAATCTTTCATTTGTTTTTCTCTGTTTCTCCAATTTTTGTTCCCATTGTGCATTTCCATTCGTAATGCTTAATCTTAATTTTTCTGAAGTGGATTTTTCCTTATCATATTTCTTGTTGCTCTCATCTAGACTTCACTTTAGGTCATTCACTACTCTCTCATTTGATTTATCCTCATTGCTTGTTGATGTAGAGGTAGATTTTATTATTCTTCTTTCTAATTCATTGCTCTTGTTATCTGTTGCTTTCCTCTTTGCTTTCTCACTTGCTAGGTCTGCCTGTAACTTTTCTATTTGGGTCTGCAACCTTTTCTTCTCTCTATCTTGCTTTAGCAATGATATGTACACTAATTTATTTTTCTTCTTTGATACATTAATTTTGTCAATATTTTTCAGGCCAGAAAAATCCAATTGAAACTTGGTTACCTGTTATTCAGATCGATCCATCTGATTTGTTGGTTTTTTTTGAACTGTGGGAACAACAATTGTGTACTTCATGATTTCTTTATTTGTGTCAAATGTGGGTAATACCATGGTTGTTGCAGTCTTTGAAGTTACAACAGACGCACTCTCCATCAGTTGACCACATGTTGACCACTACTAGTAATACTACCCATACCATCGCCACCAATGGCACTCCGAGTTGCACTAAGCTGTCCACCAAGGGCATGTCCTAGTTGTGATTGTATCTGACCATGAGGATGAGGACTAGAAGCTCTAACAAATTGATGGTCTTGTATCCCCTTGGTCTAATTTTTCACCTCCAAGCCCAAGGCCAGATTTATCAACTATTTTTCTATGCTCAACACTTTGTATTGTCCAAGGGCCTCCGCCTTGTCCTTTGGACCCCAAAGGACCACCTTCATAACCAATTTTTCCAAGTATGGCTGCTCCTGAAGTATATGTTGAAGCATATTCTGCTTTTGCGGCCTCACTTAAACAAGGTTTGTAATTGGTATGGCTTTTCTCTTCTTCTTCCATATCAATATCATCATCAGATTCATCACGTCCATTAGGATGTTGATGCTCTATATTCCACAATTTGCTAAATTATTCATCTTCTTCGTTATTATCATACTCTTCAAGAGCTCTTGGATCACCTAGGTCCTTCCTCATAGACCAAAAGGCAGTAATTTTTTATCGTGACCATTTTTTATCTATAAGTTTCATCTCTAGAGAACCTGAAATTTTTACTCTACTAGATGGTTTATCACTTTTTACATAAAAAAATTTGTATGTCCTGATTGTCTTTTGGTGCAATGCCGTAATTTATGCTGACAATTGTTCAAAAGAAATACCATTCTCAAGAGCACTTTTCTCCATTGCTATTTTGACCTCATCCCAAGAATCCTTGTTTCTCAAGTTTTCAAGCAAGGGTTTACTTTGATGTTGAATTCTATTTGCAGCATTCCTATTGACCACAATCATTGATTTAATGATGTCACATGGATCATACTACCAGTGACAGATAGGATCAAAGTCAAAAAAATCCAAAAGATTATGTGCCACACTAAATGCTTTTCTCTCGAATGTGAACCCTCCACATGAAAAAGGTAAAGAAGGAAATAAGGTCTTCTTTTACTGACTGAGAAAGTGTAGTTCATCAGCACTCTGCACCTTCCTTACATATTCCAATGCAAAAACCCTTTTTGTCACATGTATTGGAAATTTGTATGGCTGTACTCTTAATCCATAAAATCTTAGCACAGTATATTCTTCCATTAAGTATCAATAAGCCAATTGTATTTCTTTTCCTAGTTGCATGCAGTTTCTACATGACATAGGCAATCTAGGCATTTGATTATTTTTAATTACTTGATGCAATGGAGCCAAAAAGTAGTCTACAAAATGATTGTAGTTCCTTCGAGAATCATGCATCCTTATCTCATTGGTCCATTCATATACGAGAGCCATTTTTTTTTCCTTTGCATTACTGTAGGGTTGAATCTGAAGCTTGTTGGTCTGAAACATTCCTCTAAATTTGAATAGAAAAAGATAGCACAAGTAGGTTGTGAACCTAAATGTCTTCGTGGAACCTGCTTTAATCATTAAAAATTATTTATGCATGGATTCTACAATGTGCTGTGTATAATTATATTTGACATGTTCTTTAGTATAATGGATATTATATACCATTTCAAGGAGGCTTGCACCCACTTCCAAATTGCTATCCAAACCGAGGAAAAATGCAAGCATGGAAATAGTATCCTGAACCCATGGTTTTAAAAAATCCAAATTATAAGGAGGCTTATGATCACCTTTCAATTTGTTTCTATCCTTAACTATTTGATTTAAGAAATCATTTTTCAGACTTTCTTGCACTGCTTCATAATCACTAGCAAGCTTTTCTAGGTCAATGTGGTGGTTTCCAAATTCTTCGGTTGTAAACCCCAACACTTTTCCAAGTTCTTCTGCATTAATAGATAACAATTCTTCTTGGTTATCTTTATTAACAATTGCTCTTTTCTTATCATCATAATTTTCAGCACAAACCATGAAAAATTTTGGGCAAGCGAAAAATTCATGGAACATCATGCGCCCTAATCCAGTTACGCCTACCATAGATTTCAGGATCATAAATATCATGGTACCCATCGGTGAAACCTAGGGTTTTAAGCAATTCTGCATAATGCATTTTTTTATCGGACATTGTTGTAGTGGTACTGGTGGTAGACATGCTTGTACAAATGTGAAGTTGTGTAATTTGAATTCCCTAATAAGTTATACCTATTAGTCCTCCTTAATTTTAATGAATTCTTGAGTCTCTAAAGTCTAAAACCAAACTTCAAACTTTGACAAAATAATATTTTAAGAAATGTAAAACAATGAAAGTTGAAATGTAGCCGCAGGAATTCTTTCACTTACCCAGATTATGAGTCCCGATGCTTGAAAACTAGAATGGAGTTGTTGGAAGTGGAACTATGGAATCCAAAATAGGGTAGTGCACTGCAATGAGCAATCTGAAGATTGAAGACTTTAAAAATTACTGTACAATTTCAAAGTGCAAAGTGTTTTAAATGTTTTTTTTATAGTAATTGGAACGTAAAAGTGAATGACACGTCTTAGAAGTTAGCTCTACAAGACTACAAGTTGCAAATTCTTCACCGTTGATCTTTTTAAATCTAACGGTTATAGGGTGATTCCGGAGGTTTAAGTTGGGAAGCCCATCGCTCTGTGCATGTCATTACGGAATGCAACTACAACCATACATCAAATGTTCATCCAACGGTTGAAACTTGAGTAGTTAATGATATTAACTTTAAAAATAAACATTAATCACTTGAAAGTTGACACTTAGCAATACAAAGTGCTTTAAATGCTTTGTTTCTCGAAATTGGAACATTAAAGTGAATGACACGTCTTAGGTCTACAAGTTGCAAATTCTTCACTGTTGATCTTTTTAAATCTAACGGTTATAGGGTGATTCCAGAGGTTTAAGTTGGGAAGCCCATAGCTCTGTGCATGTCATTATGGAATGCAACTACAACCATACATCAAATGTTCATCCAACGGTTGAAACTTGAGTAATTAATGATATTAACTTTAAAAATAAACATTAATCACTTGACAGTTGACAGCAGGCATGGAATTTGATGGTCTATTAAATATTTGACCATTTTTCAAATTTAGACCATATATTATAGCTATAAAATTTATTAGACCGTATAGTTTGACTTGCTATATTTTTATTAAACCGTAAAAAATTATTATATAGTATTTTAATTTATAATATATATCATTTTATAATTTTTATTATAAAATGAAAATAGCATATAATTTTTTTGAATATTTTTAATATGAATTTAGAAACTTTTGACTTTTTTATAATAGCTATCATTTTTTATATTAATATATATGATTTATAATATTATTATAAAAATATATATTAATTTAGAATCTTTTCAAAATAAAACATAATTATTTTTAAATTTTAGAATATATTTAACAAGATTTATTTTTAATACGATTTTAGAAACTTTTGTTAATTGTTAATTATAAGAGTAGATTTTTATATTTATCACTAATAATTATCATTATTTTCTAATTTTTCAAGATAATCCATTTATAAAAGATTTTATATAAAAATTCGTAAATTAAACAATTTTTTTAATAGGCATTTAAATGACCAAACCGTCATAAAATTTTCATATTGATTGTTTGCTATTGTCATAATCTTAACCGTTGATCTTCTGAATCTAACAGATATAGGGTAATTCCGGATGTTTAAGTTGGGAAGCCCATCGCTCTGTTCATTTCATTACAGAATGTAACTACAACCATACATCAAATATTCATCCAACGGTTGAACTTGAAACTTGAGTAATTTACTAATTTATGATATTAACTTAAAAAAATTAACATGACACATGTGTTTTAAAGTCAATACCATAGGCATCGGCCTAACAATGCTTTATTGGTGGAACCCCCATCACAGCCCCGTCGATGGCCCGAAGGCGAAGACTCATAACTCATAATATTAACTTTAAAGTTTAAAAATAAACAGTAATCACTTGACAGTTGACACTTAGTAGTGCAAACTACAAAGTGCTTTAAATGCTTTGTTTCTCGAAATTGGAACATTAAAGTGAATGACATGTCTTAGGTCTAGACTCTACAAGTTGGAAATTCTTAATCTTAATCGTTGATCTTTCTAAATCTAACGGTTATAGGGTGATTCCAGAGGTTTAAGTTGGGAAGCCCATCACTCTGTTCATTTCATTACGGAATGTAACTACAACCATACATCAAATGTTCATCCAACGGTTGAACTTGAAACACGAGTAATTTACTAATTTATGATATTAACTTAAAAAAATTAACATGACACATGTGTTTTAAAGTCAATACCATAGGCATCGGCCTAATAATGCTTTATCGGTGGAACCCCCATCACAGCCCTGCCGATGGCCCAAAGGTGAAGACTCATAACTCATAAGGTGCGCTCCCAGTCCCCAATATACCGATAGAATCAGCAAAAGTAAGCACATCGTTATAACACATAAACATCAGTGGAACGAATGATTGTATTCCCCTGATGGCCCGATATAACCATGAATTCTCAAGTGCATATTGCATAGAGTATATTACTTAATTTCTCAAAAGAAAAAAAACTGATTTGAATATATTAAATTATTAATAAACAGTGACATTGAATTTCTGAACTCAGAAAACAACTCTTTACTCTTAAACGTAAATGAATAACGAAGATTCAAGGAATCAAGATTCAAGAATAGCACAACACAACCATTTATTTTATTGCAACTAAATTTCAATGTCACATTATTACATATCTTTTTACAAACGAGAAGCACTGTAGCTCTTGTTTTGTGTAAATAACATATGTCAGTGTGTCACTTTAGTACTTTACATAGACAAAAATTAATAATTTATTCCAAGTTGTTGTTCGTTACAATGGATTACAAATTGATTCCAATTTCCAAGCTTTGTTGCTGAAAACCTAATACACATCTATCTCTAAAAATAAATGTGGCTATGAAAATAAATTCCTAATTCCAAGCTTCTGCTGGTGGATTTTCCAACCATGTTGGGAAAAGGGGGTTCCAATCACTCCTGGGGAAATGGGAGCCGTGAAGATACAAAATGTACTTATCCCCTTCGAGAACTAGAGTCATACAGAAGATGAAAAACAAATGTCTCTTTGAAAATAAATGCATGGGGCTTGCCTGGCCAACCATGCTGGGGAAATGGGAGTTGTTAGAATACATAAGGAGAAAAAAATCTATTCCCATATTTTACCTGTAGCCTCTATGCATTTGGATAGCACTTATCTCCATCAGAGCTCCTCATCCTGGTTCAAAACCCATCTGAAAATTCAGGTTAACCAAATCAACTTCTTTCCAATTCCACCCATTCTGAACTTGAAGGAAATTCATCTTTTACTGATTACTCTATAACTACATAATTGTAGGTAGGAGAATTTACAATATCCCCAATACTGCATCATCTTCTTCGTGAATCCTTATTAACCCTAGAAAATAAAAACCCTTATGGCACTATCTACTAATCACTTAATCACTATCCCTATTTATGGGCCACCAGTGCCACTACCAGCTTGTATAATTAAAATTTCTAATTTGATTGACGTCTTGCTACGTGCCAACTTGAACTCTACCTCAAGCTGACAAGTTGTCAAAATCACTCATTCAAACGATATGAAATCATTACAAATCTTGTTTCATTAAAGCTATGAGTTGTCCAAGGAATTGCTTCAGATGTTCATATCACATATGGCATTAATCGCCGCCACTGCCACTACCAACCACACTTTCTTCAAAAATATTGAGAATTTCAATGAAATTAAATGTACAACATCGAGATTCGAGGCATTGAAAAGAGTGAATGAGTGATGAGTGATGGGCCTTTATCTCACCACATGTCTGCATCTGACGATTAATGTGTTATTCTAGAGGTTTCAATTCGCAAGTCTAATGCTTCAGAGATTTACTTCCGGACTGCAACTCTTTTTTCTTGTTGGTGTACAGATTTGTCACTTTAACCATGAAAGTAGATGCAAAATATTTTAAAACAAATGACACAAAGTCCATTTTTTGACAATCAGTAAAGAAAAGCAATATTTTCTCTTTTAACAAATGAATTAATCTGAACACAAAGTCTCAAAGATGAAAAAATAAGCATTCTGAATTTGATCTAACACTAACAGATAAACATTGAAAAATTATCATGAAGAAACACAATTCATTCATAATTAAAAGGAAGCATTGATAAATACATAGATTTAGAAATATATTATTTTATCTCTCTAATGCCAAAAATGTGGTTTCACAGACCTGTCACCCCACACCTTGTACAATCAAAATTCAAAAGGCGCTCAAAAGCTGAAACTACGCCCCCTTATCATTATGTGTCACAAATTCACAATTCACTAAAGGATTCATGTATGTTGTTAAACTACTAGAGATGTCGGGACTCTGTACAGTTCCAACTGCATTTCCATAACAAAATTATGAAATTCAGTGCGTTCTTCTTCTTCTAAAACAAAAATTACCCTGTTGTACTTGGCATAGCTGGTTTTCTCTTTCCACGCCACTGAACATAGCTAGGAAATGATGTCGAGTTGCTCTTCTTCAGGCCAATTCAAATTTGGTTGCATGAAGGCCACAATTTCATCTTCCCATACCCTAATATCGGCTGGAAGTACCATTTTGAGGAAACTCTGAGTATGGAGTTCAAAATGCTCCCACCTTTCCTCGTATGCAGGCTCACTTAACTTTACCAGCAAGAAGTGACAATCTGCTACTAAATCCATTTCTCCAAACTCCTTAATACCTTATTTAAGATCTATCCTTTCAGAGGATTTAAAAGATTACGTTAAATCTATCAAGTTGGTGTTTGAGAAGACATCCCTTAATGGCATCATACAATTCATTAAATGAGTTGTCACTTCAAAAGTTGTGCATCCTGCTGAGGTCACCCAATCGCTGAGAAACATAACTTTATAACCATTTGTACGGTAATAAAATCTCAACCATTGATTTCTAGAAATCTAACAGTTCTAGTGATATTCCAGTGGTTTCAAATCGCAAGTCTAGTGTTTTAGAGATTTACTTCCAGAATGCAACTACAGTCGTCCATCAAACAACCCATATGATTTTTATTTCGCCACTAGATTTTTTTATTATTTTGAGATTCATTTTAATTCATCAATGAAAATATATTTTTTGCTTTGGAAAAAGGTTTTAATCGCCAATGGAAGAAAAACTTTGGTTTGAAAAATGGTTTTATTCGCCAATGAAAAATATTTTATTCGATTTTAAAAAATTGCAATTTGCCACGATTTTCCATAGACTTCCAAGGATTATAAAAGATTTGCCAACGGGGATTTATTTTTTTCTCAAAAAACAAAAAAAATCGCCAATAAAATTAATATTTTTCATCAAGAAGTATGCAGGAATCGCCAAGATTTTACACTTGCACCGAGGGGGGGGGTTTCTTAAAGTTATCCCTACTCGTGGTTGGGCGGTGGCACCGCCATACCATAGAGGCCTTCTGTCCCCGGCATGGTGGTGCGGTGTGAGTACCACCATACCACAAGGGTCTTGTGGTTGCCAAGCGGTAGCACGGTGAAGATGGCGGGCAACGGTGGAAGCTTACTGTTATACCAAGGAGACTTATTCTTTAAGCTGCGGTGATATAGTTGATGGTGACGGTTTGGAAAGCGGGTTGTCACTGCTGGACTGAGGGTGTTTTCTTGCTAGGGAATGGTAGTCCGGTGTATACCGCCTTACTGTGAGCGGTGGCACAATAGAAGGAGCTCGGGTTATGTTGACTGTCTAGGTGATGATCAAAGCAATGAACGAACGGTGTGTTGACATGTGGCACGATGTCATTCATTGATTTTACATCGTTGTTGTAAATCAACACTGATTGGCCAAAAGTCTTATTTTCTGATTGTGATATATTTACATTAAATGAACGATCTGATTTAGGAGGTTGATGGATATGTCTCTGTATCCTGATTTATTGTTTGGCGGCTCGATGTGTGCTAAATAGCGGTGCATCTTATCAAAGAATGATGGAAGGCTTGTCGGTGGGTTAATTAAATACACCTTGATGGTTGTTGGTGGATGATGATAAAGAGTGCTCGAGCGGTATGCTAAGGCATTGTAACCATGAACACTAAGTGACACTAAGCCAAGAAGATGTGAACCTGAGTGGCCATGAGGTTGTGCTGGTCGAAAGGCTGGCTAAATGAGTGGGCTGATGAAATGAAATGAATCTGCACTGTATGTCATGTGAGGACATTGTAACAGTGCGAGGATTTTGTATAATTGTGTTGCCTGCATTTTCCACATGGACAAGATGTAAGCTTCTAAAGAGCATAGCTCTGAGATTGTATTTTAACTCTTTTGTTACTGAATAATACAATTGAGCTGAGTGTTTTGGAGGGTGGGGTTTTTTACCCAAAAGGGTTTTCCCCACGTAAATTTGTGTGTACATAAGTTTGTCTCTCATGTTGTTTGATTATGTATTTTGAATCTATGCATGTGTTGAATCTGTTATTTGTATGCATGTACTTTTCTCAGAAGGATTAATGGGGGAGTCCTCTGTACCTATTTTTGCTTTATGGCATCGTAGTTTGTGTCTTTGAGGTGATTTGGAAATTAAAGTCACTAAGGCACTATTGTTCTTAGATGTCTCCTTCTAAGTTCACACATCTCATCCCCAACAAGTGGTATCAGAGCTGGTTAGAGGCGGTCAAGGCTTGTTCATGATACCAACAAGTGGTATCAGAGCCTTCTTCTGGATCCTGGTTCTTGGCATTTCTCCTGTGAAGATTTCTTAGCTTGGAAAACTTGAGGAAATCTAGAGGAATCGGTTGATGATTGATCCTTTGATGAGTGAAATTCCTTGCTCTTTTGAGACAACACGTAGCATGAAAGATGCTGGAGAATATGGAGTTGATCATATTGTGATGATGTGGTTTGAGGCTCTTGGTTCACAGCGAATGATCCTGATGCAAGGGATGTGAGTTATGCTTATGGTTGTGTTGCAGAAGAGCGTGGTTCATACTAGGTGTTTGTGTGATAGGATTCCTGGTTGTATGGAGTTGCTTGGGTTGTTGTTCAACCATGGAGTATTGTGTCTGTGTTGGGTGCTTTGACTTAGCATTGAAGGCATTGTTCTCTATTACTCTGATCGCATGAAGGCTATGAAGTTGATTTGGGTGGTCTGAAAAATTCTGAATAGCTTGGCTCTCTCGTATGCTTGTGCATGAGTGTGGTTTAGGAGTTGGTTTGAAATGGGCATGGAGTTCCTATATTACCTATATCTTATACTAGCATGTTTCAGTTTCATGTTCTTTGGCTCTGAAGGGTTTTCTATAGATTTTCCTAAAAATTCTATGATGCATATTCATGTTTTTTTTCATTGTTTTGGTTAACCATGATGGTTATGTGCAGACTCTTGGGTCGTCCAGATGAGCAGTGGATATGGATGTGCATGGGTTTTTTATAAACACGGTGGTTTTGTAGGTTTTGCATGGTCAAGGAAAAACTTGTGGTTATGTGGAGCTGTTGTTAAGCTATTTTCTAGACCTTGGATTTTGGGGGTGTGACTGGATGAGATAGTTGTAGTTCAACATGGTTTTGAGGAGGTGTGAAGTCTTCTTTGCATGGGAGTGTTGGTATGTGATTTATCACTCATAATTCTTGTGGTGTTGCTTGCTGGATTCCTAGACTATGGTGCTTGGGTTGTGGACGTGATTAGCAAATCAGATACGTTTTTGATCTGGTGTTTGAGTCAGGTTTATCTACATTGTTGTTCTCATTGAGATCTTAGTTTTGCAGTTTCCTTTATGATGATGGGTTTGCACTATTGTTTTTATTAATCTCTAAGTTGTGCGACTGGTGGATTTGCTACCCATTGGTTGTAGTGAGATAACTTGGAAGTGGACTGTCTATATCCACGAGGTTGCTTCAGTGGTGGTGCAGATCTGTTAGCTGGCCTTGTCTGTGGTCACTTATGCTTTGGCGTGGCTGTTTTGAGATGAGAGGATGGATGGTGCTGAGTACTTGAATAGTTGGTTATGGGGTTCATAGCATGTGTATCACGATGTCATGGAGAGCATGGTACACATTATAGTGTAAGCTTTTGACAGTGATGGTGTGGTCTGTGTTGTTTAAAGATCTTGGTGTGGTTTGGATTTGTTGTCAGATGGACATGTTGTCGATTGTACCTGGAGGCTTTTCAGATTAGAAGATGTTTGGTCATGATGCTTCCAAAGCTCAGTGTCACACTTCAGTGGGAGCTTTAGCATTGATTATGGATTCATCACTTGGTGGTGAATGATATTCTTTGGTGTTGCAGATGTTTCTTGGAGGGACTCTTAGATCCTATTGTTGCAAAAGAGTTCTTTCACATTTGCAGGGACACTATTTGAAGATGTACAACATCTTGAAACCCTAAAGGATGTTTGTAGTCTTTGGTTGAGGTGTTGGTGGTGCTTGACAGGTGATGTTGGTTTAGATCTTGTTTATTTTATGTCATGGAATACTCTTTCTTGTGCATTAGAGTTTTGGCATGTTGTGTTGCTCTTGAGACCATGGTCAGTTCACTTGAAGCATGGTATCTCCTAAGGGGGATGTGTAGACCATGATGTCATGATAAGTTCTTGTTTCACATGTTTGGATCTTTGAAAATGGTCTGGTAATTCTCTATGTTTTGAGTACTTTGTTTCACATGCTTGAGAACTTCATTATTAAATGTTGTTTGAAGTTTAGCATGAGATGATAGGTTTTCGGTGCTCATGGGTACATGGAGAATAAGGTGAGGCTATGATTCTCATGAGATGAGAAAGGTGTTGTTTACAGTTTAAAGTACGAGTAGCCTACACCTTGGTTGGACGCAAGTTCAATAGAGACCAGTAAGGAGATTTCTTTTGGATGCGTCATGATGGCTTGTATATCTTGGAGGAGCATCTTCTTACTCTTGGTTTGCTCGGCAGTGAAGCTTGTTTGAGAGGTATTTACCCATTATATCTTTCAGATATGTGATATGCTTTATCTTTCATAGATATGGATCTTGAATTGTTGTTTTAAGATTCTGGAGGATTCATAGTGGAAGGTGGACAACATAGTTTATCTCCTTGTGCTTTTGATAACTGGTAGGAGATAGTTATATGGGTTTTTCTTGATCTTCTTTGAGAGACTTACATCCATGATTTGTTTAAGTTGAACGGTTGGGTGTTGTTATGAATTTTCCTTTGGGATGTGAAGGAGATCATTCTTAGCACAATTGGCACTTAGAAGTGTGTGTAGGAGGATGCTACATGTTGTGATTTGCAGTTTCTCTCTAATCTGGCTTTTCTTCTTGTATGTTCGATCTCATATGACTTTAGATGTGATGTCTATGTAGAGTCGTGATGGTCACTAGTTTGTGGTCATGGGTTGTCACTTGGGTGAAGACATGGAGGTTCCTTTGCCTCTTTCTTCAATTAGAGGTGGAGAACTTGGAAGAACTCTGGAAGATTGTTGAGAGAAATGATTCTTGCAATAGGTGGTTGCAGGTTGTGCATATCTGTGTGGAATTTGCTCGGTACTACATGGTTGCATTTTTCTATGTCCTAAAATTGGTAGACTTATTATGCCGTTGATTTTTTCAGATTTGGAATTACCCATGTAGTGGGAGTACTTGTATGTGTTGGGTCTTCTTGACTGGTTGGCACATGATGCTTGTATTTGTGGTTGATGGGTTGGTTCTATTGTTGGCATGAGTTTACTAATGAGAATACCTTGAAGGTATGAGTGATTGGATGGATAGCATGAGTTGTGAGTGTTTTTTTCAGTCCCGTGGGTTTGATCAGTTGGATGGTTGCAGTCAGTTTTTTGGCTGATGTTCTAGCTGATATTCTATCTTGTTTCTAGAGAAAGGCTTCATGTCTGTGTTCATGTTTGAGAGCTTTGAAGTTCTTGTTGTGGTTCCTTTTTCGTCTGTAGGATCTGATGCTTGTGTTCTTGAGACTAGTGCATATACGCCTTGGCTCGTTCCTTTTTTATTGTGATGGATGGTTGGAGTTGGTGGAAATATTGGATGTTGTTGCAGGTGTCTTGGTTGGAGCATGAAAGCATTGTGTTTGGTTCATGTGTTCGAGTTTGGAGGAAGCCAGTAAGTTTGTCAAGTGGGAGATTTTTGGAAAATATGCCTCAAATTTCTAGCTTGAAATCTCTTGAAGACTTGGCATTTTCTCTTCAGTCCTGGCCTTTACCGCTTTACCGCAGGGAACAGTTAATAGAGGTACGGTTGCGTGGTTTACCGATTTACCGCGATCGTCTGTTGTTCGGTCCTTGGTTGGGCGGTGTTACCGCCATACCGCGGAGGTCTCCTCATTGTTTGGTAGTTGTGCAGTGAATGCTCGATGATCTGGTGAAGTGGTTACCTCCCTACCGTGAGGGTCGCTCAGAGAAGGTGCGATGGCACGGTGAAACCATGGCGATCGGCGCAGGTGGTTACCTCCTTACCGTGGAGGCCTTTGGGTCATGGCGTGGTTGCACTGTGTGCTTGGCAGTCAGCTTGGGTTTTTTTTGCCATACCACTGGAAGCTTTGCTCTGGCTCACAGTTGGGCGGTGGCACCACTATATCACGGAGGCCTTCTAGCCCTGGCACGGTGGTACAGTGTGAGTACCGCCATACTGCAAGGGTCTTGTGGTTGCCAGGTGGTAGCATGGTGGAGATGGTGGGCAACGGTGAAAGCTTACCACTATACCATGAAGGCTTATTCTTTAAGCCATGGTGGCATGGTTGATGGCGACGATTTGGCAAGCAGGTTGGAAAAAGAAGCTCTAGAGGAGGAAAGAATAGAGAAGGAAAAATAGGAAAAGGAAAGATTGGAGAAAGAAAAGCTGGAGAGAGAATGATTGGAGGAAGAGAGGTTGAAGAAGGAAGAAGAAGATACAGGAACAAAAGGATAGGGAAGAGGCTAAAAAGCTTGTACAGATGCATGTGGTGCAAAAGCAACAAGAGGAACCAAGTGTTGATTCTCAATCCCAAGTAAATGTGCAACCACCCCCTACTACTACTATTGCTTCTTCTTCCACTGTGATGACTACTGCTCCAAGTGCTCCCACTTGGTTAAAATTGGACCTATAGAAAAGAACAGTAACACCTTCATAACCTCTCAATTGGGAGGATATGATGAAGGAGATTTAACAAGAAAGGCCTAAAAAGAAGGCCAAGATCCTACACTCTACCAGAGTCATGAACAAGGGAGAAATTGTTGTTGAGTGTGCTATACCAATGATAGAAAAGGAGGTAGGAGACATGCAATTAATGGATTATGAATTGAGTACTGTCAACTTGGGAAGGCCTACTAGGAATCAACAGATGAATCTAATTGATGTGGTAGCTTCAACAACCAAGTCAAGGATGTTAAAGGATAAGCAAAAGAAAGATGAGCTTAAGGCTCAGTTGGATCAATTGCATTCCTTTTTGAAAAGTGTCTCTTCTTCGAGATCACAATAGGTAGCGGCTATTGAGACTCCAATTTTGTTAAGCAAAAAGGAGGTAGATGATTCAGTACAGGTAAGAGGCAAAGCGGAGATTTTAGATAGGTGGGTTGACAAGATTAATCAAGAATTAGGTGAATTTTTGATCGAGGGTTTTGAGGTTTACAAAGGGACAAAAGAGTTGATAAGAGAAATGCATCAATATATTGAAGCATCGGAGAAACAGGAGGAGGAATATAAAGAGTATAGTCAAAAATTGGAGAAGGTTAGTACATTGCCTTTGACTACTCTCCTTGAATAGTCAATACTCGAGGAGGATAATAAATATTTTGTGGAAAAGACCTCTCGTATACTCCGTTTCAGAATAGATTTCTTGTGTAAACATAGGAATGAGGTCCAAGATGCTATTAATAATATAACTGAACAGTTTGAGGAGTTGGAGGCGGTCATTGCTATCATAGTAGATGTTAATATACTAACAAAGGAAGGCATGCCTTTGAGCCAAATAAAAGAGAAATGGGGCGAAAGGTTTAAAGGACTCATGCAGAAAGGAGATGATGGTGAAGATTTGATGATAGATCGACTGATGGATGTCAAAGAAAAGATAAAAGCTGCTAAAAGAGAGTTGACAAAGATAAAGGATATGAGAGGTTTTGTTGCAGTAGAATTAGAGCGAATTAAATTTGAAGACAACTGGGTTGATGGGCCAGAATTAGATGTATTACAACAAGTCTTCACCAGTTATGACGAGTTTATTGCAGACCTAGCTTCACATGCATAAATCTCTTGCATGCATGACTTTCTTCTTCTTTGCATGTTGCATGCAACACTGACAGTTTTGAAGCGCATGGCATTTTTTCTCTTCTATTTTCTATTCTCCAGTTCAACTGAATGTCTAATGTAAGAACTCTTGAGATCAAATTGATCTGAGTTTCTAAGAGAGTTTTTGTTCCTAAAAGGGTGGATGACTTAAAATAGAAGTGAAGTTCGAATTTTGTATATCTATAAATACCCTTTGGGTATCATATTGTAAGGGTCAGCTAATAGAGAATAGAATTGGCCTACCTGATATTAGGAGATAGAATTTTGTAGTGATTGCAGAGATACATTGTTACTTGATACTTTACAGTTAAATAAAATTATAGGTTTACACAATATGGTGTTAGAATTGAATTTTACTTGATAAGGCTAATAAGTTATAATCTGTCTGTATGCCAGTGATTGTGCTGAAGCATGATTGTTTCTTATGTGATGAAAGTCATTAGAAGAAACTGGATTTAAGGATTATCTTGTTGGATTATCATTGGATTAAATTTTTTGAAGTCTGTTGATCTATGATCTTGGCAATGAATGAATGTGCGTTCTTTTAAATATATTTGAAGTAGTTGTGATAGGCGAATTAAAATAAGCACCTTAGACGCATACAATGGTATAGATTATTATGTAAATTGTATCATGCTTTGGTTTTCTTGATCTGATTGGAAAAACATTCATTGTTGAAGATATATGTTCGGATGTTAGATGAGTTTTGTTCATGTTTACTAGTTTACCCTTTAATCTATCTTTTTCTTTTGTTTGAAACCCCTTTGATTTACTAAAAATAGTTCGGTAAAATGAGTTATTGCTCACATTCTTTGTTACCAGCACAGGCCCCTTGAACATTACAGTTGCATGAACCGATTGAGTGACACCAGACAATTGAGAACCAACTACCAGGACCTTGGGAGTTAGGCTACTATATGTTGTCTTTCTTTTTCGGGAGAAATAGAGTGGAAATATTCTATTTTAACGTTGTTTGTGTCATTTTCACCATCAACACTACCCAATTGGACACCTTGCATATCAAAAAGAAGCAAGAGGAAGAAGAGGTAGCTCTCACTCAATACAATCCATATTGTCACTAGAAGAGAATAAAATGTAAATGCAAGAAGTTGGCTAGCATTTCTAAAGAAAAGCAAGGGAAGGCTGAATTTTGAGCCCTAGAGGATGAGGAAGGCCATGAATTTTACATTTCTCAGTGCAAACCATGGAAAACAAGATAATGTATGCCTCAAGATCCCTTATCTTACAATATGTAATTTCTTAAGGGTAATTCAAACTTCTCACATTAGAACAATCAGACTTGGAATAATGCATAAAATCAATCATGGCCAATGAAATAATTGCCTAATTGGGTTACATAGCAAGGGGTATGGCCACCACAACCTTACCAAGCCCCAAATTACAATTCCTAGTGGCTACCCTCACAGAACCAATAGCCACCATAGTGGCGTGGGAATCAACAATGACATAACTAGAATATGAAGTACCCACAACCACAACAACATTTGCAGCCACAAAAATCCACCATAATTCCAAACCCATCCATAGTAGCACCATCATACCCTAGAGAACCTCAACTAGGAGCTCAATCTACACCAAACCCTAACAACAAGCCTGTTAAGTAGGCTTATAATAATGACACCATCCAATACCCAACCTATGGGGTTGAGGTGAGCAATGTCCACCTTCATTCAAGAAGGATGCTAGTTGGGCCATCATCTCCTCACATTACAAAGATTATTGATGAGGAGCCACCAGTAGAAAATTTTGACAATCAAACAAAGGAACTTGAGCAAGGTAAGACAAAAAAAACATTCCATGCCCAAAACCACCATTTCCTGAGAGACTAGCCACACAAAAATCCCATTATGAATTTGAATCTAATCTATTGGGCCAACTTAGAAATGTTTGCATAAAATAACCCTAATTCAAGCAATTAAGGAAGTACCAATATACATGAAAAATGTGAGAGTTGTGCCTTAAAAAGTTTGGCAGAAAAAGGAAGGATCCCCAAACTATTCATGTCTTAAGACAACTTGTTGACATCATGTTAGGCAATATAGTTGTTCCAAAATATATAAATCTTGGAAGCCGTGTAGTAGATGTCCAAATTAATGACACTCCCATTAAAACCACCTTAATTGACCCAAGAGCAACCATAAATGTTATGAGAAATAAACTATAAAATAACTTCAGTTGATGGAACTCCAACCCATGCCTATTGTTTTGTAACTAGCAGATAGGTCATTTGTTAAACCAAAGGGTATTATAGAAGATTTAGTCATCAAACTAGATTCATGGGAATATATTATATATTTTATGGTTTTACAACCTAAAGCAAACCTTGCAAGATACCCCTTCATCTTAGGAAGGCCATGGTTAGCCACTGCAGATGAATTCATTGGTTGTAGGTCTGGAAACACGATCACTTTCAATGGGAATGTAACTAAAAAATGGTATTTTACCTACTTGCACAACCATATACAGACTTGGATCAAAGTATATGGCCAACCCTTGAAGAAGATGACCAATTTTCTTTACAAACACTCATTACCATCGAGCGTAGCCCAATGCTAGACATTAAGGATGAGGATGAAGTCCTTGCAAATATTATGTTGAACTCTTATGGTAGGGACTCACAACAAACCATTGCCATGCATGCTTACACTACCCTTTGCATAATATAATACTTACAAATGCCTCAAATTTTACTTCTCAAATTTTTCATACACTGCTCCCCCATAGTTGCAATCTCAATATGTCAGGACTTGATATTTCTTTTATCAAGTCATCTGCCTTAACCGTAGAAATCACATTGGACAAAACACTAAATGTCAATAATCAATAGACAGACACCTAATAATCTTCATTGCTAATAATGTTGCAATCTCATACAACAACATTTGCATGGGATTATAATGATATGAAGGGTATAGATCCTCACCTACACATGCATATAATTTATATTAATGAAGGCTACAAGATAGTGAGGCAACCACATAGGAGAATAAACCCAGTTGTTTGTGATATAATAAAGATAAAATTACAAAAATTGTTAGATGCAAGGTTTATTTATCCCATATCTGACAGCCAATGGGTTTCCCAATTGGTGAATGTTCCAAATAAGAGAGATAAATGGAGGGTACGTTTAGATTACAAGGAATTAATTGAAGCAACAAGGGTCACTTTCCCCTTCCTTTTATTGATCAAGTGTTGGATTCACTAGCAGGTAAATAATATTTCTCCTTCCTAGATGGGTTCAGTGGGTATAATAAGATAAATATAGCTCTATAGGATCAATACAAGACCACTTTTACATACCCATTGGGTATATATGCCTATTCCATTCACCATTTGGATTGTGTAATGCTCCTGCAACATTTTAGAGAGCATTCTTAAGCATATTCTCATATTTTGCACATGATTCCATGGAAATTTACATGGATGATTTCACCACTTATGGGAATTCTTATGAAGAAGCATTAACTAATTTGGAGAAATTCCTTCAAATGTGTCAAGATCACAACCTTTATTTGAGTCATAAAAAATGTTTCATGATAATGATTGAAGGAGTGGTCTTGGGACACTTTATGTCTAGTAGGGGAATATAGGTAGACCCTAATAAGAAAGCAGTGATATCCACTCTACCTATTCATCAAAATAAAAAGGACATGTAAGAAATTTTCTTGTACATGCAAGTTACTATAGGAGGTTTATCAAGGACTTCAATAAGATAACAACCCCATTATTTGTCCTCCTCTCTAAGGATATTGGATTTGATTAGACCCTGGCATGCCAAAAAGCTTTTGAAGTCCTCAAAACAACCCTTACAAAGACCCCTATCTTAAGAGGACCTAACTAGACAATTCCTTTTCACATACATACTGATGATTCTAATTTTGTAATAGTTTTTGTTCTAGGACAAAAAGAGGGGAATTTGGAATTTGTAATTTACTATATCAGTAAGAATCTTTAGGTTGATGAACTTAACTACATAGTTACTTAAAAGGAAATGTTGGAAGTGGTATATGCCATTAATAAGTTTAGACATTACATTATTGGATACTATCTTTTTATTCATACAGACCATGCAACCATAAGATATCTAATGAGAAAACTGGTGGTTAGGGGAAGAATTTTCAGATGGTTATTACTAATGTAGGAATTTGATATCACCATTGTGGATAAACTCATAAAATAAAATGTAGTAGTTGATTTCCTTTCAAGGCTGCAAATCAAATCAATAGAAGAAATAGTGGATGACTCCTTTCTTGATGAACATTTATTTTCCCTCTTTGTTCAGACACCTTGGTATGCAAATATAGCTAATTATTTGGTTGCAGGGATGACACCACAACACCTCTCACCCAAACGAAGGCAACATCTAGTAGAGTGTAGTTTCCCTTATTCATGGGTGGTTGGTTTTCTCTTTTATATAGGGTCTAATAACATAATGAGAATATGTATCGGGGAGGATGAATTCTATGATATTTTTAAGGCATGTCACGATGAGCCTTGTGGAGGAACTTTGTAGCTAAGAGGACAACTCTAAAATATTCAACATCGATTAGTAGTAGCCTACACTTGAAAAAAATACAGTTCAGTATACAAGGAGGTGTGAAAAATTCCAAAGGATGGGAAGACCTACTCAGAGTGACGAAATGAAACTCTAACCACAATTGTTCATTGCATCCTTTGACAAGTGGATATTGGATTTCATTGGTCCAATGGCTCCAACATCTAGTAACAAAGAATATATTTTGGTCTCCACAAGCTATCTCACAAAGTGGGTGGAGGTGAAAGCACTACAATTTGTAAGGGATAGAAATGTTGTCAAATTCCTTTATGAAGGAATCTTCACCAATTATGGTGTTCCAAGAGAAATAGTCACAAATGAGAGACCTAAATTTACTTTTGATTTGATTAACAATTTGGTCAAGGAATATGAGATTAGGCATAAAAAATCTACACCCTACCATCCACATGATAATGGACAAGTAGAAGTTACAAATAGAGAAATAGAAGGTATTCTTACTAAGACAGTTCAACTACACAAAAAAGACTAGGCAGCAAGACTCCCTGAAGTAGTTTGGGCATACAAGACAACTTGGAAGACCATAATAGGGTTTACACCATATGAATTGGTGTATGGAAATAAATCCATCCTCCCAATTGAGTTTGAATATAAAACACTTCGCACAATAGTAGAACTTGGCATGGACATATCTGAAGCTCAAACCAAAAGACTACACAACTTGAATGCTTTAGATGAAATTAGAATGGAATTCATTCACCATACAAAAAATGTGCAAAAAAAGGGATGAAATGGCATGACCAGTTCATTAAAACTAAGGAATTCAATGCAGGTGATTGGGCATTGCTATATGATTCTAGGTATAAATATCACAAAGGAAAACTATAGACACAATGGCTTGGACCATATGAAATTAAGAATTTTTTAAAAATGGAGTGGTTTAGCTCACTACCATCTATTTAGTAAGATTCTCACTATTAGTCAATGGCCACAAACTCAAGCTTTATAAGAATTTGTTGCAAAAGGAAGAGTTCTTACATAATATGCAACAACAATTCAATTTAGCATTACCTGACAAGCCTGCAGACAAGGATGACACATCAAGTGATATATCAGTAGGAGAGCCAACCATTTTTCCTACTGATGCTCATCAAGTATAATTCCTAACAAAAACATCTCACATGCATACACATGCACAGGTTACAATTGCCAACATTTATTTTTGGACATGCAGTAGAAGTTCATTGGACTTGTAGCAACAAACCCAAGGCACATCAATAAAATGAGACCTATTTTTTAGCTACCCGTAGCACTTACATCCAGTTCAATTCCATCATACCCATAACCACACAAGTTACCATTTCATACTAGCATGCAACAACTTCACTCAAACGTGTGTTTCATACAATATCACATTCTATCATTCATAATTCATAATTTTTGTAGCTTTCATTTCCAAAGTCACACTTCTAGGACACATGCTATAATCACACCAAGATTATTTTTATAGCATGTATACCCATAGTACTTCACATTGAATTACCATCATTTCAAATCTTTTTCCAATAGCTACATGGTGGTTAGTTCCATTCACACACCATCTTTCAATCACTCTACAATCAAAAGTATTCTTTCTTGTTATTAACTATAGTTAACATTTAATACTACTATTTTTCATTTTCTTTCAAAATCATGCATACATTTAAGTTTGATGAATCATATATCTCAAATGCTTTGATTTTATCCTACTCATCCTTTTTGTACATGATATTTGAGGACGAATAGCACAACTAAGTTGGGGGAGATTTTTATTTATTTTTATCATCAAAACTACATACAATTATCAATTCCATTCATTTCCTTTAATTAGCCATAAAGAAGCAGTCATAAGAAGTTCAAAGCATAAAAGAAACATAGATTTAAGGGAACATCCAAGGATTCAAGTATTTGGAGAAACAACAGGTAATAGCAGAAGTCGGCAGAGGTTGTAAAGATTGCAACAATGGGAGGAGATATCATCAGAAGAGAACCAGCAACACACAATTTAATACTAGAAGATCAACAACGTCTTCCAATTTTCCAACAAGATGGGTGGTTGGATTATTTCCTCTGACTAACTAAATTTACTGAAACTATGACTCGACGGTCTACAAGAAATTTACAGAATGATGAAGCTATGGTCAAAGCATTAAGAATAGACACTTTAGAGGCAAAAATAGTAGAATTTTCAGGGTTTCCAAGAATAGAGGAGGAATTTCCAGCCATAGCAGATACAATTGTGGCTAGAAATGATTTTACAATGCTAGGGGAGAATTTAGACTCTTCATCTTAAGATACAAAAAGACTTTGATTACCCTGGTTATGGGATTTTGTTGCTTCCTACATAGTCAAATATTTAAAATGTAATGGAAAGAAATCCCTCTTATATATTGTGCATTTTAAAATACTTAATAGTCACCTACACCATCAGAGGCTTGTGAATGTCCCTAATTTTTTTTACAATCTACTGAAAATAATGTCTATTGAGTATAAGAGGAAAAGAAACCAATCTGCATTCTCACATTTTTTCTTGGTCACCTTATTAATTAAACGAAGTCTCAGAACCCAATTTCCCAATATATCTTGGGAAGAATTTTTGGCCTGCAAAAAATCAATAATGTTATCATAAGACCAAATGTAGAGGAATTGAACAGAGAAAATAAAATGGACGAGCCTTCTACGACTATAGAAGAGGGAAATATAGCCTCTATTTCACCTATTGCCTCACCTACCCATAGCATTGGGGAGCATGCAAAGCAAGAAGTGTAGGAAACACAACCTACAACTTCTAGGGAATAACCTATAGCAGAAGAGGCCACAAAAACCCTTGAATCCACCAAGAGCCATTCCAGGCCCAAAAAAAGAAAAAGCGTAGCCTCTAGTTATGCACATAAAAAGAAGCAGAAGAGGCCAACACAATGAAGAAGGCAATCACACCGCCTTAGAAGGAAAAGACCTAGAAAGGAAAATGCTAAAAATCAAAAGGAAATAATTGTTGTGGTTGAGATTGAGATAGATTTCAAAGAAGAAAGGGTGTCTAGTGGTGACAAGCAACACAAAACATTGTAGCCTCTATATCTAATTAGTAGTTCAGATTCTAATTTATAGGACTTGTTTACAGCCAAAAAAAGAACAAACCTCAAGATGGCCCTATTTTTGAAGAAGGGTTTGTTCCATCTCATGAGATTGAGGAAGAGATTTTTTTAGAAAGAAGATGAATTAATTTTAAAAGGGAAGAATGAGAGCAAAGAGTTATAGGAAGCCTTGCAAAGAATCAAAGAATTGGAAGAACAACTTAAGAGATACTAGCAGAGGGAGGAAGGATTAGATAGTAGAATTTAGGAGTTAGAGAAAAGGCTACATGCCTTTGAGCAACAAGGATCAGGATTGGAGAAACTAGCACAATTGGTCATTTTTTAGATTAACAAAAAAACTCCACATCCTATTAACCAAGATGCAACCTGGAGAATACCTAAAACCCCTACTATGGTGACCCTTGGGATTGAGTTATGGACTATGGTAAGAATTTTTTCTCAGAAACTGAAGGATAGGGAGAGAGAAAATTTTGAGTTGATGTCTGCACATACCATAGAAATTGATAGAAAATATGTAGAAATTAAGAAACTAAAAGTCAAAGTAGAGGAGTTGGCCAATAAGACAGTGCAACTTCTAAGTATAGACCTCCTACTACAGTTTATACCCTATATCTACACGAAAAGTTTTCAATTTTTTAGTTTAGTCAATTGATTAGTGATCTTCTAGTTTATTTATCTTTAGCTACTTTATTTTTAGAAACATACAAGTAATCGACCCCAGATATGCGGGATCAGTTATGTGAGTTCTACCTATATAACTTGGCTATCCCCCATGACTCTGCTCGGAACCCACTCATGTTTGTGGGAGATGTTCAAATTAAAGAATTGGCTTCATTTATATGAAATGAGCATCAAAGAGGACAACTACAGAGGATCTATTAGGAAAGGGAGAAATTGTTTCCCCTTCTACTCAGGGTAGAAGTTGAAGACCCTCATGGGGTGGTGGAAGAATGGATCAGATTGATAGACTGAAGGAGGACAAGGGAAAAGATTCTGAAATATAGAGAACATGATTAAAAAATATTTCAAGAGCTTGCAGTAGGGATAAGAAAAGAGTACTTGATTTCTCTCAAGATAGATGGAGAGAATTGACACCAGAGCTAAGAAGGAAAGAACCCCACTTGGTCTTTAACTACCTAGAAATAGTAAAAAGATCCCATTAATACATATCAGCCTCCCTTAAAAATGACATCACCTGGCTTCACTTGGCATTCCATCCTCCTCTTCTCTTGTTTCCAAACCCACATTGGACAAGAAGAAAGAGAGATTGATGCAATAGAGGAAAATAGATGGGAGAGGATATCAGAACAAAGTGGATTCTACCTAAAGAAGGGAGAAGTTGTAACCAACACCGTGAACTAAAAGTAATTTGCACTATAATACAACCTAAGTCCCTAAGCTACTTGAGGATAAGCAAGGATTTAACTTGGGGGGATTATGAGCCACAAGAATTTCCAAATTCCTTGTTGTATTTGCATGTTTTTATCTTATTTTTCTAAACTCCAAAAGACATTACCAAACCTTTTTATATACTTTAAGCATTTCAAGGAATTTAAAGTTGATATATGTTATATTAATGAATGTGTGTGTGAAATTGAATTTCTATGAGTTTTGTAGTATTTTATGTTTAATCATAGTTAACTAGCAATTAGAATACCTTAAAGAAATAAGTACTAACCCTTGCAACAAAGAATCTGTCAACCCACAACAAATGGCCTCTCAACCTACAATAGAAGGATGATAATTCAATGTAGAGAGAGGAGTTAATCTTCTACAACACGATCATACTTTTAAAATAAGATGAAGGCAATGATTTAAGGACAATATCATGGATGGAGTGATAATAAATTATGAAGGAGAAAGGAGTTTGTTCCAATAAGGAATAGTAGCTATAATTAGAACTACTTTTTTAAGGAATGTTTCTAGTTTATAACGATTATCTTAATAGTGTAAATTCCTTATTCAACTTCTACACTTATTTTCTTGCTAGTTATTATTTTTTGTTAAAAAAACCTAGTTCTCTTCCTATTTTTATAGGAGAGTTGACATATACTTTTATTTTTTACAATTTATAATGGAATCTCGTAGACCCTATATAGCAGGATACCCTATCGAGAAGGACAACAACTAGATCTTTGCATGTATTAGATTGAATAAGATATTTTGTTACATTCTGGTCAAAAATTTGTGTATGACTAGAATAAAGTAGAGAAGATGATTCAACATGTTTATTTGAGTTAAGTAATTGAAGGAGATCCAGTGGAAGCAACAACTCAATCAAGGGCCACTTGAGGTACTGCAGAGCCACGTTACTTTAGATAATTCATTAGATTATGTATTGTAAGTTCTAATTTATAGTTTCTAGTTTATACTATAATGAATCTTGCATTGTAGCTTCAGAATTGTAAGTCTTTAGTTTATATTTTGTTCCATTACCCCTGAAGGCTATTTGAAATAAGAAATGCTACAACATAAAAAAAATATAATTACAACCATAATCAATAAGTACCTGTAGCATTAAGTAATCATAGCATAAACTGTTATGCCTTTAATATTAGCGTGCATCAAGTTATGAATTAGTTAATTAGGTTATCCTAGGTTTAAATAGGGTTATCTAAGTTAGCCTAGTGTTAGATTTGGTTGTGAAATAACCTAAGATCAAAATGATTGAAGGAAAGCAAGAAAAGAGATCTAGAGATGAATAAAATCAACACTCCCTTATCACTGAACTAGTGTTCCATATTACTATCCAAGGGGAGGGGTGAGTGTTGTTTATATAGAAAAATAATGGCAGATAATTCCAAGAGGAGTAATAAATCTCAAGTGACCATAATAGGTGGGAGTTTTACCTACTTGGTAAATTCCAGATTACATGGTTATGCCTACTCAAGTAAAGACAAGAAATAGTTATGAGAGGTGGCATAAGAATCTAAAAGAGGGTGTGAGCACTGAACTAGCATTCCATATTACTAGTCAAGGGAAGGTTTGAGTGTTGTTTATATAGAAAAATAATGGCAGATAATTCCAAGAGGGGTAGTAACTCTCTAGTGCCCATAATAGGTGAGAGTTTTACCTACTTGGTAAATTCCAGATTACATGGTTATGCCTACTCAAGTAAAGACAAGAAATGGTTATGAGAGGTGGCATAAGAATCCAAAAGAGGGTGTGAGACTCAAATACCCAAAGGTGGGTGTGAGTGACACATGTGATTGATGGATTATGCCACATTTCCTCATCCTAACCATTCTTGTATAGCCTAAGCAAGATTAATAATGTGTGTAGGAAAAATAAATATTCCCTAACATAAGAAAAATAAAAAAACTATACTAACACCCCCCCTTAAGCGTAGCTTAGATGGGTGAAAAGACACAGGGATGGATCTTGGATACTAGGCCATGTTAGATACCCATGTACAAACCAATCTCTCATAACTAGAGAAAAGGATAAAACCCAGTGGGACAAAAATCCTCCCCTAAAGAGAGAAAATAAAACAAGTTTCCCAACACAAAAAGAATCCCATGCAGGAAGAAGTCCCCTCCAAAATATAAAGGATAAGAAAGACTATGAAGCCTTCCCTCAAGTAGTCAATTGTACCAATGGTTGATGCTCAAAACTAGATGTAGAAGATGGTCCATGATCATTGAACACTGTTCCTCCCCTTAGGAAGAAACAAAATTAAAGGTGAATTATGAACATCTTCCCATTCCTGAAAGGAATATAAGGGAAGAAAGCTCAAAATGTAAGAAGTCTTTGAAAAATGCTCATGTGTCTCCATGTTGATGCCAAAAGTTTCCACCATCAAATTAGGCGTTCTAGGCCACACCGATGAAGATGACAATTTAGAACCTAGTAGAGATGTATGTAGAACAAGATCCAAAGACTCCAATATCTCCTCTGAAGACAACAATGCCTCCTCCAAATGTTTCTCAAAAGTATCCACAATCATGTCAAACTGTGATGAATGATCATGTAGAGAATGAACAAGAGGATCCAAAGGTTCCTCCATAAAAACTGAAGAAGAATCAGCTTCATCAAAGAGAAGATGAATGTCATGAATAGTGTCTCCAAAATCTAAAATATGACTTTATAAACAAACCTGCAATGTTTTTCAAGTAGTCATCCCAAGTAGATATATCTAGAAGATGATGTATATCATGTTGCACTGAATCACAAGTAGCCATGAATATAGAAACACAAGTATCCTCAAAAGCAACATTAGAGGGAGAAGAAATAAAGCAAGGCTCAAGAATTGGATCACATGTGAGAATAGCCAAGTTCAAGTAACAAAGCTCTACTTAAAATTAAATGTCACACTAGGAGTGTGATCAACAACCAAAGGATCAAAGACATCATCAAGTCTAAAGTATGAAAAGGTATATAACTGAGATGCATGATCAACTATCCCAATAGAAATTATCTCTTTTCTCTCCAAGTATCTAATGATAATTGAATCAGGTGTAAATTCCACAGTCTTCCCTACTCCACCATGAGTGATCTAATAGATGAAAAGAATATTGTTTGAAAGATGAGGTACACACAAAACATTATTAAAGGTATCATCCAAAATATCAACAAAACCTTTCCTAGTTACATCCATGTATGTATCGTTTCCCATCAGAATAGGTGGCATAACACAAGGCTCAAAAGAAGAGAACATAGACTATGTAGAAGACAACTGATGAGAGGCTCCAAAATCTAGGAATCATCTCCTTGATCCAAGGCCTATAGAAGCACAAAGAGATTTAACTTTTGATTTACCTACCCCAATAATATGGCCTTTTTCCTTATCAGATTCTGATCATTTTGAATTTTTTGGAATTAGAAGAAGTTGAATCAACCATTCAAGAAGGAAAATCGGTTTTGTTCTTCTCATAGAGATGTTTTAGCTCATAGATATCCTTCTTATAACAAGAATGTTCTTCATATCCACTCTTCTTGCAATATGCACAAGTGGGATTCTCCTTCTTAGATGAATCCTCTTTTGAAGAGAATTTACAATCTACTTTAGAAGTAGATAATCTTCATCTTTCTTTCTATCTCCTTGGTTCTTTTGTTTCTTGTTTTGCTTGTTAGTGCCTTGTTTTGCAGCCAAGGCTTGAAACTTAGAAGATTTAATAATGCCCATTTGAATCAATTTATCTTGCTCTATTTTGAGATCAGAATTTCTGCTCGCATGGTGGACTCTGTCATGGGGGTACCCAAGGGTCCCCTCCTACCCCCCTGACCCGTGCCCTCCTCCTTTGGGGACGTGTCTGGTGGGTACCCCCTCTATGGGATCTGTGCTTTCTCCTACGGGCATTTTGCAGGATGTGGCGGCTCCAGGCATCTCTTTTGTGCTGGCGATTGAGCTTCCCCCGGCTGTTGTTTGGAAGAATGTTCTGACTAGTGGGAATTTGGCCTCCTCATTTTTGGCCCCCCTAAGCCAGTCACGTTTTCTGATGCTGTGTTTGAAATTCTTGACACAGTTAGTGACAAGATCCTTTCCTCCATGGAGAATGTGGTGGTGGGGAGATTCCTCTCCTATCGTCCTATAGTGGATATGGTTAGAAAGTGGGTGGTTGTGAAATGGAGGCTTAAGGGCAGTGTGGAGATCCGTGTGATGGCCGGTGGTCTCTTCCTTTTTTGATTTGTTGTTGCTGATGACTTGGTGCATACCATGTCATCAGGCCCATGGGTTTATGGGAAGCACAGCCTAGCTTTGTGTAGGTGGAAGCCTGGGTTTGATCCTACTATAGACCTTAACATGTCAGCTCCTATTTGTGTGCGGCTGCTGGGCTTACCTCTTGAGTTTTGGGATGAAGCCATATTCAAGGCTGTTGGTGATTCATTGGGTTAGCTTGTTACTTCGGATGCTGTCACTAAATCTAAATCATGGTTAGTCTTTGCTCGATTATGCATCAATATTTGTGTAGATAAAGTTCTTCCTAACTCTATCAAGCTTTGTTCCAAGTTGGGAAACTGGGTCCAACCTGTTTGTTACGAAAATGTAGTGGTTTATTGTCAAAGGTGTGCCAAAGCTGGGCACCTTATCATTGACTGTAAATCATCAGTCAGTAGGGAGGTTATGGATGTGTCTGATCCCAAGATTCTGGCTGAGGATGTCTCGAGGCCTACGGGTGTTTCGGAGATTGTCCCCCCAGATTTGGTTCAATCTCCTGTGCTTTATCTGCATTCACTTTCACTTGGTGTTCCTCACCCTGTCTCAAACCCTAGTGGCTCTTTGGTTTTGGGAACCTTATCTCAGGAGGTCTCATTGTCTCAGGATCCTGGATCCTCAATTGTCGTTGCTTTGCCTATGGGGGCTTCTGATGAGGGCTTTGGCCCTGGTTCTTCAGCTGTTGATCCGTTGTCTTTTACTTTGGGGACCTGTGGGGATTCAGTTGAAGAGGGTGAAATTTGGGAGGAAGAGTGTTCCGGCTTGGTTGAAGAATCTACTGAAAACTTGGAAAGTTTAAAGTTGGAGAAAGCTGAAGAGGGAGGGATATGGACCATGCCTAAGAAGAAGGGTAGAAAGAAGAAGGCAGATGTGGGAGGGGATTCCAAGCCTGGGAGACCCTCGCAGAGATCCACCAGAACGCATGAAACGACAAACGAGATTGCCCTAGGGAAGCAGAGGACATTAGAGGTGTCCTCAAAAAAAGGTCAGAAATGAGGATTATGTCTTGGAATATTCGAGGACTTAATAGTTCACACAAACAGTGTGCCCTGAAGAACTATATAGTGGAGCATAAGATTGATGTTTGTCTCCTACAAGAAACTAAGATGTTGATGATTAATTTTGAAAAAGTTGTTAGCATTATTTGGCCTAATGCTTCTTTTATTCACAGTGATGCTGAGGGAGCTTCGGGGGGGTTGGTTGTGCTTTGGAATCATTCCTGTTTATAGGGTCATGAATTATTCCATTGTAAAAATAGCATTGGGGTTTCGCTCTTTGTAAGTGGAGAAGTTTGGTCTATAATTAATATTTATGCTCCCAACCAGAGGAACTCGAGGAATATCCTTTGGAGAAATATGGTGTCTAAAATTAATATGAATAAGGGAGGTCGGTGGCTTGTTGCTGGAGATTTCAACTCTCCCTTGTTACCATCTGAGAAAAGTGGGGGCCTCTTGGATTACACTGACATCATGACTGATCTAGCAAACTTCATGTGTTCTTCGGGGTTAATTGATATTGATCTTCAGGGCCAGCATTTTACCTGGTCTAATAGAAGGGCTGGTGCTGATCTGATTCAGGTTAGGCTTGACTGTTTCCTCTATTCTCCCCATTGGACCAATACCTTAGGAGCCAACCTAGTCGCTCTTCCTAGGACGGTTTCTGACCATAACCCTCTCTTGCTAACCACTAATATTCGTCCTTCTAGCGGGCCCTATCCCTTTCATTTTGAAATAATGTGGAACTCTCATCCCGATTTCAAAAAGAAAATTGTTGAATGGTGGAATATTCTTGTCTAAGGGTCCCCTATGTTCAGGCTATGTTATAAAATAAAACATATTAAACTGATGGTTAAAGGTTGGAACAGGAATATTTTTGGAGATGTTTTTCAAAGGAAAAAATAGCTTGAGGGGAGGTTAAGGATCTTGTAGAAGAATATGGATGAGGAAGATGCTAGTCAATGGATTAATAATCAGGAAAAGGGCGTCAGAATGGAATGGGAAAAAGTTCTAAAAAATGAAGAGGTATTCTGGAAGCAAAAATCAAGGATCCAATGGCTGAAGGAAGGAGATAGAAACACATCTTTTTTTCATGTTTTTGCTATCAAACATCGAAAAAGGAATCAAATTTCTAAACTGATAAGTAACTCTGGGGAGGTGATTTCTTATCAAGCTCTTATTAAGTCCTGTGTAGTTAATTATTTCAAGGAGGCTCTCTCAGTCCCTACAGGGGTGCCCAACTCGACACTGGATTGTTTGATTCTCCGGCACCTCCCTGTGTCCGTCTCTCTGGAGGATAACTTGGGCATTCTTAGGAGTGTTTCCATGGAAGAGGTTTGGTTGGCTACTTTTAACATGGGGGCATTCAAAGCTCCTGGTCCTGATGGGTTTCCTCCTGTGTTCTTTTAAATATTTTGGGATACTATGGGCTGGGACCTTGTGCTTGTGGCTAGGGACTTCTTTCAATCTGGTAAGATTCTTAAACAAATGAATCACAACTTCATTGCCCTTATACCTAAGATTAGCGAGCCACTTTCAATGTCTGACTTCCGGCCTATTAGTCTATGTAACACCATCTATAAGATCATTTCTAAGATTCTTGTTAACCGTCTCAAACCTCTACTTTATAAAATTATTAGGCACACTCAAAAGGGGTTTGTCCCGAGACGACATATTCTTGATGCTGCTTTGACTACCCATGAACTATTCCACTCAATGGATAGATGTAATAATGCGGGAATGGTGCTTAAACTTGATATATCCAAAGCCTATGATAAGGTTCTGTGGGAATTCATTCCAAAGGTCCTAGCTAAGTTTGGCTTTAATAGTTTGGTCATTAAGCTCATTATGGAGTGTGTTAGAACTCTTAAATTCTCGGTCTTGGTTAATGGATCCCCCTGCGGTTTCTTCTCTGCTGGAAGGGGGCTTAGGCAGGGAGACCCTCTCTCCCCCTACCTCTTTATTATGGTTGCCAATGTGCTTAGTAGGAATTTTACTAGTCTGTTGTCAAAGGGCTCCATATCTGGTGTTAGAGCGGCTACCTCCCTATGTCTAATTGTTGTGCAATAATTTGTGGATGATACTTTTCTATTTGGGAAGGCCTCTGTTGTGGAAGCTAGGAAATGGAAAGCTTGTCTTAATAGCTATGCCTCCTACTCCAAGCAGTGGATCAACTACAACAAGAGTAATATTTACTTCTTTAATTGCTCTCCTATTTTGAAAAATAGGGTGACTGCGCTTCTCAGATGCGTCAGTAATTCCCTCTCGTCGATTTATTTGGGGCTTCCACTTACGGTCAAGGAGGTTCAACTGGAGTTTTGGAACTCTATTCTGGAGAGGATTCAAAGGAAGTTGGATAGGTGGAAGGGATCCTTACTTAGTCATGCTGGAAAATTACAAATCCTTACTGCGGCCATACAAGGTATCCCCACTTACTTTCTGGCTATCTTTAGGATGCCTAAGTATATAGTGGAAAAGTTAGAAAGAATTCAAAGGAATTTTCTTTGGGCCGGTGCTGAGGAGAAAAAGAAGATTGCTCTGGTTAAATGGGAAAAGGTTTGTCAGGCTAAAATTTATGGGGGGCTTGGAATAAGGAAGATTGCTCCATCTAACAGGGCGCTGATAGCCAAGGTTGGGTGGGATCGATTAAGGAACTCCAAGGACTGGTGCAAAATCCTAATTGTTAAGCACCTTCAAAACATGCCTTTGATTGATTGTCTTTCAGAACCACACCCTCTTGGTTCCGTTATCTAGAGGAGTATTTGCAGCATTCAAGGCCTACTAAAAAAAGGGAAAAAATGGAAAATGGGGAATGGGATCAAAATTAAATTATGGGAAGATGCTTGGATCTTAGATTTTCCTTTGGCTTGCTCCGATTTTCGAGGGGTGATGATGGATGCTCAGAGATTCTTTGGGATTTATATCAGTGACTATGTGTCTAGCCCTTCTGGTGCTAGGATTTGGAGAGAGCTATCCCTATGTTGCCCCCACTCACTAGATCTTAGTCAGCTTGCTAGATCTATTCAAGTGTTACTCTCCAGTTTTAGGTTTCCTTCCTATGACAGAGAGGATGAATTCTTTTGGGCTTTAGATAAACAGGGGGATCTCTCAATTAGATCCGCTTACAGACTACTGACTAATGATAGTTCTATGGAGGAACACTGGAGGAGGGTTTAAAATCATCGCATGATCCCTAAAATAATTTCTTTTCTGGTGGACGGCCTGTCACAATAGGATTTTGACCCAAGATAATTTGAGAATCCGGGGATTGTGCTTTCCCAATAGATGTTTTCTCTACAAAGAGGGGGAAGAAACTGTCAATCACCTCTTGCTACACTGCCTGTATGTTGCTGAAGTTTGGGGGATGGCTATTGAGAAACTTGAGGTTCAGTGGGTTATGAGCAAGGACCTCTTATCATTTATTATGGGTTGGAATAGGCCTTTTTTACATCCTCTGGTTAGTGAAATTTGGAGGCAGACCCCCCTATCATAGGTTGGTGTTTATGGAAGGAGAGAAATAACTGGGTCTTTAGGAATATTGAGCGGAGCCCCAAGGAGGTGTTTGGGATTGGTGTTCGGCTCATAGAGGAGAATATCTTCCTCTTTGATGGAAAACTTTCGAAGTTAGGGCCTAGGGACTTTGAAATAAAAATGGCTAAGGAATGGCACCAGGATTTAAATGCTAATGCCTTCGATAATGGAAAACTTTTAGCTAGGAGAAATACCAAATGGGAGCCTCCGGATTGTGGATGGTTTAAAATTAATTTTGATGGAGCTGCTAAATGGAACCCAGGAAGGGCAAGTATAGGTGGGATTATAAGAGATTCTATGGGAAATATGGTGGCAGGGTTTGCTGGTGGCATCGGGGTTCAGTTGGCTCTTGTTGTTGAGGCTCGTGTGTTGTTCATGGGACTCAAAATTGTTGTTTCTCTAGGGATTGTTAATCTCCATATTGAGGGAGATTCCAAGGTGGTGACGGATGTTGTGAAAAAAGATAGATTCATAGGTTGGAACACCAAGGACATTTTGATGGATGCTAGCTTCCTTATGTCCAAATTAAGAGACAAAAAAGTGACTCATATTTATAGAGAAGGCAATAGTGTGGCGGATGTGTTGGTGAATCTTGGCTCAGGGTGGGATTCGGCTAGATGTTGGAGGAAAAAGGAAAGACTGCCGCCAAACATTCAAGCTTTGATAGAGCGGGAAAGGGCTTCCATGGTTAATAATGACTTGCAAATTTTGGATGACGAGAGTTGACTAGGGGGCCCATTGGTTAATTTGGGTGTGTTGGTGGATAAATGCCAATATTGGTATGGAGGATAGGTGGAGTGCTACAGGTAAAGATGAGCGGGTGTGGAGTAGGGGAAAGAGCATCCATGTGTTGATTCTTTGGGATTGGAGAATGGGTATAGTTTATAAAATAATGATGAGATGGTAGGGAGGGAACTTAATTGATGTGATCAAACTTATATTTGGTGACGTGATGCGGGTTATTTGGAAGGCCGTGATTTCTTCTCAGGTGTATTATGGTACTGTGTGTTTCACGTTTTGGGGAATGGGGTTACTTGTTTTATCTCCTAATTACATTTGGAGAAGTGAGTGTGTTAATAATGATGGGACCATCTATGATGAGTACTGGTTGTATTCTAGAGGCTTCGCGCTGGCTAATTTAGCTGGAGGTTCCTTTGGCTTTTTATGGTGGGTTACTAATTTTAGCTTATTGGTCTACTCCCATGGGATGTCGTGCCTTTCCTACTTATCCGCCAACTTCTTCCTCCTCCATTGTTATCAAAAAATCATTAAATGTTGTGTATTTTCTCACTATAGCATATTTCCCGTCTACGCGTGTAAATGGTATGAGGTGATTAATCGTCGTAAGCCCTGCATTAAACATCCTTTTGAGATATTTGTTCACAACGATTGTCTTTGGTTTTTTTGCATTTCTGTGTTTTCCCTGAGCAGTCTGACAGAATGGGTGGAGATCGCGTTCAGACGAAGCTGGATAGTTGTGATGAATTCTGAAATAACCCTCTGGTCTGGCACATTTGCGTGGAGGGAGGAATTGCCCCGCTTATGGAATGACTGGTTGGCCATGATCCTATTCTTTCGGGACAATTTGCTAGTTCTTGGAAGGACATAAGGGTTTCTATTGGGGGGATTTCGTTTGAATTTATCGAGGATGTCATTGCGCAGGCTACAGGTTTGAGGTGCGAGGGGAAAAAATATCCTAAACACACCAAAAAGCCAGACCACAAGAGCCTTAAGGTGTTATTCAGAGGTGAGGAGACTCTAGTCAGGAATCAGGCAGGGTTTGAAAGAGCTGAGCTCCCTAAGCCGTGGGACATGGTCTGCATGGCACTAATAAAATATGTGACACTGGAAGGTAGGTACAAAACTTGTTTCTTCTATCATTTCCTTCTACTTAACCATATCAGACATAAAATGCTGCTTAGCTTTCCGTTTTTCCTTCTTATGGACCTGGAAAGCTCGGTGGGCAAATGTAATACGGCGGCCTGTCATAATCCCTATGATCTCCCGCCACTCCCACTCCATCAGGGGCTTATCCTTCGCCTGTACCACTTCCATCTTGCTCTCTGCCCGCCTAAAGCCATCACTGTCTGTGTTGAGAATATTGAACCCATCTCTTCGATTCATATCTCCTCGGCCGAGTCCAAGAGCCCTCCTCAGAAGCCTTTTACTGACAATGTGGGGAGTGTCAAAACCAATTTGGCCACCAAAAATCTTAAGGGTGGGTTAGGCATGGCTCATGCCAGTGTGGTGGAAGGGCTCTCTGAGCTAAAGGCCACTCAGGCTAGCATGGATGATAATGTCACTAAGCTGAAAAAAGGTAAGGAGAAATGCATGCAGGCTGCGACTGTTAAGATGGCAAGGGCAAGAATGCGGTTGGGAAAGATTCCAGAGGGGATACGGTTGTGGGAATCACGGAGCTGACTGGTGGGGAAAGTGTTAGGAGGAGATCGAGGAGGCTGGCCAAGAACAGCAAAAAGAGATTAATTATTGAGGACTCAGAGGTGGAGTAGTCAGACAGCAAGGGTTACAAGGAGGAAGAGTATGATGATGAGATTGAAGACATGGGGGAGAGGCCCCTACCTACTCCGATGGACAACAAGATTCCTTGCCATGGCTCTAACTCGCACTCTCCACTGGTGAATGAGCCTGGTGGGATTCAAGAGACTAGGGATGTTGGGGAAGATTCAGACATGGTGGCAAAGAGATTGAACACTCTGGACAAAAGATTGAGGGGCTTGACCCGCTTCACAATGAAACTGAGCCACTTTGTTACTAGTGTGTTGTCAAATGTCATAAAAGAGGAATTGGAGGGGAATAATAGCCAGGAAAACAAAGAGTGGGTGGGTGATGAGGCGGTCGACCTCCTGATTAAGAATTGGGATGATGCTAGTTAGCTTCTCCTATTGCTGGTCTGTTGGCTATTTTTCGGCTGTTTGTGTGTTGTCTCTGGTTTTTTTTTCTGTTCATGTTTTATGTTTAAGTCTTGTCCTTTTTTGGCCCTAGTGGCTCGTTGTGAGGGGTATAGCGCCCCGTAAATTTTGTTTAACTTTTCAAAAATAGTGAACTCACCTAGAGAAGGCATAGTAAATGCTTTTCCTTAGGCTCTTTTCATTGCATGAAATGTAGAAACAAACATAGAATAATCTGGACGAAGTTTTGAAAGAATGCTTAAAATCAACTGTGAGTCATCCTTTTTAATTCCACATTGTTCCAACTGCAATATTATAGAATTTAACTCAGTAAAGAAATCCTGAATGGTGTAAAAGTTGCAAGGGCTCAATCCTATGAGCTCATTCTCCAATGAATATGCTCTCAAATCATCTTGTTTACCAAAGAGAGTATTCAAAGTATTCCACACTTCATTTGGTGATTTTTCAAACATAATATGAAAGCATAGATAAGGAGATACAACCATGCATAAGGTTCCAAAGGCTTCATCACATTTTTTGAACCATTTAGAATTTTATTCATCGTCTATAGGTTCCTTATCAATATCCATCGTTATTCTATACAATTTTATCTTTCTTAAGTGAAGTTCCATTTCATTTTTCGAATCAAAGTAATTGTATGGTGTGAGTAGAGGAAACGTTTTATCCATTTTATGTTTTTATTGCAATGTAAGATTATGTAAGAAGAAACACACAGAGACACCCCCCCTTTCCACTAGTCTCAAAAAACACCCCCCAGATATTATAATGTTGGCACTTTATGATTAGTGCTTTTATAAGGCTTTTCCATATTACAAAGCTTTTAAGGCCTTTAATGGCCAAAATTAAATTTTTTGATACAAATTAATTTTAAAAATAAAATAAGAAAAAAACTTGTAGTTGTTTTTACTCTTAAATATATTTCCAACACTTTTTTGTTTTCGAAAAATGGATTACATAGCCGAAAGATATGACTTGTTGAAGATAAAAATTGAAACAGCTTCAACCTACAATATTTGATAGAAAAAGATAGATTTTTCTATCAAAACCTTTATGGATGGAAAGTGCTCATTTCCAAATTTCAGCCAAGTACTCATTTGCAAAAATTTGATACTTGAGGCGAAAGTTATGCACTTTTAAAGAAAAATGCAAAATCTACTTGTCATGAACAACTCACACCTCATTTTGAGTTGATTTCTATAAAATTTATCAACTTTATGCAAAAATTAACAAATACCTAGATTTTTTTTCAACCCTAAGAATAAAACCGAGAAATCATTTTTCTTACCATTAAGTGGAAGTCAGATTTATGAAGCCAAAATGAAAACGACTCCAATAAAAAATAAATTTTTTAACTCTAATTTTTTTTATTGTGTCCTCCAATCTCTTATTTTGGTGAAATAAAAGTCACTTTTGACTTTCTCAAACCTTCTGGACTCTTTGGAAATGCTAAAAAAAGCCTCCAATATTACCCAAAAGCTACAAATCACCTAGATCTCATAGAAACATATATATGTAAACTAGATTAAAAATATGTTTATTTTTCCTTTAAACTGTTATGATTCTCTAGATCATACGAAGATGTAGGAGAAGAGCATACTTGATTTTTGAAGAAAAATACTAGCTCTTTATTAGTCTCAAATCTCTCTAAAATTAAAAAATGAGCTATACCAGACAACACGACTCTGATACCATGTTAGATTTGGTTGTGAAATCACCCAAGATCAAAATGATTGAAGGAAAGCAAGAAAAGAGATATAGAGATCTGAATAAACTCAGCACTCCCTTAGCACTGAACTAGCATTCCATATGACTAACCAAGGGGAGGGGTGAGAGTTGTTTATATAGCAAAATAATGGTAGATAATTCCAAGAGGAGTAATAACTCCTAAGTTCCCATAATAGGTGGGAGTTTTACCTACTTGGTAAATTCCAAATTACATGGTTATGCCTACTCAGGTAAAGACAAGAAATGGTTATGAGAGGTGGCATAAGAATCCAAAAGAGGGTGTGAGAATCAACTATCCAAAGGTGGGTGTGAGTGACACATGCAATTGATGGATTATGCCACATGTCCTCATCCTAACCATTCTTATATAACCTAATCAAGCTTAATAATGTGTGAAGGAAAAATTAATATCCCCTAATGTAAGGAAAGTAAAAAAACCTATACTAACACCTAGGTGATATCCTAGACCTAAATATGTATATATAGGAGGTTGTGAGTCTTATTTCATCATCATATTGTGAATTGTGTTCTCATTAGAGATATTTAGAGGTTTTCCCCCTTGAAGTGGCTTGTTATTCTCAGTTATTATCAAGTATTTTTAGCATATTTCATATCATATTCTTCTATTGTGCAAGTTATTTCATTGTACATAAACAGTTATTAGTATTTGCTTACTCTATTTTGTAGATAGAAGTTGATTTCAGTTTAAAGATTTAGATGCATTTATCTTTGTTCAAATCACCTATACTTAGTCAATATAGGATGTCTAGGATTCTTGAATGAATATATGGAGCCAACATCATCTAAAGTCTATGACTCCCTAGTTGATAATTTAATGAATCCCTCTCTTGAATAATGAGCTACTTAGCATAGGATTTTGTAGGTCTATTGAGTTTTGTGTATAATCATCTACATCAGTTAATTATATATTATGGGAAGATATACACTATTGGTGGATCTTTGGATGCCTTGATCACTTTCAGATTTGGCATTACCCATATAGTAGGAGTTATTGGATGTGTGTGTTCCTTATTGATAGGTTTCATACATAGAGCTTATGATTGCATTTCACGGTTTGGATATGTTGATGGCAATGAGGTTTACCTATTATAATGTGTATTCCTTGGTTTTGAGGTATGGTTAGTTGGATACATTAGAAACTAGTTATGGTTTCTATTTCGGCTATGGTGATTATTCTTGATAGCTACAAATGCATATTAGTTACTATTATATTTTATGTTTATGTTTGGGTATCAATTTAAGGTAGGACTTATGCTTCTATTTGATAGTTAGTGTGATGTATCTTTAGATGCAAGCTTATCTTTTTTGCATTGGTATGATGGAGGATGAGATGATTCATGTTTTAGATGGAGTTCACCTTGATTGTTGTTGTATGTATCTTGAGGGAGCACATGGATAAATTTCATTCCTTGAGGTACATGTTAACTATAGAGGTTATTCTCTTGATGTTTGAATTTACTTTTTACCCCTTATGCAATGCATAAAACAAGTGGGATAATGTTAGGAAAAGGTGTTTTATTCACCTTGCATAATATTATAATGTAATTTAATATTACTTGTGGTACACTTAAGAGATCTAGGGATGTGTACATCATATGGGTAGACATTATTGGGGCCACTTTATGTATTGTATGTAAAATTGGGATAAATATTTTGTGGGTTTGCATATTGGGGAAATATTTTATATTGGGAAAACTTGGTACTAGAAAGTAAATGAGGGGGAAAATGGTTTTAAGCTCATGGTATTAGTCATATGGTTAATGTAATACCATCTGGTAGTTTTGTGCAATTTTATATCTATAAAAGAAAGCACATGTGTAGTTGTATAAGGTTAGCTAGTTTTGCATTGGCTTGTGAGAGCATCTCTTGTAGGTTGCACATTGAGGGTTTGAATAATTCACATGGAGTACATGTAGAGAGCTTGATGTTTCAAAGGTATTCATGGAGACTCTACAAATGTATTATAATAATTTCTTTTTTGAATATTACATGAGTGATGGATGCTTTTGGAGGTTGGTTTTTTCCTTCTTGAGGGTTTTCCCAAGGTATATCTTGTTTCATCTTTGATGGTACAATGTTTATTCTTTTGCATGTGGATTTTAAATAATTGTTTGCATAAATTTATCTATTTTGGTTATGTGGAAGTTGTCATATATGATTGCAAATTTCCTTTCACCATCAAATAGATTGATTGTGAAACTATCACCATAGAAATAACAAACTTCATTATTTGCACTTAATTCTAATTCTAAATATGACTGGGACCATATTAATTTTACACCATCTTTTATTGACGAATATAAAGAATGTTAAAAAATTAGGATTCCTCCTTTATACATGGATCCTTCTATTTATGCTCAAAAACATTCACCTTTAACTAATGATATTATAAAATGTGATCCTAAGGATGCTTGTACCTATGATAGTGAGTTTGAGCCTAATTATGATTATTATTCTATTTGATCATTTTCAGTTCTATATAAATAATATGTAAAGGTTTTGATATTTTCTAAATAAATGGGTATAAAAAGACAAAGGTTTGGGATTACATGAAAAGGGTGTTATATAACCTATAGAATTGAAATAATAGTGTAGCACAACGAGATTGGGTTATCAATGAAAAATAAAAATTTCACCTAGTTTGTATGGATTTTTTGGGACACATTATTCATTATACTTGGTTCATCAAGAGTTGAAAAATTTATCATTTCTTGATTCCCTGACACATTTAAATAATTTATAAATCGATAATTCTATTATATAATTTTTAGATGTTTATGAGAATTGACCTACTTTTCATCATGATAGAGTTTCCCATATTCTTTATAAGTTTGTTCTTATTTTGTGGAAGCCTTACCTTCCATAGATGATCCACAAGAAACTCAAGAGCTACTTAATTTCTTACCATCATAACCACTTATTAAAGACAAGAGCACATTTCCTTGTGGTGGTATTATAGATTTGGGAATGGATAAAGTGGACAAAGATAGTTTTTTAACAATTGATGATTGTTAATCCTCTCATGGTATAGTGATTATGCTATATTATCACATGATTATAGTATTTTTTTTGGTTGATCATATTAGTATTTTCCATTTATTTCTAATAATATAAATATGCATAATAATTTTCTTGATCTTGATGAAAATTAAATTAAAGAAAAAAGGAAAGATATATCTAAACATAGATTTATTGAAAAAGGAATAAATTAAAAATTTGTGAATTCTAGATTTATTAGTCACCATTGATTTCAAATATTATAACAATGTCTAAAGTTAGCAGACATGTCCTTAATGCATTAATTTCATAAATCTTAATAAGGCATTACCTAAGGATGGTTTCCCTCTACCTAATATTGATATAATTGTTGATTATATAATAGGTCATGAGATGTTTCATTTATGAATGGTTTCTTCTATTATAATTAGATACTTATTAACCCCTAAGATCAACAGAAGACTACATTTACAACTTCATGGGGTTATTTGACTATGTTTTCATGGATTTTATATTTAAGAATGATGGAGCTATATTAGAAGGCCATGATATTGATTTTTCATTATTTTATTTATAATATTCTAGAAGATTATGTTGATGATATTTTGAGTGAATATGATAATAAAAAATATTGTGTTAATAATTTGAGAGTTATATTTGATCATCTTTGATGGTATCATAGCCAGATTAATCCTAAGAAGTGTGCATTTGACATGAATAGTGACTATTTATTGAGTTTTATTTTATCAATAAATAACTTGAAGTGGATTTTAAAAATATTGATGCTATTGATAACACAGTTCTTCCTAAGAATCTTATCCAACTTCATAGTTTATAGGGTAGATTTTAGGCTATTAGATATTTTACTATACAACTTGTTGATTGCACATTACCCTTCACAAAGTTTTTGAAGTAAGCTAGCAAATTCAAATCGAATATATATTGTTAGAAAGAATTTAAACAATGAAATAATATTTGATAAATATTTTAGTTCTATTTTTTTCATACATGGTATATTAGTACTATTATACATATCGGGTATAGAGGTAGTTATTCATATTTTATTAGCATAAAATGATGATAATAGAAAATAACACAATTTATTATATTAGTTGTGTATTACTTGACTATGCGACACACTAAACTTTGATGAAAAATTTTTGCTTGGAAGTTGTTTATGCTTCACATAAGTTGCATCACTACATGTTACATTTAAATATCTATATTATCATTAAGGTTGATCCTTTGAAGTACATGATTTCTAAGGCTAATAGTTTAATTCATGTAGTGATATCGGTTATATTGTGAATTGAATTATATTTCAGGCTTATTTCACAAATACTCATATAAGATCAATCAATTGTTGAATAGTTAGTAGAGGCACCATGTCATGTGTATGTATCCACTCATACATCCTTTTCAAATGAGTATAGTTTACATATAAAATCTTTTGGATAATATTTTTATAAAATCCACACATATGATAATGACAATAACATAATATATAGAAGATATATATCACATAACACATTATATGTTAATGGGTCAAGATGCCCTAATATCAAATATATGAAGAAATCAAATAAATCCTTGAGGTAGGGTAACACCTTACAATACTCTATATTGAAGAATCCACTTCAAGCTATATCTCCAAGATATCCCAAACACAATATCAGACTCCATATATTCTTATAATGATATTTACCTTCTTTATATAGACCTCCTAATAACATAATGGAGGTGTAAAACCACTGAACTCATGTATGCATCCTAATATCCTAATATAATTAATTACTCAATATAAATTCATGATCTTAATTACTTATCTTTTATAATATTTATTTTTCATTATGAATTAATTGTTATAATTTTTTTGCTAGGTGATACTTCATATGTATATTATGTAGATGAAAGCTCAATCTATGTCCCACTTTTGTAAATGAAATGACCAATACTAATTTATCCCTTTAACTTGAATTACTAGAAAGTGACATATGTGCTTTGAAATTAAAAATGATGGAAACTAATGAAATGTAGATTTTTTAATGGGTTTTATGTTTGTACTTTTCTAAATAAAATATATATTTAAATGTAGTCTTTTTATAAAATTGGCACTATAGTTTAGTTGCTAATAAAATGTTAAAAATGAGGCTAAGTGGGATGCTATTTTTATATAATGATTTTTAAAAATATTTATAACTTGAAAGTTTAGTGTATGAATTTTTTTTCTTATTTTCATAATATGATTTTAATAAATTTTAAAAGTTGTGTGTATTGTGAAAGCACTTGATTGCTTTAACAAAATGTTTTTTTTATCTTAACTATTTATCCAAATTAGAAAAAAAAAATCTTGACTTGGAATATCTCCTTCAATACATCATATTTAAAATAAAATAGTATTTTTCTTGGGTAACATATAAAATTATGCACTCTCACAATTTCATGGTATGTTTGGAACACACTTTAGCATCTCCTCCTTTAGTATGTTTCAAGAATCACTTGAGCCCATTGTTAGCCAATTTTCCCTCACCAAATTGCCAAGTTCTTACATCACAGTCATATTCTACATACTAACCTAGGATCACATACTAAATCGTAAGCGATTTATCCTTGATTGGAGAGAAATTCATTGATGTTTGTGTGATGTGTTAACATCTCACAAGTTTAAAAAAATGAGTGTTTCTTCCTACTCAGCTACTTGATGTTGCTCTTGGTAAAGATCATTCATAAAAAAATTCCCTTGCATCCAAATCTAATCCTTCAGATTCCACACATTACACATCCAAAAATATTTTAAATTTTTTTAAGTTATACAACTCATTCCTTCATTCTCTCTTAAAATTTAGCTCCAAGAAAACCCCATTGTTGCAGCAAGAAGACTCCATTACTCAAGCTCATTGAAAAGGTTGAAGCTACTATTATATTGTGGATATTTCTAATGTTGTTTCTCTTTTCTTCTCCATCGCTTGACTATTAATATCATTTAATTTTAATCTTGCTTGGTCATATTGTAAGCTACAAATTCTCTATTGTTTACTTCTCATTTCTTGGCAAATATTTTGGTGATCCTCGTCTCCTATTCTCTCATATCATTTTATACATACTAGGGTGTTATTCTCCATATATATTTGATTATTTATCATTATCACTAGTCCTAGATGCACATAGGCTAAGAGCGCACAATATTTCAATTAATTTGCATCTTAGTTATTTGTGGAGGTCAAAAGACCAAAATAGGAGCTTAACCACTCTCGAAAAGCTCTTAAACAACCTCAAACATTCTCTTTGTTCAATTTATACATGCACATTTGATGAAAACATCCAACCACATTGAGGTTTGCACATTTTTTTCTCTCCTTAATCATATTTATTATTGCTTTACAATATATAAATCTAGTTATATTTTTATCTATACATTATCCTTTACCACATGGATTGGTGTGTTTCCCTTATTATTTTTTGTGTAAATGAGCATGAGATTCTAAGAGAAAACGTAATTTTTCTAGGGTTTCATATTGTAGTGTGTAGTATGGATGGAAATGCATCATTCTAGCATCTCGAATAGAGGCTTCTAGTTTTTAGCTCTAGGTTTTTGTTTACTAGGCAATTTCTAATCTATAATCCATTTCTTATAATTTCATTCTAGTTTATTGTAAACCAATATTTTATTATTTCACATTATGTTTTAGCTTAGTAAGAAAATATTTTTTCGTAAGATTGAAACATCTAGGATAATTTGGTAATATATACTCTTCGTATTAGAAACAATAGGAAAAAAATGCATTCTCAAAAATAGATTTATCCTAAAGTAATATAGGAAAATATTTAACATAGAAAAAAAAGGTCATTTTAAACTTAAATTATTTTTCCTACATTACATTTTGGTGAATTCGACACTTCTCATTAAATTATTTCTTGGTTCAACCATTACATTTTGGTGAACTCGTAGTTCCTTTCATTTTTGAAAATGTTTCTCCAACCATTTACTATATTTGAAAAAGCCTTTTCCAAAGATGATTTTGACCTATTAGATAAGGTATTATATGATTTTATTCAGACTCTCATCACTCTAAATTTCAATAACAAACTTCTTATGTTCAAAATAAAATTAATGCAATAACTATTCCTAATTTATGACACAATTTTTGAAGAAAACTATCATTGTACATGGGGTCCCTAATTCACCCCACCCTTGTATCTTATTATTACTATCCAAGGTGATTCAAGCAATCCCTGACCTTCTAATTAATTTACACACATCACATATTTTATTAATTCTAATGAGCACATGGTTACTAACTTCCATCCAATAACCCACTTATAATACTAAAAAAAACAAGTAGGTAACCCTTATCCCTATTTATCTTTTTCCTTTAGCTCCTATTCTTCCATCATCTCTTCATCTTCCTATTAGTAATTCTTGAGAGTATGATTTTATTGATAAGATTCAAGCTACTTAAGCCAATATCTCCCTTTGGGAGCTAGTCCAAACTTCTCCCTCTTATCATGGTATGCTTCAAGAGACCTTATAAAATGTTTTTGTTGCATCCCTTACTAATCCTAATAAAGTAGCCACATTACTAATTATATCTATACAAATAATTCTAATATAATTTTTGAAAAATATGAACTACCTTCTCTTTAGGTTCAACAACAAAATGAACCTCTTTTATCATCATTGGAATAAATTTTATTAGCATTAAGCATATCCTCATTAGCAATGGTTTTGGTCTCAACATATGTAGTGTAGACCTTTTGAATAGTATCAATGTTGATACAACTTGAATTTATCCTATAAACCTCTCTATCAAAGGTTTTGATAATATTAGCCACCAAACTTTAGGCACCATTACATTGCCTATTGAGTTAGGCGTTGTTACATTACTGACCTTAATTCATGTATGATAGGATATTTCTATATAATCTTCTCTTAGGTAGACCACAAAATCATTCTATGGTTGCAATCCAATATATTTTTCATCAATCTATCAAGTTCATTCATAATAATAAATCGCTAATGATTAAATTTGGTCCTAATTCTATGTAATTTTGTCAACAAACAAATCTTCATCCTCCTCCTAAATATTCTACTCTTCAAAATGTTATTCATTCTTCTTCACTTAAATAAATTATACCATATTCACTTGTAGATGACAATATTCTTGTTCATTCTCACCCTTCTAATGTGTGTCTTGGTGATGATTGTAGATCCTTATACTTCACTCCTCCTTTTATAAGAGAGTATGAATTTGATCACTCACTTTGAAATTTTGATATACATTCTACATATTCTACACCATAGCCTCTTAATCACTCTAATGATAAATCATCTTCTTCTAAATCATGCGACTATATAGTACATATGAACTATTCCATTGATGAGAATCCTCCTTTTTTAGAATTGGAATCCCATTATGTCCTTAGTTTCAAAATGTTATAAAAAAGTGGATACAAAGGTAATGGCTTGGGCCAAAAGGATAAAGGTATCAAGATCCCTTTAGAACCCACACCACATCTCTCTATCATGAGTATTGGTTATCAACAACCTCATTTCTAGATCTTCACATTGAAACTTTGTTTAATGTAGCCATGATTTCTACTTCTTCTTTTCTATTGGTGATATATCTTCATTTAATTACACAAACTTATAAATCACTAATTTCAACTCTCGATGTCTTCTCTATAGAATTTATTGGTGTATATTTGCATGCCTTTATATCATCATTCTCATGGTTTCCCCTATTATCTTAATGCACATGTATACTTTGGAAAATATTTTATGTTATCTGATAATCGTGTTCTTTATCCTAAGCTCCATATTAAACTTCTAACCCTTCTTGAAGCTTGAGACCATAGTACTCTCCTAGTTGGAGATGTTATTGATGTTTCAATGGATCCATAATATTTAATATTTAATTAAATTTGGGGAATACCTCTTGCCAGAATAGAGGTTTTTGCATTCGTAACTCTTCCATGATTTTCCAAATATCTTTACTTAGACATATGAAGAAATACCAAGAATTACTTTTGACGTGATCTATAGAATGGTACCATATATTGATGCACAACCCATAAAATAAAATAAATTGTAAAATGAATCCTAAGGCGGTCTTAATGGTCATGAAGATTGAAAATATTTTAAAATCTAGTTTCATCTTCCGTGTTGACTATTCACCTTGGATTGAACTAATATTTTGGTTGTTGGTAAACCAAATGGTCACATTTGTATCTATACAAAATTTTATGATCTTAAAGCTTTACTTTAGGATGATTTTCCACTTCCCAAAATCAATACAATAGTTGGCTCAACCACAAGCCATTCACTTCTTTCTTTTACATATGGATTCTTGAGTTACAACTAAGTTCTTATAGAACTTCTTGATGAATAATAAATATCCTTTACAAATTCTATGGGAGAATTATGTTATGTGGTCATTCCCTTTGGTTTAAGGAATGCTAGTACAACTTACCAACAAGCCATGACCATAATATTTCATGAATTTATTCATAACATCCTTGAAGATTATGTCAATGAAATTATGACCAAATCATTTTGTACCAAGATCGCATACACAATATTCATCTTATCTTCACACATCTCCATCTATACAAGATATGTCTAAATCCTCATAAGTGCATCTTTAATGTAGATAGTGAAAATATTCTTGGATTTATCATCTCTCATCATGGTACCAAGGTTGAAATAAATAAATATTGATGTCATCATTTATACTCCGCCACCTAAACAATATTTCTCAACTTTATAGTCCTCAAGGAAAAATCTATTCTATTCACCAATTTATTTCAAAATTGGTAAGTTGTACTTTCCCCTTTACTCATGTCCTTAAAAATGATGTCTATTTTTCTTAGAATGAAGATTTCAAAAAGTATTTTTGTGATCTAAAAAGCTACTTTTTAATCCTCCCATCTTAATGTCTACTATTCCAAATCATCCTCTCATTCTCAACATTTCTACTTAATCTCATGTTGTGGTCACTATTTTGGCCCAAAATGATAAAGAAGGTATGGAACGTATTGTCTACTATATTAGTTGTACTTTTCTTGACTACGAGACTCATTATACTACCCTTGAGAAGTAATATCTTACCTTATGTTTTCTACACAAAATTTATGACATTAACAGCCTACTACATGTAGAAACACATTATCATAAAATTTGAACCTCTAAAGTATCTCTTTTCTCAAACAAATTTATTAGGAAATTCGGCTAAATGGGTCATGCTCTTGACTAAATTTAACTTGAAATTTGTTTCTCAAAAATCTATCAAGGGATAAGTCATAGCTAATCATTCGGATAATGCTCCCTCCCCCTTTTCTTTTTCTAGTCATGATGATTTTCCCAATGAACATATCCTTTCTATGACTATTGATCATTCTTGAGAATTATTCTTTGATGGATCAAGGTGCCAAACTCGCTTGGGGTTAATATAAACTATAATCTTAGTCCCCCTTTTAGAAGAGTCGAATTCACTTTCTTACTATCTTAACTTCCAATGCACTAATAAAATCATTGAGTACAAATATATTATTGCTAGCTTACATGTAATGATATCTCTTTATAATGATTCCCATTTGTTCATAAAATAAATCACTAGCTCTTATCAGATTATGTAAGATAAGATTTCCCAAAATTGTGACCTTGCCTTATCGCTCCATCAATGTTTCTCTTTATTTATAGAATATTCCATGAAAATACAATGATTGTGTGGGTGCAATGGACGGTTTTGATTCCCTTGTGCCCCTTGATAATTTGATAAGAGATTATCATTTTATAAATCACACATTTTATTTTACAGCTATTATGGATAGCCCTTCTAAAATTTTCCTTTGTTCTAGTATTGATCTTGAGGAGTGATGCTCCCACATATTCAACTATTTGTGTAATGGTACATTCCTAAACAATTATTCTAAAAGTACTAACACTATAATTCTTAAAATTGGAGCACATTATATCACACTTTCTAATGTATTATATCAATGAGGTTACAATGATCTCCTTCTTCATTCTCTAACTTAGTCTGAAATCTCAATTGCCCTTTGGGAGGCTCATTTTGGTGCATATGGAGGTAATTTTGATTGAAGATCATTAGCTAAATAAATTATTTGAATGGGATATTATTCCCAAATTATGGAGCAAGCCTCCTCCTTTATCAATAAATGCTCTCAATTTCAACAACACAATAATTTAATCCATGCTCCAACATAGGAACTTCGAGCCCAAACATCTTTGTGGCCATTTTATATTTGAGGCCTTGACCTAATTGAAAACTATATCCACCATCTTCTAAAGGACATACCTTCATCATAAACACTATATATTGCTTTACAAAATGGATTGAATTTGTCCCCCTTCAATCCACGACTATTAAAATAATCTACAAAGTCTTACTCGATAACATAATTTCTCAATTTGGACTTCATTTCACATTTGCTTCTAAGGTCATGGAAATATATTTAAGAACAAGGATGTAAAATATTTCCTTATAAAATTTCACATTCAATAACTCTTTTCCACACCATATTATCCTTAATCCAATGGTCAATTTGGGGTCTCTAACAAAATAATCAAACAATTTTTTTGTACGACTATTAACAAACATGGGAAGGATTGGCATACACAAATTTATTATGCATTATGGGCCTACTGGAAAAGTATTCATATGACCACAAGTACAAATCCATACAATCTCATCTATGGAATTAATGTGATCATGACATTGGAGTTTGATATTACATCCTTGTGTGTCTCACTTCAAGGGCTTATCAATGACACAAAACTTATCATGAACATCACTTACAAGAGCTGGAAATTCTTGATGACTATTAAATTAATGCTTTAGAACATATTCAATCCTGTTAAAAGACTCCTAATTGAAATTAAAATTAATGTGTTGTATCTTGTACTTTCATAGTTGGTGACCTAGTCCTTTATAAGAACTAATGTAATGTAAATGCCCCAACCAAGACTAAAGAAAAATTTAGTCCTAATTGGTTATTACCCTTCATTATCACTTATGTTTACAATTATGGGTATGTGGCCTTTCTACCATTTATGTAAAATCCCTTAAGAAACTTTTAAATTATTCTCATATTCATCTCATTTATGCATTGTCTATTTTAATTATATGTTCAATATTTGCACAACATGGATCTACTTATATATTTTGCAGTGCTCATTAGTGTCATATCATGGGAACCATTTCTTGGTGATATAATTTTTTGTGTATTTCACATTTTAGACAAATATAAGATCCTCCTTAAAATGCAACACATCAATTTCTTAGGTATTTCTTACTCCTCACATCCATTTGGACACTTGTGGTTTCCCTTAATACAATTTCATGTCTTGGGTTCTATGTTGTAATTTTCATAAACTTTAGAATTTGTTAGTATGGTTTATTCCTATCACTTATAATGAATGAATTATTTTTCTATCATAATTAATTAATAAATTATTCAAATGATTAATTAATTAAATTTTATTTTTATTGATCGTGATTGAATGCATGTCCCAGTTTATGTTTGTAGGTCTCTCACCATACCCCTCAACTCAGACACCTCTCTTGTGAGTTGTAACTCACTCTCTTGCAGTGTCTTTATGCGAGATTGTAGAATCCCTATCTTACTCATGAGATCTCATATACTCAAGTGACTTAGATCTATTAGCCACACTACCTATTCTATTTGTAAATCAACCCTAATCTAGCCAACTAGATCTATAAGCTATCATGTGCAACCTCTACACTCTTAACTCTCATTATTACCTAGCCTCGCTCTAGTGTGAGCATCCTAACTTATGTTGATGCTTGGTCCCACTCCATAGTGAGGGTGAATACTTACACAATGGAATGATCACCTCTTATACTCCTCTCCTCAAAGTTTGATTGCAACTGTATAATGGGAAAAAATATAGACATATGTCACCCTATAGTTTGTCAGGGCCTTTAACTTGCCCATACACAATGCTCCAATTGTATAGTCAAAACCATTTTAGTTATAACTCAATTGATGAAGTCAAGCCACATTTGTGTGTGCACTATAAACATAAAAAAATATTTCTAATCAATCTTGGATCATCATAATAATCAAGATAATAAATACAAATTTAATATTCTACAATAATAAAAAAAATTATACAATAAAATATAATGATCATACCTTGGTCCCTAATTTACCAAGCACAACCTTATGGGACTCATGAATTTGTCACTATTGTCATCATGCTCTATGATCTCTCTATATTTTAGAAAGCCTTGAAAAAGTTGTCACTCGACTTCACCTAGATCTAGGCCCTTAAGGTAGCTCTAATATTCTCTACAACTTGGAATCATGTCTTAGATCTCTTCCATGCGCCACTTTGATCCTCTTCCCACTATTAATTCCACCCCACTAGCTATGCCTCAACAACCTCCTCCATGTCTCCCTCATCCTCCTCCAATCTCTCCTTTGAGCTCCCTAATGGATCTAATTAATGGCTAGTTTTCCTTTACTGATTTATGTTTATATAATTTCATCTACTAAGTTTAACAAACATTCCTAAGACTTCAAATTTCTCTTATGTGCCTTTCATACACTTTAAAGCATACTTAAGCATGTGGAAATGAAAATATGATATGTTAACATATGTGTATGTGAATACATGAATGTTCATGAGATTTAGTATGATTCTATGATTAAATTATGATTGTTAATTATGTGTATGCCTTAGAGATGAAACTTACACCTTACAGCTAGAAGTACTGTAACCCCACAACAACAGGATTTCCAGCCCACAACAAAAGGACTACCGACGGTTGCAAGGGAAAGGTCAAAGACAACAAAGTGTGGCATTTCTAGAAGAGAACAAAGGTGATCATTTTAAAGATCCACCATGAGTCACCACAACATATTCTTGACCACCGAATAAGACTACTTGGAGGAGAGGAAATATATTTTGAGTAGGACTAACTCATGACATGACAAATCCTCAAGCACACATCTTTATCATGGCAGTTAATCATTAGGAACAAAGTTCGAATTCAGTTTCTCTTCTTTTGCTTTATAATTATGGTTTTTTGTTTCAAGACTAATTCCTCTCCCTATATTTGAGGGAGAATGGACAAATACTTTATGAATCTATTTTCATTCGAAGAGGAATAAGACTCCTCCCAGACCCTATATAGTGGGATTTGTTGTTAAGGAGAAAATCTAGTTGTTAGTTGCTAGTAATTGTTGATCATTATTTTCTAGTTGTTAGTTGTATTCCTGTTACCAGTTGCAACAATAGATATGTATTGTTGAGTAAGATATTTTTAACAGATTCTTGTCGTATTGTATGTAAGAGTTTAGATTTTTTATCCAATAACATGAGTTAGTTTAACATCATGATTTGTTGAGTAACTAGTGATTTTTTGACATCTTATGTGGAAACAACAACTCAAGCAAGGGCCACTTGAGGTACTGCTAATCCACTTTATTTCCTATTATTAGATTAATTGATGCATTGTTGAATTTAGTTAAGGTAATTTTTGGTTAGATGCATGTGGAATTCATGAATGTAATTATGTAGTTTGTATTGAATTATGTGGCTTCATGTTTGTTGCATACTCCAGAGAAATTAGTTATAGTTCAATTTTAGTAGTTAACAGTTACAGTCTTGAGTCATAGCATAAGGTAGCAACATATTTATTTCCCCTATTTTATGAATTAGCAATTCATTTCCTTTTCTAGATTTTCTAATTTTTTGTACATGTGTAATCACCTATACTCTATTTATATAAGGCGTGCCTAGGATGCATGAATGCATATATTGTTCCAACATTGTCTAAAATTTACAAGTCCCTAGTTGATAATTAAATGAAGTCTCTTGTTTGAAAGATGAAATATTTAGTTAGGAATCCACCCTATGAGTTATGTGTCTACCTATTAGCACCAAGTTAATCATACATTAGAGAGGCCCTATATTTTTGGCATCATTGTTGAGGATGGTGCTAAGTTCAAGATTTTCCTTTGTAATTTCAATTCCTTTCAAGCTTTCATAGTTTAGCAAAAAAAATTTTAGCATTAGGTTATTTAGGTTTTAGCCATCAACAACAACACGGGTTACTAACAATCTGCAGTAACCATTGATCTAAAGAGTCACAACCATTACATGCAGATGCAACAAAATACTCTGGGAAGATTTATCCCCTCAAAACATGAAGTATTAGAGGATACTAGTCAACAAAGTGAACAGAGCGAGGGTATTCCTGAAGAAGAATCATCCCTCACACCAGTACCTACACCAAATATAGAGGAGACTTTTTGCATACACATAAGCATCATGTTTGATGCAACAATAGAATACCTACCATAGCATGCAACATTTGAGTTCCCTATCGCTAACCAGGAAGGGATACTTCTTTGAAGAACATACCTCCTTCAACATTGCATGTCTTCTATGAATTGGTCACAGAGGACCCAAACACCTTTCTTTTTTAGTTTGATGTGCTATGCCAAAGTTATGACTATACCACAGATACCCACAAAATCAAGTTTCCAGCTACACTAAAAGATGTTGCTTTGAGATGGTTCATGGTGTAGACAAATAAAAATGACCAAAGCCTACAAGAAATATTTTACCAGCTTTCGTCCTAGCATAATTATGACATTTTAATTATGTTTCTAACCCACATTCAACTATTAATTTAATTCATAATTATTTAATTAATTCATGATTTTCTATTCTTCATGATTATTAAATAAATAAATTTTATTTATTTATTTAATGTGTCACTAATTATTAGAGTCTTCTTATCATTAAATAAAGTTTCATTTATTTAATTAATCTTTATCATTAATGTCCTCTTGATTATTAAATAAATATATTTTAATATATTTATTTAATATGTCACTAATTTCTAAAATCATCTCTTAATTAAATAGATTCATTAATTTATTTAATTAATTAACTGACTCTTCTAAATTAAATAATTATTATTAATTATTTAATTGCCTTATGTGACATTTCCCTATTTTTAAATAAAACAATTTATTTAAAAATGACTTCACATAGTTAACTGATTTTTCTTTTAGTAATTAATTTCAAAAAATCAATTACTCATTATCTCACAAATCCATATTTTGAATTAATTTAATTCAAAATGGAAATATTCTTATACAAATCAAGTAATTGCTAAAATTACTGATTTTCTAAAAATCTCATCCTCTTATCTCTTGATTTTTACTAATTTCATCTCAATGTCACGTTTATTCTCCACCATTGATTTAATTTCTTAAATTAAATCTTGTCCACACATTTGGGATTTTTGCCCTAACCCTAATTGACAGTTGTCATTTTGAATCTTAACCATTGATTCTAGGGAATTTCTCAATCTCTCATCTCATCCGTCCATTCAAGATTGCATTTTCTATAAAATGACAATCTTGATCTCATTTTTGGGACCTCTTATTATTTTCTCTTAAGATTGCAATCTCATAATATCATCTTTCATTATCATCTTTAGGCTTATTAATTGCTTGCATACTATAATTAAATTTCTATTTTGCATTTAGTTTATTGAGAAATCCTTCAAAGGATTTGTTTAGGACTAGGCATATAGAGTTTGCTCACAAATCTGAGGGCATCCATTATCACAGCAAGCTTAAGGAGGTACAATGGAAATGAATCATGGAGGAGAGAAGATTGGGTGAGAATGTTCTAGTTTCATTCATTTTCTCAATTTATCTCTAATGTATTTCATTGTTTGTTGGATTTTATTTAATATATGCATGTATCATTAGACTAACAATCTATTTTGTAGAAATCCCACATTACATTGGTGAACCTGACGCATTAACATGTTTTTGAAGGTTCTCGTACAACCTCGATTTTTGTTTTGCAAGTACATGAGTATGAAACGATGCAACTGCTAGCCTACGGGATGCAAGCGCTCTGTCGAACCACATTTGAGCTCGGCAATGACACATTCGACATATCGGAACACATTTGACACTCTAAGAGCCGCATTTGACCTTTTGCACCGCATTTGCCAGAACCCGAACCGCAAATGCAATACTGAGATGCATCTGCTATTTCATGCTGCAAATGACTGGTTATTCTCATTCTTAAATTGTTGTCTAGATTTGACATGACCGCGGCCAGTAGTTTTATTGATGTATGGAGATTAAAATGAACCAATCCTAGGATAGACAATTAAATCTAGAATTTATCAATCCTAGGATAGGCACCAAACTTTATTTTATGTTGGTTAAAATGAATCCAATGCTTGTTGTGAAGCAACATCTTCACTTAGTGTAGAAAATCATCATTTGGATTTAAAGTGAACCATTTGTTTGTTTTGCTTGTTGGGTAATAGGTATATGCTTTCCCCTTTACTAGGTGATCAAAAAACCAGACTTACCTATTTCATCTTTATGCATTTTATGTTTTATTAAATCCTTTAGAAGGCCTGTCATACTGGGAAAAAGTACTCACCCTATAGGAACGACCTAAGTGAGAGCAACCAAAGCCAGGTTTTCCAACCCACTATAATCAAAAGTGAATTTTGGGGAAACCCATATTCAACGAATGTGATCAAGATAACCATCCCCAAAATATTTGTTCTAAAGATTGGGAGGTCTCCTAAGGGAGTTTATCTATTGCCACACCGAACGGAAACCTTTACTATGAACCATAGTGTAGAAATCCATCTATGTCAGTATCCAAACATCATTTCAATCACAGTGCAAGGGGAGGGAAGAATTTTCCCCCAAGACACTCACCATATAATCGCCACGGATTGTTTGCTCAAGGGATCGAGAAATCTAACCTTGAGTACGCACCTGAAAAAGACAAAAACATGGGCACCCTCTAGGGAGTCACATGGCTATGTGAGTTGACACAATTTTAAGTTGTGGGTTGTGATTTCTATGATGACCCTTTGACCATTAAGAGTGATTCTGCTTGACGTGTCTTCTTGTTCAAATACCAGTGAAAATAAAAAAGGGTCATGCTCGATCCTTGAACATACACTCAATGTTTTAGATTCTATGTCTTGTCTAAATCAACAAACTCAACAAATGAACATCAAACTTGCCTAAATCTAGAACAAACTGGTCAACCTACAGAAATTTATTTTGAGCCACAAGCACTTTGTCAAACCACAATCATTGTACGTTGAGCCGTAATCGCTCTGCTAAGTCACAGTTAGAACATTATGAGCCACATTCGCTCTAATAAGCCGCACATGAATCATCCTGAACCGCATTCGATATATTGAGCCGCATTTGCAAAATATCAAACCGCATTCACCATATTGTGTCACAATCGACACTTTCTGAACCGCATTCACTACTATGAGCCACATTCACTTTGTCGTACCACATTCGTTGCGACGCATTTGACAAAATTTCACAAACCATCTTCTCACGGTCAAAACTGAAAGTCCACAACTTGTCTTTAATTCAATCAAGTCTTCCTTCACTGTTACAGTTCAAACCAGACTCTGAATTGCTCAACTTCCCTCAAACATTGCATTTTAGGTACCATTTTTAGGATCACAATAGGGTTCCATTTCTAGTCCATTAGATTGCATTGGTAATTTCACCATCTCCTTAGACACTTACTTTTGTAGATTTTAGGAGTAGACTATTACCATTCATTGTCAAAACTTTTCATTCAATAATAGGTTAGCATTGGACCCAATTACCCTTCGTCATTATTCAAAACTTTTGTGAATTATTTCCCACTCAACAGTCTAGTGTGGAAACTTCACTTTGTCCTCTTTTTAGTCCTTTTATGGTCCATTGGTCTTCCAAACTTGAATCATTGCAAAAACTTTGTTTTCTCAAGTTGTCCTCCTTAGACCCTTCAATAGTGAGTACATCTTGGCTCCCTTAGTTGCATACCATTTAGCATCTCCATTTTAGTATCACACCATTTTGCATTCACAAATATTTGTCCTCATTTTGGTCTCATTTACATTTCATAGCATTCCTAAAATTCCAAAAAACATCCCAAAAACATAGTGTCATATTTAGATCATTTTCCCAAATCATCCCCAAGTTGAGAAAAACTTTTATGGTTAAAACTAGACTACAAAAAAAGAAAAGACTCATAGATTCCTTTGGACAAGACACCAACTTTCTTGGTTTCACAACGGGCATGGATTCTTTCCCTAATGACATGAATAATCATTCTTATAATATGGGAAATTACAACATCAATCCTTTCAGTGAGATGAACATCACACCCGCTCCACAAGACCTTTTTGAACAATTCATCTGCAGAGACTCAAATGGGGAAGTCTTTGAAGAAGACATATTAGTTGCTTCCCAATACCCAGAAGTTGCTACTTTTGTGGAAGAAGTAGTCTTAAATGAATCTTCTAGATTCCTAGCTATGCTCCTTGACCAAGGGGCTAAGTTACCAAAGGGATTTGATCTTAACACTCTTAGAGAAACTTCTCCCAATCCACCATCATTCAATCCTTCCATGGGAGCCTTTTCACAAAATGTCATCAACACCATCAATGCTACCTACCTTGGTCATACTACCACCACAACCAACACAACATCTATTGAGGGATCATCTACCCAAACCAACACCACATCACAATCCATCCCCCAAAAAAAATCCACCATCCCTTCACAAACAATGGGTGCAACCACCTCAAACCTCTTTGGAACTTCATCTAGTTCTATGAGTACATCAGCAAACCTATTATTAGGTTCTTCAAATGCTATGGCAACCAACTCATCTAACCCTTTTGGGAGAAATAAAAGAAGAGTTGTCATACAAGGCACCCAACCTAATTCCTCACAGGTTAATACCAACATTCTTGTGACCCAGAACACCAACATTCCTCATGGACACAATCTCTTATTTGGGCAAGGCAATCAAGGCGCTCAATCCTTCACTCCATTTGGGCACCAACAAGCTCAAAATCAACAAGGCGCTCAATCCTTCACTCCATTTGGGCATCAACAAGCTCAACATCAACAAGGCCCTCAATCCTTCACTCCATTTGGACATCAACAAAATCATAACCAACAAGGTTCTCAAATTCAATCCAACATGGCAGGATCTCACATCCCCACTTATGCCTCTCAAGTTCATACACAACAGCACATTCCTCATCAAAACACTCACTTTTCTCACCGACAACCAATTCCAAATCAACACATCTCATCACAATAGGTGGGCACTCAAGCTATCCCTATCACCAACATGTATGATGCTACCAACAACCCAATTGTGGAAGCACTCACACTCCAACTCGCTGCTCTTCAAATGCAAGTGGAGACCTTGCAACAATCCAATAAAAAGTCATACATGTCAGATGAATTGTATCTGTATCCATTTGACACAACCTTGTATATTCCACCCTTTCCTCATGGATATGTGGTACCTCATTTTCCCAAATACAAAGGCAAAACAAACCCCATTGAACACATAAGAGAGTTCACCACTAGTTGCATGGAAATTGCATATGAGAAAACTTATCTCATGAGAATTTTTTCTAGAAGTCTCGTAGGTCATGCACTAGAATGGTTCTCTCTATTTCCTAAGGGAATCAAAACATGGGATGAATTGCAAACAATTTTGTTGAAAACTATGCCTATAACATTGACACGGATATTGACATTGCCTCCTTATGCAGACTTACCCAAGAGGATGCGGGAGAGACTTTTATTCCATTCTTTCAAAGATGGAGAACCTTAGCAAGTAGATGTCTGATAGAAATACCTGAAAAGGAGAAATTCACCATGTTTGTACAAACTCTCCTAGGACTGTTAAGGTGTGGCTTACAATTCCATTGTTGCACCACCTTTGTTGACCTTGTTGAAAAGGGTGTTCAACTTGAGAAAGCCTTGATCGCCAAAGGTGAATTAAAATATGGTGGTAAAACCATCAACACCACCACAAATAATAACCCAAGTAGCTCAAATGACAAAACCAAATACTAGGTTAAGAACAAGCATATCACCAATGACGGTGTAGTTGATGCAAAAACCGTCAATGCAACAGGTCATGTACTCACAATCAAAGGAGTAAAAAACCAAAACACACCTATTACTACACTGACACCAACTGCCAATTCTATCCAAAGAAATCATGCACAAACTAATCAAAGGCAGCTGTGTCAACCCCGAAAATTCCAAAAATGCACGTATACCCCTTTGGGTGAACCTATTGAAATTGTCTTGAAGAAACTTCTTCAAAATGTCGTCATAACACTGGAAGAGCCAAAACCATATGACCCTGGTCAGTTCAAGCCATCATGGTGGGATGACAATGCATTTTGTGATTACCACTGTGCCAAAGGGCACAAAACCTCCTCTTGTCATCAATTGTGAAATCTAGTACAAGACCTCATTGAGAACCACGCCATTGAGTTAGGTGGTCAACCATTCACGTCTAATGTGGATCATACTATCCATAAAAACCCACTACAAGATCATGGTAAAGCTTCCTCATCTAGCACAAAGAATACCAATAATCAAGCCAATCACATCCGTTCGGCCTACAATATTGTTTGTCCTGCATACAATTATCCTGATGGTACCATCATTAACAATATTTGCGCTGCTGATGAAGATAAATGTGTTAATACCATTACCATTAAAAAGGCCCCAGAATGCAATGTCACCACGCGTAAAGGCAAGGTCACTATCCCAGGTCCTTTTGCATGTCAACCTAAGATCACCATACCTGGTCTGTCCGCCAGACAGTCAACCCCTAAACCAGATTTCAACCTCATTGAGCAATTGAATAAAACACCCGCTCAAATATCCATTCTCGAATTACTCTGTATCTCACCCACACATAAGGCCATCTTGGATAAATTCCTACAAGAGTCATATGTCCCAACCAAAATTGATGTCAACCACTTTGAGACTATGGTCGGATATCTGAATTCGCCTCATCACATCACCTTTTCGAACAATGACTATTCCTCGCCCAAACCATCTCATAATGATGCCCTTCACATCGAGGTTTTTGTCCACAAGCATAAGGTTAGACGAGTCTTAGTATATGGCAGAGCAGGATTGAACATCTGCTCTTTAAAATTGGTTAAAGCTCTTGGTTTCTTTGATGCATGTGTAGATTCTAGCAAGAGCATTATCATTAAGGTGTATGATGATGAAGAGCGCGCTTCTAAAGGTGTCATTACAATTCCACTCTGGGTGGGACCAATTATCATAGATACAACATGCCAAGTCCTGGATCACGACATACATTATAATATCTTACTTGGTCACCCCTGGATTCATGCTCTAAAGGCCATTCCATCCACATACCACCAATTCCTAAAATTTCCTTTTGATGGTACTAAAATCACTATCCCAGGAGATCCTAATCCATTTCAATACTATACAAATCTGTGAGCTACTACTGAGCACCAGGTACCCATCAATCATGAAGCCTCAGCTTCCACTTTGTCCAAATATATTGACCCATATACACTCACCAAATCACCCATTCCATCACCTTCTACCACACCATCTTCCTCAGCTTCCATACCAAGTAAAGACCTTCAGATCAAGGACCTTAGCTGTGGAGAATTTAAATTGAATACAGCTTACTGTATCACCACAATACCTAAGCCGCCTAAAGTCTATGGTAGACCATGTTTTGCAGTCGAACCCAAAATAAATTTCAAGGTTCCACCAAAAAGTGTTTTCACACTGTGGGGCGATATGGGTAATGAAGTCATTATCGACATAGATAGTTGGATCTACAAAGACCCAGAAGAGTTACCTCCACTACCAGTGCATCTCTATGGAAAAGGCTATGATATATGCAAAGCCCTAGGGCTTGACAGCACAAGCGGTCTTGGAAAGGATAGCAATGGAAGGAGGGAACCTACTATCATTTCTGCAAGACCAAGGTACATAGGCCTAGGGTTTGACCAATTTGGATTTGACAATCGACGTACCCATGAACTTTCAAGTAAGGACGTAACGGCTACAGAAAGTGTCGAGACATGCGAATAATCCCTTACCGAAACTAACTCAAATGAATGGGAATGGGGATCTGAAAAAACCCTAAGTGACTATGATATTGACGAACTATTCCTGGATCCTGGTCAACTCCCTTTTGAAGAACAATTCCTCTAGGAATATAACATTGACCCTATTGACCGATGTTCCAAAAATAAGGAATGGGTAAGCATTCCTTGGAATTCGGAAGAACATAAGGTGTCGTCAACAACACCTGAATCATCCCACCCCATTCCTGAGCCCACCCATGAGCCTAACTTGAGCCCACTATCCATACTTCTGAAATGCCAACCACTAGTCATGATGTTGATAATTTTATCCCATATTATGATTTTGAATTTGACTCATCTGACTCGTAGTACGGTCCATCTATTGCATCTGACACGGAAGTTGGAATTGACAACTTTTCCTTTACTCTTGAGGCTTCAATTTTGCACACTTTTTGCATCTTCCCCATCCTTTACCAACACTAATGATGGGATTCCCCTTGTTTATCCACAACTGATTGACTGGGACCAACAAGATCCACCAGTGATGGACATCTTTCAAAATGATGAGGCAATTGCAGAATTCATGGGGCTCCATGAAGCTATTATGTGGGGTGATCACAAAATAGGGTTTTCCATTGATCTAGATTGTGCATCTTATTTTGGGGAGACTGTGCAATCCTCCAGTTGAAAAAATACAAAGAATAAAAAAGAAAAAGAAATGTCTTTAGGTGAAAACCGCAAGGCACCTTCTGACAGCAAAATAGCAAAAACAAAGGACATATCCGAAGGTGAAAACTTCTCTAAGGCACCTAAGGATGGAGGATTGGACTTTCTTCTTGTAACATAGGAAAAATCAGCTATGCTCATTGAAGACACAATGGAAGTTAACATAGCCACACCAGAGAATCCCAAAATGATTCTCTTGGCTGCATCATTGTCAAAGGAAGAAAAACCTAACTTTCAACAATTCTTCACCGACAGGAAAGTTAACTTTGCATGGTCATATGCTGACATGCTAGGCCTTGATCTCGAATTGGTTTTACATCATCTTCTTCTAATCCCAAGAATCAAGCCAGTCAAATAAAAGTTGCGAAAAATGCATCCACAGATTGCACTACTTTTCAAGGATGAACTAAAGAAGTTACTGGATGTTGGGTTCATAAGGTCAATAGACTATGCTGATTGGATATCCAACATTGTCCCTATCACAAATCCAAACGAAAAAATCCATATTTGTATGGATTTCAAATATTTGAATAAGGATTACCCAAAGGATGATTTCCCCTTACCAAATATAGACATGTTTGTTGATCTCACGACAGGGTATGAGATGCTATCTCTCATAGATGGTTTCTCAAGCTATAACCAAATCTGAATTGCAACAGAGGATCAGCACAAAATGGCATTCACTTGCCCATGGGGAACATATTGTTGGAATTTCATGCCTTTTGGTTTAAAGAATGCAGGTGCCACATACCAGAGAGCTATGACAAAAATCTTTCATGACATGATGCATATCCTAATGGAAGATTATGTGGATGACCTATTGGAAAAATCTCTGACACGAAAAGATCACCTCAAAGTCCTGGACAAAATTTTTAGACGGCTTGAGGATTACAAGGTTTGATTGAACCCAAAGAAATGTGTCTTTGGAGTCACTTCAGGCAAGCTATTGGGATACATAATTTTGTGATGAGGTGTTGAGGTTGATCCCGCAAAAGTAAAAGCAATTTTGGACATGCCTCCACCAAAAGGGATCAGTGAGTTGCAAACACTTTAGGGTGGACTGCAATCTATCCACCGCTTCATCGCATAGTTGGTAGACAAGTGTCAACCATTTCAATATCTATTACGCAAAAGAATTCCTTTTGTATGGATGGATAAATGCCACATAGCCTTCGAACAAATTAAGGAATATCTACTGACACCACCAGTCCTAATGCCACCTATTGAAGGAAAGCTATTGATTTTGTATGTCTCTACAACTACAAATGCACTGGGGGCATTGTTGGCACAAAATGACAATGAGGAAAAAGAATGAGCCATATACTACATCAATCGCACACTGATAGGATATGTATCAAACTATACAACCATTGAGCATGCATGCCTTGCAATTGTCTTTGTGGCGCAAAAATTAAGACATTACATGTTGAGCCACCAAACACATTTGGTAGCCAATATTGACCCACTAAAGTATCTCCTGAGTCAAGCAACATTAATAGGTCATTTGGCGAAGTGGGTCATGAAATTAAGCGAGTATGACATACAATATGTGGAGCGCAAGGCAATAAAAGGTCAAGTAATAGTAGATCAACTTGCAGATGCACCAATCCAAGCCACTCATCCGCTAATAAATAATTTTCCTAATGAGTCTATCTTTCACGTAGAACCAGCCTTACCATAGAAACTATACTTTGATGGGTTCCACACCGGTCACGGCTCGGGAGCTGGCATCTTATTTATCACACCACAAGGGGATTCAATTCCTAAATCATTTCGGATCACCTTCCCTTGTACAAATAACATTGCAGAATATGAGGCATTGGTCATAGGTCTCAAGATAGCAATTAAATGGAAAATTCATACATTACTCGTATTCGAGGATTCTCAATTAGTCATCAACCAAGTGAATGATGATTATGACACAAAGGATGAAAATTTACTTCCTTACAAATGAATGGTGGATAGTTTCCTAATGTATTTCAAAATTATTGCATTTGAACAAATCCCAAGGACACAAAATAAGGTAGCTGATGCAATGGATACCATCAGATCTCTCTTAGACATCCCTAAGAATGTGTCACAATTTGAATTCTTAGTAGAATGACTATTGATGCCTGCATACGATATTCCAGAGTCATAAATGGTGTGAAAAATTGGTTGTCCCAGTTCGCCTTGGTACCAGGACATATATGATTATCTTAAGTCCCAAACCCTCCCACCCAACCTTTCCAACAACCAAAGAAATTCCTTCATCCGAAAAGTGGCTAGACACACCATCGTCAGTGACACTATACCGCCACGGCTTTGATAACACCCTTCTTCATTGTCTTGACACTGATGAATCCCAAACAACTTTACGAGAAGTTCATGAGGGTATATGCGGATCTCATTGGAGTGGTCCAACGTTAGCTCGAAAAGTCACCAAACTGGGATACTATTGGCCAACATTAGAGAAAGATGCTCTTTAATTTGTCAAAACATGTCAGAAATTCTAGGTGCATAGTGACCTAATTCATGCACCTGCATAAGAGCTCAGACCGATCACTTCTCCATGGCCTTTCGTACAATGGGGAATCGACCTCATGGGTAAGATTCATCCTTCCTCTTCTAATGGTCATAAATTCATAATCATCGCCACTGAGTACTTTACTAATTGGATTGAAGTCATCCCTCTCACTTACATCACTGGTAAGCAAATATCCAAGTTTATCCTAAATTACATCATTTTTCGGTATGGTGTCCCACAATCCATCATCACAGATAACGACAGTCCATTCAAAAATCAGGATGTTCGAGATCTCTGTGAGCGATTCCACATCCAACATCATTTCTCCACCTCATATTATCCACAAGGTAACGGCCAAACTGAGGCATCAAATAAAACAATTCTTCGCATACTCAAGAAGACCATCAACGACGCTGGCCGAGATTGGCACCTACAACTTAATCCTACTTTATGGGCCTATCATACAAGCATTTGTACCCCTACTGGAGCCACTCCATTTTCCTCGATCTACGAACAAATGCCATATTTCCCATCGAGGTTGAAATTCCTTCTCTCTGAGTCTCCTTGAAAGGAATGATTGATGATGAAGAGTACAGACATGCTCACCTACATGAACTAGAAATGCCACAAGAAAGATGACAAAATGCCTTAAATCATTTGTAGGCATATCAAAATTGTCTCTATCGAAGGTATAACAAAAGAGTAATAGTGAGAGAATTTGAAATCGATGACTTGGTTCTCATGCAGAACCCCAGAAATCAGGCAGACCGTAAAAAAATCCAGGCAAGTTTGAGGCTAATTGGCTTGGTCCTTATATCATTACTACCGCATTTGGTTCCAGAGCTTATCAGTTGGCCACACCTGATGGAGAACAGTTGACAGAACCCATCAACAGCTTACATCTGAGAAATTTTTACACATAGCATCAAAGAGCTGGGCTAAAAACCTAAAAATACAAAAAAAATGAAAAATACAAAAAAATCGTCCCTTGATGAAAACCTGGCAAACAAGCGTCTTGGCAACATCGAAAAAAATCAAAAAATGACAAAATAGTTAAAAATAAATGAATTCATCCAATAGTGAAAACCTGGTAAACAAGCGCTTTGGATAAGTACCATGGTGAAAACCTGGCAAATAGGTGCCATGCATAGTCGATCGTTGCTTCACCATCTACTGTTACTCAAATCGACCTTTATCCATTTGTCATAATCACAAAGGCCTGACACATTCACGGCATCTCGTCCTAAATCCTGTCAATTCCGGCCATGGTTAACATTTGGTTGACATCACCCTTTGCATATCCTTGCCTTTTGCCTTGCATCTTCCTATCTCCATATCATTGGACTTGGGTAATCCCCGCTCTGTCTGGGGGCAAGACCTTTATCATGTAACTACAGTGGGTGTCGCACATGATCCTGCATTCGTAAAAAGTCCTGAATAAAGTCTTAAAATTTTGAAAATGTCTTAAGAAAATCCAAAAAACAATGTCGAGGTCAATCTCCGTCTGGTTAGTCCGGTCAATCACGTCAGTCAATATTTTTTCCATGTCCAAACTACATTGTCTCTGTGCATTTTCTACGTAGGAAAGATTCATCTTTGAATCCCCGAGACATTAGGTCAATCTTTCTAGGTTTGTCGAAATAAAATCATGATTCAAACTTTTATCCTTTGGACAAGGTCATTGGTCGTGTCGAACTATGAGGTCTCTGAGTGCATGACGTAGGCAAGGCCATCAATTGATGAGCCCCTGAGGCCGCACTAGGTCAGTCCATTAGGGTTCATGGCACAACATTTTCACACATGTCAAACTATCTTCAAATCAAGCAAATATTATGTCAATCTTGAACTATCAGTCTATCGAAAATCTGTTTCATCAACACTTTTCAGTCAATTTAGCATGTCAGCAATGACCTATAGTCAAAATCCTATCAAGACAATTTACCATGGCAAAATTTTGGTTTCTTCTTCAAATACGTCCTTCTAAAAATCAACTCTCGTCATTTCTTTATGCTTTTGGATATGTCCTTCCTAAGCATTTTCCTCATCATCTATCATTTTGATGGATTCTCCTAACTCTAAGAATTGATCTCCTAGATATCAACATCATTCAGGATGTGTCCTTCCTGAATTTGATATTGCTCGACATTTGGCAACACCTGACATTAAAACACTTGGCAAACACTTGGCAAACTTTATCTATCTTTTTGATGATTATCGTGATATTAGTTCCTTATGTCCTAGGAACCACAACATATCATGATGATTATCCTTGTCTAGTTATCACTCTACTATTAGTTTCTCCAGGATGTCTTGACTTCAGGATTTAGAGAAGCAACGACGTAGTACGATGATTTTCCTGTCTGTTTTCTACTATCATGTGGCTAGTTTCTCAAGGATGTCCTAACGTCAGGATTTAGAGAAGCAACGACGTCTCATGATTGTTTTGGTTTTTCTGGCAGTTGGTCATGACAAAAGGACTAGGGGCAATTATGTTCCTCGTATGAGTCATGATCATCCTTGTCTACGACTATTGATCTACGTGACGGTTCGACCTTGCACACTATTGATCTATGTCATATCATAGTGTTTTTCGGCCATCATGATATTTTTCACCCAATGATGATTAAGAGCAACAACTAGGATAGCACTATAGCAAAGATTTGAAGGATTTTAATTTTTGCACTAACATGCATATCTTTCTTCGCACTAACATCATTCTTCACCTTTCTTCTCTCGTTCTCTGATGATATCCTGTGACATACAAAAAACAAAGTTGCATACATAATTACATAAGCATTTCATAATCACATCTCACATCTGCATAAATCAAATACCATAATTCACATTACATAACACTATCATTTATATTCATCCATCTCACATCATAAAACCATCATTTGCATCAACATATACGCATCATAAATAACATTTGCATTAGCATATAAGAATCACATCATCATCACATTACACAATGCATACATACATAACCACATCCATAATTGCATTCATAAACATAAGCATAATATCTATTCACCTCATATCATCATTAAAGCATCACATAAACATCTTATAAAGCAATAGAATACCATAACACAAACAATCATTTAGACCACATCAAAATTGCATCGCATATATATAATCTCAAAAATGTTATGTCACAGGATAGAGTCATATGATATCCCAAAAATAGAGCTCGCAGGCTCGAGTATCAAAATATAAAAGTGTCTAATAACAAGTCCTATGATGTCCCTTCTTCATCCCGTGGAGGTGAACTACGAGGTAGTTGTGGTTGACCAACCACGTGAAATGTGACCTGAATAAGAGTGGTGTCCTGAGTCTGACTCTGAGAGCCTGAGGCCTTGGTAACATGAGGTTGGCTCTGCTTTGTCTAGTGTCCTGATGACACTGATCGGTGCCCATGCTCTGACTTGTGGCTATGGTCTGATGAATGCCTGTACGAGTTGTGTGACCTGTGGCCTGATGACTGACCTGATGCAGTTGACCCCCCAGCACTAGTATGACTACCACTATGTGACCTATTGTTGATGTGTGTCTGGGTTCCATTGCCTGTCCTACTGTAGGATCGAGACAAACCTGGGTCTCGTCTCTCTTGGGGAACTGCCTGCTCATACAACTTGTACCACCCCCTACTCTTTACCATCCTAGCCAACTCTCTAGCCATGTCCCATGTCGACCCCACGCACAACTCAAAAAAATATGTCACCCACCGATCTGACTCCTATCGTCGGAGGACGGCCTGATCTCCCTCCACCCGGGTAACCTCTAACTCTGCTGCCAAGGCCTTGTTCTGAGACAAGGCCGCATTGAGTCTGCTCTGAAGATCGACGATCCTCTGATTAATAGTAGCATTGGCAGGCAAAATCAATGATCTTTCACCCTCCGCATCCCCAAAAATCATCCGCTCCCATAGTCTCCAATCTGCCTCATCCTCCTCCTCCTCCTCCTCCTCATCCCTCTCCCCATCCCTCTCCTCCTCTACCTGGATCTCCTCCACATCTATATCAAGAGGTTGTCCTCTGATGAATGGATCCTCCTCTGCGGGCATCTCCACCTCCTCTCCACCCCTGACCACATCCTCAACCCTCACCTCCACCTCCTCCTCACCCCCTCTAAGCTCCTCCCTTGCCCCCGGCTCGGATGGCATCTCTCTCTCCTCGCCCTCCTCTCAGATGGGTGACAATGGTGGACCACCCACCCTCTGCCTAACTCTCCTGGGCTGCCTCCGCCCTCTATCGTCCCTCCTCCTCCTCACACCTCTCCCACCTCCTCCATCCCCTCCTCCCCTGCCACCCCCATCATTTCCCCCACCTCGACCTCTATCTCTACCTCCATCTCCCCTGCCTCCATCTCTCCCCTCAAACCCTCTACCATCTCTACCTCTATCCCTACCAACCCGGCCTCTCCTCAGTACTCGTGGGATAACTAACCTCCGATCTATAGGCGGCGGACCATCTGGATCTATCAGTGGGATGGGCCTATGAATCTGCCACTAAGCGTCAAACTCAACATATGTACCTGTATCTGCTAGACCTCCCCTCCACATCCATGGAACTGCAACTAGGCCATCTACCTACTGCTCGGCCACTGTCACTAATATGGGTAGCCCCATTATGGTCTCTCTGGAAGACCGTGCATACTCTACCATGCCTACTAGCACATCCTGCTACTCTTCAAATTTTCATAGTACTCATTGGGGCAGGTACATCTTTATGATACAGTGACTCTGCACTATATGGCCAATCAGGTATCTAAACTGTCTACACAATGATAAATGGCCATGCTCATCGGGCCAGTGACCGCAATCTCTATAAGGCCTCCAGACAAAACTAATCATGGTGTCAATCTTGTGATGCCAGTATCCAATATCTCCAACGCGAGTTTGACTGATTGAGCCTACATATAGGTAGACATATGACATCCCATCGCCCAATTGTTGCATCTGTACTGGTGGCCAAAAGACAGGAATATGCTCCCATGCCCAGATCATGAGAAAGGTAGTCCCACAACTGATACTATGGCCTTGGTGATAAACAACCTCATGCAACTGATGATATAGCATGGCCAACAAACAAGGCCCCCAAGCAAAAATGGTCCTTTTTCCTCACATCTAGACTAGTATATCCCCCCATCCAATGGGAAATCCATGACCATGGTGATTTGGAATCAGTAATCTAGCAATCAGTGTCATCAACATAGCATCTCACCTGGGAAACCGATTGGCTACAACATCCCAACCAATCTCATAACCATCCATACCCAACTGGGCACCACTGGCATCCTCAGACATATCTAATAGGGTATGTCACCCTCGATGTGGGTCATATACAACCCTCTCTCTACGGATCGGTATGCGAAGAATGTGGTACACATCCTCTAAGGTGACTATCGCCTCTCCTGTCAGCAGATGAAATGAGCAAGTCTATGAGTGCCACCTCTCATAAAGCGCTGTCAGCAAGCCCCTGTTTGCCTGAATAATGGGCATATAGGCGATGTAGTACAAACCTAGTGTCATCAGGCACTATCTCTCCCTGTCACTCAAATGGTGTCTAAAGGCGTATGCTGTCGGCCTGAACTCTCGTGTATAGATCGGCACTAGTCGACTCTGCACAAGCAAAGGCAAGAGTTAGCACACACGAGTTAGCATTACTAAAGTCAAAATACATCCAAAACTAAGGTCAATACAATTCAACTCTGGTCAACTATAATTGTGTCACGTTGACCACAAATACATCACAATTAGTTAGTTGTGGCTCTACACATGGCATTTGTGTCGCAACATGTCAAATGCGGTGCTTTATCTATCAATTGCACAACCTAACAATGATTGTGCCATTCCACATGACAGTTGCGTCATAGTTTTTCAATCATGGCGTTTGACCTGGCAATTACATCGCAATAGTACACATGCGTCGCAAATTGCCTCAATTGTGTTGCAATCTGGCGATTGCATTGTTTCCCCTCGCGCATGCGTGAGAGAACAAAATAGCCTAGCTACCCATTGCACTCGCGTCACGATGCAAAAAAATGTGGCGAACGTGAAGGAAATTGTGGCTTACGCAATGGCATTTATGTCGCAACGCATTTGTTCAACCCCCCTTAAACCCTCATAAATGTGTTAAATTTAAAAATTGACAAGTTGGATAGGGTACTTACCGATGCCTCTGCGACCTCGGGTCGTCGAAAAGTCTGCACGCGGTATCCATGGTGGGTAGTCACTGGAATCACCATCGTCTCTTTGAGCTCTAATCTCTAAAAAATTTATATAACAATCGAGAAAATGACACTTGGTTTTGATTTTTCAACCTATTTATAGGCTAAAAATTAGGGTTTTGACCTGGTGGGTTTGTACTGGAGACTCATTTGACCATCTTTGTTTGGAATTTTGGCTAGCTAAGCGTCCTCCATCTCTGAATCTGATCATACCGTTGTTCCTCTATCCATTAATTTGATTAATCGGGACACTTTCCAAATTTTTCTGACCCCGGGTCAAAATTCAAAAAAAATTCTGAGGGGGCATAGGCACTCCGTACCTTCGCGGGGGCATATTTTGGACTTGTTTTCTTTGCCATAACGTGACAAGTTGCATTATGACAAAGAGGGGCAAATGTAGACACATAAAAATGACCAAAGCCTACAAGCAATATTTTACCACCTTTCGTCCTAGCATAATTATGACATTTTAATTATGTTTCTAACCCACATTCAACTATTAATTAAATAATTCATAATTATTTAATTAATTCATGATTTTCCATTCTTCATGATTATTAAATAAATAAATTCTATTTATTTATTTAATGTGTCACTAATTATCAAAGTCTTCTTATAATTAAATAAAGTCTCATTTATTTAATTAATCTTTATCATTAATGTCCTCCTGATTATTAAATAAATATATTTTAATATATTTATTTAAAATGTCACTAATTCCTAAAATCATCTCTTAATTAAATAGATTCATTAATTTATTTATTTAATTAACTGCCTCTTCTAAATTAAATAATTATTATTAATTATTTAATTGCCTTATGTGACATTTCCCTATTTTTAAATAAAACAATTTATTTAAAAATGACTTCACATAGTTAACTGATTTTTCTTTTAGTAATTAATTTCAAAAAATCAATTACTCATTATCTCACAAATCCATATTTTGAATTAATTTAATTCAAAATGGAAATATCCTTCTACAAATCAAGTAATTGCTAAAATTACTGATTTTCTAAAAATCTCATCCTCTTATCTCTTGATTTTTACTAATTTCATCTCAATGTCACATTTATTCTCCACCATTGATTTAATTTCTTAAATTAAATCTTGTCCACACATTTGGGATTTTTTCCCTAACCCTAATTGAGAGTTGTCATTTTGAATCTTAACCATTAATTCTAGGGCATTTCCGAATCTCTCATCTCATCCGTCTGGTCAAGATTGCATTTTCTATAAAATGACAATCTTGATCTCATTTTCGGGACCTCTTATTATTTTCTCTTAAGATTTCAATCTCATAATATCATCTTTCATTATCATCTTTAGGCTTATTAATTACTTGTATACTAGAATTAAATTTCTATTTTGCATTTAGTTTATTGAGAAATCCTTCAAAGGCTTTGTTTAGGACTAGGCATATAGAGTTTGCTCACAAATCTGAGGGCATCCATTATCACAGCAAGCTTAAGGAGGTACAATGGAAATGAATCATGGAGGAGAGAAGATTGGGTGAGATTGTTCTAGTTTCATTCATTTTCTCAATTTATCTCTAATGTATTTCATTGTTTGTTGGATTTTATTTAATTTATGCATGCATCATTAGACTAACAATCTGTTTTGCAGAAATCCCACATTACACATGGGATTGGGAAGAGATGGTGTTCCCAATTGGGACACAATGAAGACAAAATTCCTAGAGAAATACCAGGATTACTGTAGATGCATAGATAGAAAGAGGGATGACATATTCAATATGTCACAAAAAGAAGATGAATCATTGGAAGATTATATTGAGAGGTTTCAAATCTACCTTAAGAAATCCCATCAAAATAGACTCTTTGATGAACCCTTGAAACTAGTATTCTTAAGTGGATTTAATGAGGATTGTATGGATACCCTCAACCTCATTGGGGTAGGAGATATCTCACATTTACCATTTGATCAGATTTGTAGATTATGTAGAAACTATACCAAGTCCTTCACCAAGAAGACCAGGGGAGACAAGATCTCCTCTCTCAACAAATCATCCAATGGGGTCTCAAGGGTGGAGTTGAGCAATCTTCTATGAAACATGAAAGAGGATATCATTATCCACTTGGCTACACAATTATATACCCTCGATATCAAGAAAAAGAAAGACGAAGCAGAAGAAACCCTCACATAATACTTCCCACACTATCGAAAGAAGAAGATCAATTGCAAGTGAAAGAAGTTGACCAATATTTCTGAAAATAAGCAAGGGAATCCAAAATATGGTTAGGTGTTTTATATAGCTCAACACAAACCATGGAAACCACAACAAGGTATGCCCCAAGATCCCTTGACCTATAACATGTCATTTCTAGATAATAATGCAAACTTTCCTAGATAGAACCCTCAATCTTGGACGAATGTGAAAAACTCACAATGGTCAATGCCTCAGTCCAATTGGAGTCAACAATAGCAAGGCATGTGGCCACCATAGAATTACCAAGGACCTAATTATAATTCATAGTGGCCACCCCAACAAAATCACTGGTAACCACAGTGGAAAAGAGGTTAGCAATGGAAAAATTAAAACCTCAATTATCAGCAAGCCTTGCAGCCATGACAAAAATCCATAATGTCAAACCCAGCAAGAGTTGCACCAATACCACCAAGAGCACCTCAATTTACAACACAACCTACACCTAAACCAAATAATAATCATGTATAATAGTCTTATGCTAATGACACCATATAATACCCCCACTTATGGGGTTGAGGTGAGTGATGTACACCTTATATAAGGAAAAATGCTAGTTGGGCCTTCATCTCCTCATATCACAAATTTCACTAATGAGGAACTCCCAGCAGAGCCCATGGACAAATAACTTAGGGAACCTAAGTCAAATCAGGTTAACCCAACAACTATAAGTCCATAGCCTCCATTCCTTGAGAGATTAACAGCCCAAAAACATCATTCACAAGCTAAAATTGATCTATTAGGACAACTTAAGGATGTTTGCATCAAGATAGCCCTCATCCAAGCCATTAAGGAAGTGCCCATTTATACCAAAATAGTAAGAGAGTTATGCCTCAAAAACCCAAGCAAGAAACTTAAGGACCCTCATACTATACATGTCTTAGGACAACTTGCAAACATTCTGTTGGGAAACATAATTATCCCCAAGCATGCAGATCTTGGAAGCCCTGTAGTGAATGTCAAAATCAATGGTACTCTCACTAAGAATACCTTAGTTAACCTTGGGGCAGCCATTAATGAAATGACCAAAGAAACCATGAAATTATTATAACTAATGGAGCTCAAACCTACACCTATTGTGTTATAGCTAGTAGATAGGTCTACAGTCAAGCCTGAGGGAATCATAGAAGACATAGTAATAACATTAGACTCATAGGAGTACCCTACAAAATTTATGGTGTTACAACCTAAAGCTAATATTGAAGGATATCATTTCATCTTAGGGAGACCTTAATTGGGAATATAAGATTCCTTCATAGGTTGTAGGTCTGGTAACATGATCATTTCCAATGGAAATGTAACCAAGAAACTAGTCCTATATCCACCTACCCAGCCACATGCGAATTTAGAGAAAATTGTATGGCCTGCCCTAGATGAGGAAGACCAATACTCATTACAAACTCTAATGACTATTGAATGTAGTCCCTTGTTAGAAAATCAAGATTAAGATGAAATGATTGCAAACATCATGCAAAACAACTATGGTAGGGACCCGCAACAACAAGACTGTCTAACATGTTCGCAAGACCCTTTATAGAACATAATCCCTATTAATACATCTAAGTCTGTTTCTCAGATATTCCATATCTTATTGCCACATCATTGCATTCCCAATATAGTAGGTCTTGACATTTCATATGTTTAAACATCATCCTTGACATTAGATATTATGCCCAACAAGACATTAAATGTAAACAGTCAATTGATTGTTGCACAACAAACTTCATTGTTGAATGTGTTGCAAACACATCCAGCTACATTTGTATGGGACTGCCATGATATGAAGGGACTATAACCAAACCTAGCATTCATCGTATTTACATCAATGAAGGCTATAAATCAGTTAGGAAACCTCAAAGGATAATGAACCCTATAGTCTGTGACATAGTCAAATAAGAGTTACAAAAGTTGTTGGATGTAGGATTCATCTATCCAATCTCTGACAGATAGTGGGTGTCTCCACTAGTAATTGTACCTAAGAAAGAATAAATGGAGAGTATGTGTAGACTATCGTGAGTTGAATGCAATAACAAGGAAAGATCACTTTCCCCTTCCATTCATTGACCAAGTATTAGAATCACTAGCAAGCAAGCAACACTTTTCCTTCTCCGATAGGTTTAGTGGATACAATCAAATTAAGATAGCCCCAAAAGACCAAGACAAGACAACATTCACATGACCTTGGAGAACATATGCTTACTCTATCTGTCCATTTGGGCTATGCAATGCACCTGCCACCTTCCAAAGGGTAGTACTAAGCATATTCTCAAACTTTTCTCACTTGCCAATTTGGAGAAAGTAATACAAATATTTTAGGATCATCACTTGTCCCTGAGTCATGAGAAATGCTTCATGATGATGACTGAGGGAGTAGTTTTGGGAAATTTTGTGTCCAATAAGGGAATCCAAGTAGACCCCAACAAAATTGAGGTAATATCAACACTACCTGTACCTCAAAAACAAAAGGATGTTGGAAGCTTCCTTGGCCATGCTAGGTACTAAAAGAGATTCATACAAGATTTTAGTAAACTTGCAACACAATTATTTGTCTTATTTTCTAAAGATGTAGAGTTTGAATGGACACTTGCTTATTAACATAACTTTGAAGATTTCAAGGAAGCAATAACCAAGACCCCTATATTGAGAGGGTCAAATTGGAATTTACCTTTCCATATCCATACAAGTGCTTTTGATTTTACAATAGGAGATGTGTCAGGATAGAGGGAAGGAAACCTTGAGTATGTCATTTATTATATCAATAAAAATATTCAAAGGGCAGAAATTAACAATACAATAACTAAAAAGGAGATATTAGCAGTGGTTTATGCAATCAACAAATTCACACTACATTACAGGGTATTTTGTATTCATACATATTGACCATACGACAATAAAGTACTAATGGACAAGCCAGTAGTTGGTGGCAGGCTTGTGAGATGGTTATTGCTACTACATTGGCTTTCCTTGGCTTGTCCACAATAGTAATACCAAATTAACACTTCATAAAGATGCAATCAAATACACAAGGATCTATTATAGATGTCAAAGAATGGGAAGACCAACAAAAATTGATGAGATGTCATTATAGCCACAACTAGTAATAGCACCATTTGATAAGTGGATACTAGATTTTATTGGTCCTATCTCCCCAACATCAAATAACAAAGAATACATACTTGCTTGTATTGATTACCTTACCAAGTGGGTGAAGGTCAAAGCTGTACAATTTGCAAGGGATGGGAATGTGGGCAAGTTTCTCTATGAAAATATTTTCACAAGATATGGTGTTCCTAGAGAAATTGTCATAGACCAAGGGCCACAATTTACATCAGATTTGATCACAAAACTAGTGTAGTAATATGAGATCACACATAAAAATTCTACACCTTATCACCCTTAAGAAAATGGTCAAGTGGAAGGAACTAATAGATAAATTGAAAACATCCTCACAAAAACAGTGAAACTCCACAGGAAGGATTGGGCAGCCAGGTTACCTGAAGCAATTTGGGCTTATAGGACAACCTAGAAGACAACAACAAGTTTTAAACCATATGAATTGGTGTATGGTAAAAAGGAAATTGAAAACATCCTCACAAAAATAGTGAAACTCCACAAGAAGGATTGGGTAGCCAGGTTACCTGAAGAAATTTGGGCTTACACGACAACCTAGAAGACAACAAAATGTTTTACACCATATGAATTGGTGCGTGGTAAAAAGGCAATACTTCCAATAGAATTTGAATAAAAAACTCTAAGGACAACAATCAAATTGGGCATGGACTTATCAACAGTGGAGAAGGAGAGGTTACATAACTTCAATGCCTTGGATGAAATTAGAATGGAAGCAATACACCATACAAAGATCATCCAAAAGTAGAGGATGTGCTGGAATGACCAGATTATTAAAACAAAATAATTTGGTGTAGGTGATTGGGCTTTACTTAATGATTCAAGGTATAAAGATTACAAGGGAAAAATACTAACCAGATGGCTTGGGCCATATTAAATAAAAATAGTCTTTCCAAATGGTGCAGTTTAGTTACAAATAATTGATGTACATTTTTCATTGTTAGTTAATGGCCATAGGTTAAAGCTCTATAAATGACCATTACAAAAGGATGACTTCATTCTATCACTACAACATCAATTTGAGCTAGAGATACAAACTTCTTTAACAACAAAAAGTAGTTCTTCAAAAATGTGAATAGATGAGCTACACATCTCACCCACTATCATTTCCCAAGTATAATTCTATCACACATCTCACATGCACACACTACATAGGTGGCATTCGGTAATCTTCATTTTTTGAACTAATAGCAGAAGCATAAGGCACTTGTAGCATCACGTCCTAGGAAAAAAAACCACAAAAGGACCTATTACTACATGAGCCCATAACACTTACCTATCCATCATTCCATATACATATGTCACAAATCCGTTTGCATATGTCACAATATAAATTTCAATTCATTACATGCATCTTATTCCTTCCATCAGCATGTAGTCATCATATCACCCTTTTTATTCCATCGTGCCATACAATAACTTTCACTTCACCTATAGCATACTTTGTGTGGCCTTTTTCATTCATCATTCCACCACCATTTCCATGTGTAACACACATACTGCCTTCCACTTCCCACCATAACTACACATAGTTCATAACAATCATGACATATCATTTCAAATCAAGTTGCAGGTAGCATTTGAGTACTTCGCACGAGTCATACTTCAATTCAAACAATGCCTACATGTACTCTTCGCATTAACTATCATAATAATCATTCAAGATTAATAATTTTATGCATATTTATCATTCATACATGCATTCCAATCTTATTTTTAAATTTCCACTACTTCTAATTTATGACCGCCCAATCCATACATGCTAAGTGAGGACACAACAACTTTAGATGGGGTTGGGGTATTCAATCCTATATTCCTTTTTTTTCAAACTTTTTGTCATTTCATTTCCTACCATTATCAAGAAATTGAGAGTTAGAGGAGAAAGGAAAATGTTTAGCAACAAAATTGGGAAATACAATTGACTAATATAGAATACACCATAGCAAAAGCAATATGTTTGGGGTGACAAAACAAAACTAGTGAGTGACTATGGATTGAAGCATTGCAATGGGGGGTGAAATTATGTGAATGGAACCAACAACACACAATTTGATACTGGAAGATAGATAATGCCTACCTATCTTCTAGAAAGTTGTCTAGTTGGACTACTTCTTGAGACTTATAAAATTAATAAAGTGATGACCCAACAATTCGGCAGTACCCTAAAAAATGATGGTGCATTGTCATGGGTTTGACATTAGTCTCATCAAAAGTTGTTATAGCTGAAGTGTCTAGTCTTCCAAGGGTGGGAGAAGAGTTTCCAATGAGAGAAAATGTCATCACAGGTAGGAATGAATTCTCCTTGCCGGGAGAAAACTCAAACTCTTCTTCACAAGGTACCAAATGTGTATCCTTACCCTGGCTTTGAGCCTCTATAGTCACTTATATTGTTAAGTACTTAGCATATGGTGGAAGACATTCACTATTGTATATAGTCCATTTACGCCATGGAAGGCATGTGAATGTTCCCAATTTTTTGTATAACTTGTTGAGAAGAATGTCTTTTGAGTACAAAAGAAAAAAGAATGAGTCAACACTATCACAATTTTGTTTACTTACTTTACTGGTGAAAAGGAGCCTTAGGGTTCAATTCCCAAAGGTGTCTAAAGATTTCCTAAATTGCAATAATATCAACAACATTCTTCAATTACCTAATGAAGAAAATATGGGTCAGGAACAAGGAATATAAGAGCTTGTCGTGGTTGCTCCTGAGGAAGAAATTCCCTATGGTTTTCGTGCTACAACACCTACCTGTAGCACAGAGGAACCAGAAGAGTAGGGTATGTAGGAAACACAACTTGCAGCCTCTACTAAATAGCCTACAATTGAAAACAATCTAAAAACCCCAGTTTCTAGTAAAAGGCCACCAAAAGAAAGGAAAAGAAAGAGTAGGCCAGTGGGGATTCTACTTTTTCACTTGTAAAGGAGTAGAGGAAGTCCACACAATCTAGGAGGCAACCACGTCACCTAAGGAAGAAGGGGCCCATGAGAGGAACAAATAAAAATAAAAAAGAAGATTTTGTAATGGTAGAAATAGATACGGACTCATAAGGGAGTTCCCTTGATGATGAAGTAAAGACACCAATTGTACAACCATTGTATTTTTCTAGCACTTTTGACTCTGATTTAGAAGATATTTTTGTTTCCAAAAAGATGAGAAAAAGATCTCCAAAGAGCCCTATTTCAAAGGCGTTTCCATATACAGGTGAAATGGGAGAAGAACATTTTTGGAAAAAGATGAGGAACTTTTCTTGGAAGAAAGGAATATAAACAAAGAGTTGTAAGAATCTTTGCAAAGGATCAAACAATTAGAGGAATTATTGAAAACATATCAACAGAAAGATAGTGAGAGGGATGTCGGAATCAGAGAGTTGGAGGAAAAACTCCATAAATTTGAGCATGGGTCAAAACTAGAGATATTGGCACAACTTGCCATGGTGGAAATTGAAGGGAAATATCCATTACCACAAAGCTCAATTGGACCCATAAAAACCCCCACTGGACCGACTGTTGTGTCACTAAGTGTTGAATTATGGATAGAACACAAGAATTCTCCTCAAAAGAAAAAGAATGGAAAAGGGAGAAAGTAGAAATGATAAATAATCATAGCAGAACACTTGAGAAGCAAGGAATATAGGTAAAGAAGTTAAAAGTAAGAATTGAAGAGTTGGCAGATAAAATAGTACATCTAATGAAATGTAGACCACCTGCCAGAGTTTATGCCTTGTTCTTGCAAGAAAATTTAATGTTTTTAATTTAGTCAGATAAGTAATGACCTACCTATTGAGATGAACAAAAAATATTTATTTTTAAATAATTTCTAGAACTCCACACCTGAGATGCAAGATCAATTGTGTGATTTTTATTTAAACAATTTTGTTCTTTCAAATGAAACTACATGGAACCTATTGATGTTTTTAGGGGATCTCCAAATAAGGGCTTTGGCCTCTTATGTTAGAAATGGGAACCAAAGGGGGAAAATTTTATAGGACTATCATGAGAAAGAAAAATCTATACCCTTATAGCTAAGAAAGGAGGCAGTGGACCCAAATGCAATGATAGATCAATGGTTGGATCTCTTAGATCACAAGGCAGATGGAAAGAAGATAATGAAGTGCAAAGAACAAAATTATAAAAGAATGAAGGGACTAGCAATAGGCACCATCAATGAATTGTTATAACTTTGTTTAGAAAAGATGGGAAGAGCTTACACCAAAACTAAAAAGGAAGGAACCACACTCTGTTTACAATTATGTAGCCACCATTCACAAGTCTCATAAATATATTTCAATTACAATGAAGAATGGAGTTACTTGATTCCCACTTATCTTCTATCCTCCTATTTCCTATACCACACTAGACAAGGGAGAAAGGAGGGGAACAACAAGTAGCATAAAGCAAGAAGTTGGCAAAGCTCTTAGATAAAAAAGGCTACTACCTAAAGCAGGGCAAAGGAGTGAATCCTGTGGTAGATTTTAGAGAGATTACCCTACAGTATAAACTCTAGCCTTAAAGATTACTTGAGGACAAGCAATGGCTTAGTTGGGGGAAATGATGGGTCCAATTAATGGCTAGTTTTCCTTTACTGATTTATGTTTTTATCATTTCATCTACTAACTTTCACAAACATTCCTAAGACTTCATATATCTTTTATATGCCTTTCATACACTTTAAAGTAGACTTAAGTATGTGGAAATGAAAATATGGTATGTTGACATATGTGTGTGAATGCATAAATGTTCATGAGATTTAGTATGATTTTATGATTAAATTATGATTTTAGTGATGTGTATGCCTTAGGGATGAATCTAACATCTTGCAGCTAGAAAGACTGTAACCCACAATAATATGATTTCCAGCCTGTAGCAAAGGGGTTGCAAATGGTTCTAGGGGAAAGGTCAAAGACAAGAAAGTGTGACATTTCTAGAAGAGAACGAAGGTGATTGTTTAAAGATCCACTGTGAGTCACCACAACATATTCTTGACCATCAAATAAGACTACTTGGAGGAGAAGAAGTCTATTTTGAGTGGGACTAACTAATAAAGTGACAGTCCTCGGGCACATGTCTCTGTCATGGCAATTAACTGTTAGGAACAGAGTTATAATTCATTTTCTCTTCTTTTGCTTTATTATTATGGTTTTTTGTTTCAAGAATAAGCCCTCTCCCTATCTTTGAGGGAGAGTGGATGAATATTTTATGAATTTTTTTTCATTCCTAAAGGAATCAGACTCCTCTCAAACCCTATATATTGGGATCTATTGTTGAGAAAATCTAGTTTTTCATTGCCAGTAATTATTGATCATTGTTTTCCTGTTGTTAGTTTTCCTATTACCAGTTGCAACAATAGATATGTATTGTTGAATAAGAAATATTTAGAAAATTCTTGTCAGATTGTATGTAAGAGTTCAAAGTTTTTATGCAATAAAAGGAGTTAGTTCAACATCATGATTTTTTTATTAAGTAGTGAGTCTTGACCACCAAATAAGACTACTTGGAGGAGATAAAGTCTATTTTGAGCGGGACTAACTAATGAACTGACAATCCTCAGGCACATGTCTCTATCATGGCAATTAACTATTAGGAATAGAGTTATAATTCAGTTTCTCTTCTTCTGCTTTATAATTATGGGTTTTTGTTTCAAGACTAAGCCCTCTCCCTATCTTTGAGGGAGAGTGGATGAATACTTTATGAATCTATTTTCAGGCCTAGAGGAATGAGACTCCTCCCAAACCCTATATATTGGGATTTTTTGTTGAGAAAATCTAGTTGTTAGTTGCTAGTAATTGTTGATTGTTGTTTTCTTTTTGTTAGTTGTTTTCCTATTACCAGTTGCAGCAATAGATATGTATTGTTGAATAAGAAATATTTAGCAAATTCTTGTCAGATTGTATGTAAGAGTTCAAATTTTTATGCAATAAAAGGAGTTAGTTCAACATCATGATTTGTTGATTAAGTAGTGAGTCTTGACCACCAAATAAGACTACTTGGAGGAGAAGAAGTCTATTTTGAGCGGGACTAACTAATGAAGTGACAATCCTCAGGCACATGTCTCTATCATGGCAATTAACTGTTAGGGACGGAGTTATAATTTAGTTTCTCCTCTTCTGCTTTATAATTATGGTTTTTTGTTTCAAGACTAAGCCCTCTCCCTATCTTTGAGGGAGAGTGGACGAATACTTTATGAATTTGTTTTTAGTCCTAGATGAATAAGACTCCTCTCAAACCCTATATATTGGGATATGTTGTTGAGAAAATCTAGTTGTTAGTTGCTAGTAATTGTTGATCGTTGTTTTCCTGTTGTTAGTTGTTTTTCTACTACTAGTTGCAGCAATAGATATGTATTGTTGAATAAGAAATATTTAGCAAATTCTTGTCAGATTATATGTAAGAGTTTAAAGTTTTTATGTAATAAAAGGATTTAGTTCAACATCATGATTTTTTGATTAAGTAGTGAGTCTTGACCACCAAATAAGACTACTTGGAGGAGAAGAAGTCTATTTTGAGTGGGACTAACTAATGAAATGACAGTCCTCAGGAACATTTCTTTATCATGGCAATTAACTATTAGGAACAGAGTTATAATTCAATTTCTCTTCTTCTGCTTTATAATTATGGTTTTTTGTTTCAAGACTAAGCCCTCTCCTTATCTTTGAGGCAGAGTGGATGAATACTTTATGAATCTATTTTCAATCCTAGAGGAATAAGACTCCTCCCAAACCCTATATATTTGGATATGTTGTTGAGAAAATCTAGTTGTTAGTTGCTAGTAATTATTGATCATTGTTTTCCTATTGTTATTTGTTTTCCTATTACCAGTTGCAAAAATAGATATGTATTGTTGAATAAGAAATCTTTAGAAAATTCTTGTCAGATTGTATGTAAGAGTTCAAAGTTTTTATGCAATAAAAGGAGTTATTTCAACATCATGATTTTTGATTAAGTAGTGAGTCTTGACCACCAAATAAGACTACTTGGAGGAGAAGAAGTCTATTTTGAGTGGAACTAACTAATGAAGTGATAGTCCTCAAGAACATTTCTTTGTCATGGCAATTAACTGTTAGGAACAGAGTTATAATTCAGTTTCTCTTCTTCTACTTTATAATTATGGTTTTTTATTTCAAGATTAAGCCATCTCCTTATCTTTGAGGGAGAGTGGATGAATACTTTATGAATCTATTTTCAATCCTAGAGGAATAAGACTCCTCCCAAACCCTATATATTGAGATCTTTTGTTGAGAAAATCTAGTTGTTAGTTGCTAGTAATTGTTGATCTTTGTTTTCCTATTACCACTTGCAGCAATAGATATGTATTGTTGAATAAGAAATTTATAGGAAATTTTTGTCAGATTGTATGTAAGAGTTTAAAGTTTTTATGCAATAAAAGGAGTTAGTTCAACATCATGATTTTTTGATTAAGTAGTGAGTCTTGACCACCAAATAAGACTACTTGGAGGAGAAGAAGTCTATTTTGAGCGAGACTAACTAATGAAGTGATAGTCCTCAGGCAAATGTCTCTATCATGGCAATTAACTATTAATAACAGAGTTATAATTTAGTTTCTCTTCTTCTGCTTTATAATTATGGTTTTTTGTTTCAAGACTAAGTCCTCTCCCTATCTTTGAGGGAGAGTGGATAAATACTTTATGAATCTATTTTCAGGCCTAGAGGAATAAGACTCCTCCCAAACCCTATATATTGGGACCTTTTGTTGATAAAATCTAGTTGTTAGTTGCTATTAATTGTTGATCGTTGTTTTCTTGTTGTTAGTTGTTTTCCTATTACTAGTTGCAGCAATAGATATGTATTTTTGAATAAGAAACCTTTAGCAAATTCTTGTCAGATTGTATGTAAGAGTTCAAAAAAATTATGCAATAAAAGGAGTTAGTTCAACATCATGATTAGTTGATTAAGTAGTGAGTCGTGACCACCAAATAAGAGTACTTGGGGGAGAAGAAGTCTATTTTGAGCAGGACTAACTAATGAAGTGGCAGCCCTTAGGCACATGTCTCTATCATGGCAATTAACCGTTAGGAACAGAGTTATAATTCAGTTTCTCTTCTTCTACTTTATAATTATGGTTTTATGTTTCAAGACTAAGCCCTCTCCCTATCTTTGAGGGAGAGTGGACAAATACTTTATGAATATGTTTTCAGTCCTAGATGAATAAGACTCCTCCCAAACCCTATATATTGGGATCTGTTGTTGAGAAAATCTAGTTGTTAGTTGCTAGTAAATTGTTGATCATTGTTTTCCTATTGTTAGTTGTTTTCCTATTACCAATTGTAGCAATAGATATGTATTGTTGAATAAGAAATCTTTAGCAAATTCTTGTCAAATTTTATGTAAGAGTTCAAATTTTTTATGCAATAAAAAGAGTTAGTTCAACATCATGATTTGTGAGTATTTGACATCTTCTGTGGAAGCAACAACTCAAGCAAAGTGCACTTGAGGTACTACCAATCCACTATTTTTTGTTATTAGATTAATTGATACATTGATTCTATACTTTGTATTGAATTCTATAGCTTCATGTTTGTTGCATACTCTAGAGAAATTAGTTACAGTTTAGTTTTAGCAATTAACAGTTGTAATCTTGAGTGATAGGTACCCATAGCATAAGGCAACAACTTATATTTATTTCCCCTATTTTACAAATTAGCATTTCCTTTCCTTTTCCATTTTTTTGTACATGTGTAATCACCTATACTCCATTGATATATGGCATGCCTAGGATCCATGAATGCATATATTGTGCCAACAATGTCTAAAGTTTACAAGTCCCTAATTGATAATTAAATGAAGCCTCTTGTGTGAAAGATGAGTTGTTCAATTAGGAATCCACCCTTTGAGTTGTGTCTACCCAGTAGCACGAAGGTAATCTAACATTAGAGAGGACCTACACTCCCTATACCTATAAGTGGCCTTGCATCTCCCATGAGGCATCCATGGAATAAATATAATGTCAATAGGGGGCATATACTCATATTATTACTTTATTTCATGTTTGTGTTATTAGGGGTGAAATTTGAGTTTACCTCAGTGGAGCACCTCATTTCATTGTTGATGCCTTTTGCTTGGACATGTAAATGAAAAACATTAGAATGGAATTTGAATATTATTTTCTTAGATGGTTGCCAAAAATCTTTATTTGAGGAATTTTAACATTGCATGTGACATTATAGGTGAATAAATAAGAGTAAAATATCCAATTGCATGAATCGAGAGAATATAGATGGCACACTTTCATCAAGTGTATGGTAAGTTTTGAATGTAAAGGTGATTGCTAGCATTGAACCAATTGCATGAATCAAGAGAATGTAGATGGCACACTTTCATAAAGTGCATCCAGTAAATTTTGAATGTAAAGGTGATTGCTAGCATTGAGCTAATTGCATGAATCAAGAGAATATATATGACACACTTTCATCAAGTACATTCTAAATTTTGAATGTAAAGGTGATTGTTGGCACTTACTCTTTTCTAATGTCAAGCATATATGGTTTCACACTTTACTTTGCAATGGCAATAAGTTTGAAATAATCATATATCTTTCTTTTTTGCATGCATAAATTATGTTATGTTACATTATTATCACCACATAGGTAGATTTACTCCAAGGTAATTCAAATTATGCATTTATGTTTCTCTTTAAATTTACCAATTACTTTTTAAAGATATTTACAAAGTGGAAGATATAAAAAAATTTCCATGCACACAAAGTTGATGAAATCCTAGGCTATTATCAAATAAAGATGGACTTATTCTTCAAGTTGCAAACCAAATTTCTACTTTTTGCATTAAGAAGAGTTTTAGCAATGCAACTAGATTCCAAGTGAATAAATAGAAGATTTAATTTCAATGGCACTTAAGTTAGCTTTCTCACATATAGAGACTAAAAGTTTAGAAAAATCATATTTGTTCTATTGATTGATTATGCATATGAATATATAATAAAATAGAAAATGCAATTTCTATGATACTTAAGTCAACTTTCTCACATCTAGAAACTAAAAGTTTAGAAAAATCATAATTGTTTTATAGATTAATTTAGCAATAAATAAACCCTAAATTGATGATGCGGCATTAGCTTACCATGATAGTTTTGTCACGAGTGATAGGCACAATATTAAATCTTTCAATTTGAATTTTCCCTTTTCCCTTGTTTAAGAAAAGTTGTAAAGATCGCTTTTCATCCTTCAACCTTTCACATGCTCTAATCCATATGCATGAATTAATGCTCAAAGCCTAATAATAATAATAAAAAAAGCTTTCACTACACTTTGCCCAAGATAGATTAATTATGTAATAAATAAACCTCAGTGATATTGTAGTACTATTCCCATGAAATGTTTCTTTATGACTATTGGGTACAATTAATTTTTGTATGACATTTCATGTTGTGTAGCAGAGAATATTATAATGACGTGATGGTTTTGTCGTGATTATTAGATACAATTATCTTTTGTATGACAATTTGTGCTATATAGGAGGGAATATTACAACTTTAAAAGCCTATGCAAGAATTTATGTTAGGCAAATTAATTGGTATTATTATTGCAAGAAAAGTTAGGAAGAATATATAAGAAGGTAACAACATACAATTCAGAAATTCTTTGAATTTTAAGTTAAATTTGTCAAGAAAATAGTTAAAACTCTTTAAGTGAATGATTTATATATATGTATAGACACTACATTTATCGTATTGTTATAATATTGTAACAAAATGTTAAGCTCTTTGATCCATTGACAATTTTATTACAAATTTTGTTACATATAAATAAAAACTTTTTAAGATTATATTTTTTATCAATAATCTTATACCAAATATAATAATCGATTTTGAATGGTAAAACATTATAATGGTGAAATGAGTAGAACTTAGAAAATTGATCAAATCCATTCAAATGACAGGAAAAATAGTTACTTATAATATTAGATCTTTACCCTATGGACATATCCATTCAGCCATAATATGTCACTGCTAGTAGGAAAGGTGTTGATAGCTGGCCCCCGATTACATAATTTGTTAGTCTCATTGAACTACAGAAGCATGATGTAAGCCTGTGGCGATTGGCAACACACCCTACACCTACCAGAGTTATATTTTATGATAGATCAGACCTTCCCTTACCAATTTACCCACACATAAGCCATAATCAAAATCTAGTACAAGCATTCAAATTTTTTGACAATCCATCCAAACTTTGAATAAAATTGATTGCTGTTTACAGTTGAAGATGTGAAATTTGAGTGAGCAACAGGTGATAAGGCTTTTTTCTCAATTTCTTGGCAGGGATGTGCTGGTTAGGGTCCCCTTCAAAGAGTCTGGAATGGTTAGAGGCATGAAATATAGGCTCGCTTGCTATGAATTAGCTATGACTTAAACCTAACTTAAACCTAAAACTTTTTATATACACTCTGTACTGCCTCTACAATTAAATTAGAGAGTTTTAAACTTCTATAATGAATCTGTAAGATTATGTCAAATCATATGAAAATTTCTATAATAAGGAGCTGAAGGCTGCAGAAGCCTTAAAGAAACTGTACATGCTCCTTATGTCTGGTTTTTTCCTTTGTTCTGTTTAAAATCTTACTTGAATCTGGTTTTTTTCTTTGTTCTGTTTGCAATCTCACTTTGAATTTTACTTTACTGTGTGCTGTTTTGCTTATAGTCAGTCATTTTGATAATATTTTGATAATATCAAGTTTTCACAAATCTATATTAGATGAATTTTGAATTCAATTGAATAAAGATTTGATTTTTCAACGTAAAAATTCTTACACAATCGAATCAAAAACTCTAAACTTCAATCCTTTAAAACCAAAACTGTTTGATAGACTCCTTATTACGGATATGATTCGATAAGCCCCTTAAACAGAAGGTCCTTTTACCAAGTAAAACTTTGGTTTCACTCGAGAGTAAAGCACAGCACTGACTAAATGTCAGATCTTTAGTGTTAGCCTCTAACAAAATAAGGAAAGCGAAATCTGTCGGGAAAAGCTTCAAACGAGGACAACGCGCACAAGAGAAACGGCTTATTGCCATCGAAAGATTCATCTGATAGGAGCGTCTACTTCCCATAAAGGAATTTTCAGCTAAATTAAAGAGTAAAGGTGCATATCCTTGGTACCGTTTAAGAAGATATTTTGAACACTGCCTTCCTGATGACGAATACATCATTGAGGATTGAGATGTTGGAAAATAAAATTTACATCAGATCTTTGTATGGGATATGTACTCTGAGAATCTCTTTAAAAAAACTCTGTTAGCCTAAATTAACATAAATAAAATTTGGTACAAATATAGTAATACCTGCACTTTAGGATCTGCATACCTGGTGTGTTTCCCTATTATCAACCTCACCAAGTAATAAACCATTTGAGAAGGAATAAGCAAGCAAAGAATAAATTCAAGATTCAAGCAACCTGCAATCTCATATGCCAAATGAAAACGACTAATACAATAAGATCAGTAAAAAGAATATAATTGATATGATGCCCAATCTGTGTAGACTATGGTAATGAGAGACCAAAGCCAAGAAGCAGATTGATGCATCTTGTGTTTATATAGCACAATAGGAGATGTCAAGCTTGAAATCATCAAATATTTTGCAAGATTGACTGTGACAATATGTGCTTTCCATGATTTTCAGCTTACGTTACCAGTATAAACACATGTGGAAGGATTTCCTTATCCTCCGCCTGATTCTCCAGTCTTGTACTAGGGTTTCCTGCATCGCTGACATCTAGGGCAGTAATTTATAGGCAAGGGTGCTGTTTATCCGGATTTAGGTGGACTCTAAAAACTCAAATGTAATGCGTCTCTCAAGTCCTCAAAACAGCCTGGTCTGCATTTCACTTTTTAAATTTAAAATATTTTTTAGTCGTTTGGCATCCCATCTTTCCTTTTCCTAATTGAATGAGTCCTCCCATAATTTAAAAAGTAATACCTATTCACCGTAGTAGAATTTTTGGATTACATTTATTAAAAGTTTTAGGGAATATAATTACACTCTACATAAATATCTATATGATAATATAAGTGCAGTGTGTAATAATTAAAAAAGTAGGAGGTATTTTCCACAACGTGTCAAATTGGGATATTGCTATAAGGATTCAACTATTCATGAAACATGGGTCAATGAGTTTGACTAGTAAAACTACACAGTTGAATCGTGATAGCAATATCACAATAATTAAAAAAGTTTAGATATTAGAGTTTATAGAGAAAGAATCATTGAAATATGTTTATAAACAAGCATATAAATTAATGAAGAGAATTTGGATATTTTGTATTAAGGTTAGATGTAAAATATTATGTAAAGAATGATTTTCATGTTTCGTCTAAAATTTAGTTGTGTCAAATGACTTTGGATAGACTACAAAATTATTATTTGTGTTTTGGTTTGATTATGCATCTATGGATTTTATCCTTGCAATTGAGCTTTGAACCTTTTTTTTTAAGTGACCTACTATGAATATGAACCAAGTGTCAAATACTCTCAAAATTTTGTTTGCCTTGAGTATCCAAATATGTTGGTGTTAATAGACATTGGTAAAGTTTGGTGTGGGAGGCACCTCACTCCCCACATCTTGCCTTTGCCAAACCCTTGGATTGATTCAATGTTTTTGACATAATTGAAGACACTTCAAGCAAATATGCAAATGTTTGGTATGTTTGTATCATTGTTAATGTTGATGTTGATATTGATGACATGCTCATGTACCAATAATGCAATGCATAATTGAGTTCTTGCTATATGAGTACTAAATGTGTGCTAGATTATTCAAATGAATTAGAGATTGTTCTTTCATACAACACACTAGTGCATAAATTTAAATATTTTGCACTCAAGTCAACAAATATTAGCTAGTTGAAAAAAATTATCTTGAGCTTATTATTAAATTTGATTCTACAAGTTTGAGAGTCAAAACCAAAGTTGTGGTTTTGAACCAAGTTCAAATCCACACTTGTGGAATTGATACAAGATAGGGAAGGATAAAATGAAAAATTGAGTATGGACCCTTGGGATGTAGGGATTTAAGCTTAGTCAAGGATCATGTTATTTGCTAACTTTCACCGCATAAATACACCATTTACACATAGTCATCATATATGAGACAACCATGTCAAAATGAATCCAAAATAAAAGGGGAAATGTGAAACATGAAAGTAAATAGCATACACTCTTATAATACATATATATATAAATGAAAAATCCACTTGTGCTCCTTGTAATGAATGTGCTCAACATCAATACCTACAAGTACAAAATTCTATGAGTGGCATTTGTTAAAGGTATTCTTCACCACCTATAGATCTGGAAGAGTGATGATATGTTTATTCTTGACATTATTTACTTCATTTGATTCATGTGCCTTCTTTGAAAGCTTAGAGTGGCATCTTTAATGATCATTTTTGTGCTATGTAATTTAGTTAGGACTTGCACCTCCTTCTCTTATGTTACCAATAATTACTTTTTCCATTCAACTTGATATACCTTTATGCAACATTGGCAAGATGACATTTCTTGTCTTTCTTCAAATTCACGTAAAAAAATTCACAAATCATCTTTTAATTTATTTATTTTAAATACATTTAGAATCTACACACAAAAGCTCAAAAATTGTTATTTCACATCATCTTCAAATTCTTAATGGTTTAGTTGCTATGGATGATAAAAAGTAAAAACTTGGTTACAAATGTTAATTTCAATGTCCCACTTTGGCCAAAAAGTGAGACACGGTACTACGGACTAACTCGATTCCCAAGCATCAAGGTTTCAACTATCAACTAACTCCCTAACACATTGAAATATGCTATTTGATAATGATCCTAGGAAAATGTTGTTATATATCATACTATGTTAATTTGAAGATATTTGAGTTCTAAAATAAATACTATGGTGTTTACCATAAAATGAGTTATTAAGTAGGCCCCCCACCATCGCACTTCTTACTATCTGTGCATAATATTTATTTCAAACTCAAACTTAAGCTCCATAATTTGATGAATCTATAGAGACTTACTAATGGTAATAGTGATTTATTTTCCTTTCTAGCCACATGGAATGATGAGTAAATTGAACTCATCAAAATATCCAACCTATGTGTGCTTCACAATACATTTAAATCAGATCCATTTGTGTATGACACTTGTGCCCCACAATATCATGGTTGAGAAAACCTATAGCTGAGAAAAAGGATTCTCTTTCCTTTCCATTTTGTACCCTTAATCTATTCATCACTATTATAATACTTCTCATAATTAAAATAATTTTGAGATGATATAATCTAAAGTTGATGTGATAAATTTTTGTCACAACTATCCTTTTGATAAAGAAGATCACCAATTATTTTATCATCAACATAAATTATTAATTGCTTATTAAATTCATCATAAATAAAACTTTCCTAATGTGAAAGCCCAATAGAAATCATTGGGATTGGATTTTTACCTTCAACATCTAATGTGGATTTCTTTTGTTTCTTTTCAAATTCTTGCAACCTTGAATTTTCTTCTTCAAGCAGATTATGCTTAGGTGCATCCATCACCAATTCAAGTTTTATCCTTTCCCTTTATAACTTTTTATCAAATTTCCTTGGCTTCTCTTCTTCATGCTCAATCATCGTAATTTATTTTTCATATAAAGAATTTGTATATTCTTTATAGAGGAGATGTCCCTTACAATTTATGCTTCTTAGGTACGAGATTTTGTATCCTCCTACAAGGATCTATGTATTCCTAACTAATAATATTGACGCTAATTTCTTACAAGTCACAATTCTCCTTTCCATACTCCTCCATGGTTTGTTTCTTCTCTCTTCCTTATAACTTTGACTCGATTCTCATCACTTTTTCTAGTTCCAAGATCTATCTTTCTAGTTCTTAAAAAAATACTTGACCTTTTTCCAACACTACCTCAGTGAAGTGCACTTGTTCCTTACTAGGGCACCCATGACCTTAAGTCCATTATTCCTTGCAAAAAAAATAAAGCTTTTTTCTTTGAGCTTATTTCTAGTGGCTTCACTTATCTACTATTTAACCATCGGTGGTGTGGTCCTGCAAGGGGATGTATGATACCCCTTCTTGCATGAGTCTTCCTTTGAGTCTCTTCCACATGATATATTTAAAAATGATTTATATTTTTGTCCTAGTTGTGGCTCTAACGCTAAATGCTCTACCTTTTGTAAGAAATTTTCTCTTTCCCATGTTTAGTGATCTATTCCTTAGCAACCCCTTTTAGTCTTGATTTAGCTTGGTACTCCTCACAGATTCTGGAAATATCCTCTTCCTATGATGTCTTAGTTGGAATGATGCTTTTCTTGCCATTCTATGGTTACAAATCTTGTTGCATTTTTTGCATTGTAAGTTTGTTTCCCTTCACTTCATGAAAATATGAAAAATTATTTTCCTTTTGGATCTCTGTTAGATGAATTTTAGATTATGCATAATCGATAATGATATCTTCCTTAACTAAATTTTGACTCTTTAATACAAGAACATATTTCTAGTTGTGGGAGGGTGGGTTGAAGAGGTCTATCAATAGATCTACCCATTGTTCTATACTTGTTGTTAGCATCACCTACACTCATGTTACTATTGGTTCTTGAAGATATCATTCCACCATACATTGGAGATTTTAGGAATCCCATGATTTCATAAGATAGCAAGAAAACTAGCTTTGATACCACCATAATGTTTTGTTCCAAAATAATTATGCAAATTTGACTTTAATTTGATTTTAAACCCTTTTTAAATGTTGAGTATTTGGGATAAATAATATCATGTTTTAATATTTAACTCAAATATTATCATCTTATATTTAATCATTGTTTACATCAAATTATTACCATTACATTCTTAACAATAACCCAACAAATAACATATGTAACTTTTGATCCTTTCGTTATTACAATAAAATTGGAAAATACATGTGTTGAGGGTGATTTTGGTCACACACAACGTTCTAGGCAATAAGATAAACCCTCTCTTGAAAATTAGTGAGTACTCCAATGTTCCTTTCTATCAGGTCATGACTACATGGGTAACACAGTTGTAAGATCAATGTAGTTTCACGAGGGGATCTGGAATCTAGATAACTGGAAAATCATATGGGTGCTGGCAAGAAATTGAGTCCACTTTTTGGCCAAAAAGTAGAAGTGTTTTCCCTGATTTTCAAAGTTTGACACATTTGACCTTAAAATTTGAAGCACTTAGAGATGAAATCTTCAAACAAGTCACTAATCATAAAATGTAGTACTCGGAGTTTAGTTTCCAAATATGTAATTTATTTCAATACCCACATTGTACAAATTGAGTTTCAATAGGATTTTGTAAAAACCACTATTTAAAAGTCTTTTTTCTTTACCATACCATGCACGTGTACGACATCCATATTTTGACTTAAATTATCATATTTTTCTAAATCCTTTTGGGAAAAGACTTGTGACTCACTAAAGCATGTACTGGATATTTTTTTGTAATTTTTTATTGAATTTTTTTTTTTTGTTAATTTTTTATCAGGCATATTTGACGTATAGAAAAATTGTCATGTACGACACGCATAAGATGACCTAAAGTTATCATATTATGCATTTTTTTTTAAAATTGAAAAGGATTGTCTAAAGTTTGTCCTTGTGCAATCCACTCGTCAAAATGTTATGTTGATCAAAAGTTATTAAAATAGTAAAAAACATAGATATTTAAAGTTTATGGACCAATTTCATCAGAAATTAATTGAAAAATAGAAAAAATAATCCAATTGTAAAAAAAATTAGATATTTGAAATCGGCATTGTCTCATCTAAAATGGGTTTTAATTTCGTCAAAATTTTTTGCAAAAAATATCGTCAGCCATATGTCCAAACTCGATTTTTTTCCCTAACATTGTTAGAACCTTTAACTTGCACGTCAAACCAGGTTGAAGGCCTAGGTTTGGACTCCCAATGCTTTTCCCGAACCAAAATCCGAAGCAAAACCCCGACCACAAGGCAAAAAAAAATTCAAATTAAAAAAAACGGGATCCCATTTCTTTTCAACTGTGTTATTTAAAATTACTGTCCAATTTTACTGTGAAGTCTACAACTTCACATGTATGGCCGAGAGCAATAAAATTGGTCTATTTTTCATTGAGCATTTTTTTTACAAGTGGTGACTTGCTTTTTTAATAAATTTTTTCAAAGGAGAGATCCCATTTTTTCAAAGAAAGAACAAAAGGTCTTCAACTTGCAATATGAATTGATTTTTTCAAAGGAGGCATGAAGAAATTAGTTTTAAAGTGGAATTGTGCTAGTTTTCTACTTGTTTTGAGGAACACAAGAGGAAGAATTTAGTCCTTTTAGGTCTTGAACTTCCAATTTGAATTGAATTTTTTGAAGAATTTCACTATTTACATTCATTTGTGCTTGAGAATTTTATAATCATGGGAAATAAATATCATAATAAGAGGAGGAAGAAATTGAGTCCTGAAGAAATTGAAGCAAACAAAGAGAAGGAGAGACAGAGACAAAGAGAAAGAAGAATGAGAATTAAATCAATGAATGATGGGGGAGCATCCAATTCCATAACTATTGAAGATGAAAACATAGAGGAGACCATGGTTGTAGATGAAGCAAATTTGCAAGAAGTCAATTTGGAGAAGAATATGATTATACAATCAAGTCCTACTATGTCTTCAAATCCCTCTTTCAATGCTATGGAGAATGTTTCAATATGCACAAATCCAGGGACGTCTTCAAATCGACATGTTAGTGAAATGGTAAATTCGTATGCAGAAATTTTACAAGATGTTGGACTTAACGATGTTGACATTGATAATATTCAAAGAGATGAAACTTTTATATAATTTTTTTAAAATTATAATGAGAATGATCCTTTCGTTGAAAATGAAATTGAGAATAATCCTTTTATTGAAAATGAAAACAAAAACCGTTTTGTTGATGTAAATGAAAATGAAAACCGTTTTGTTGATGAAAATGTAAATTGTTTTGAAAATGAAAATGAAAATGAAAATGAAAATGAAGATGAAAATGAAGATGAAGATGAAAATCTAGAATGTGATGTTAAATTTAATGAAAATACTTTTTTTTAAATTGAAAGTGGTGTTTTTGATAATCTTCCTAGTCAAATTTCTTGGAGGCAAATAAGAACACATGCAAATAAAATATACAACGAATTCTTTTATCGTAAAAAATTTACAATTCAATGTCAACTAATGATGCAATTGATGAGAATGCAAAAAATGAGGAAAATAATGAAAAGGTTAGGCTTTTTTGTTAAACCAAAAAGAAAAGATCAATCATTAAAACATGTTATGTGTACTGTTGCTAGTGCCATTCAATCGATTGGAAAAAATAGTCGATCTAAAGATAAAAATGCAGCAAGAAGAGCTATAATAATTGCTATAGTTAATAAAACAACTTTGAATAAAAAAATGGTAAGAAATATTAGTGAAGTTTTAAAAATACATCCTAAAACATTGCTAAGAGTGGAAAAAAGAAGAATAATTATAGAAAATGATCCTATCAAACAATGTTGGAGTTTCAGTGGTCGACTCTCGAGGTCTGATATGAAATTGAATGTTGAAATTAAATCTTTGATTGAAAAATATTGGCATGATAATACTAGGGTTTCATCTAATGCTAGAGATGTTTTAAAATTAAGGGCAGGGTCCAAAGTTCGCAATCCTCACCCAAAACACCTATTAGATACAACACAAATTGAATTTTATATAAAATTTTGTGGTGATTTAGTGTTACCCAGTAATATTAAAATAAGTCAAAGGTCTTTTGAAAAATGTAAACCATGGTATGTAAAAATTAATAAGCAACGAATATCTTGTTGTTGTAAAGTGCATGTTCAATTTCATTATTTTTATGATGTTTTTCGATATATACATTGTACCTTGCATACTGACATGATTATACGGGAATGCGGTATTAATATGCCACTTGAAGCAATAAGGGAGTTTATTTCAAGTTTGTTTTGTAAAAGATCTAATGGTAAATTGTTTTATTTAAGTTCTTGTATTTCTAGGCAATGCATTGACTGTGGAAACCTTTCATTCTTAGGAATTTGTATGCATGAAAGTGTTGATAATGATTTTGGACAACAATTAGTAGAAGTTAAAAGATTTAAGAATGTTCACTATTCTTTAAAAGATGGAAAAATAGGAAAGCGTTGTGATTTAGTTACAGAAAAAGTTAGTGTGCATGCATTCATGAGCGAATTTAAGAATAAGATAGTACCAAATTTTGTAAACATTGTTTTGAGATGACATATATGTACATATATGTCCTTGTATGTCTTCAAATCACTAAATTTCATTCATACATTATTGTTAATCAATTATATCCTTAAGATGTTGTATTATGACCCCTTAAGACATTCCCTTAAGACATTGTATTGTGACCCCTTAAGACATTGTATTATGACCCCTTAAGGCATCCCCTTGAGAAATTGCATTATGAACTCTTAATACATTGTATTATGAACCCTTAATACATCCCCTTAAGACATTCTATTATGAACCCTTAAGACATCCCCTTAAGACTTTATATTATGACCCCTTAAGACGTTCTATTATGAACCCTTAAGACATCCCTTTAAGACGTTCTATTATTAACCCTTAAGACATCCCCTAAAGAAGTCATATTATGAACCCTTAAGATGTCCCCTTAAGACGCTGTATTATGACCCCTTAAGATGTCCCCTTATTTGTTTTCAATGTACGACTTATAAATTAGTATGGGAATCCATTATTTGTGTTGACAGCTTAAAAAATAGTATTGGATGCCATTATTTGTTTTGACAGCTTATAAATTAGTGTTGGATTTTATTATTTATAGAATTTATTAATGCTTTTGTTCTCTAATCTTGTATGGTTTTGTTTATTTCTTAAAATTTTATCCTTTCTGGTATATAAACGAGTTGCTTTGGTTTGTAAATTATGATTTATTGACTAATTATTGATTGACGTGAATTGAATAAGTTCATTGATTAATTATAGCTAATTATTAAATGTACATATCATGTATGAGATCACTAAATTTGTAAACTATAATTATTAAAATGTCCTATTAATTTCAACTTTAATTTCATATTTATATTTAATATCACATTAATGTCCTATATTAATATCTTGACTATGAACATAAAATGCATAAATGTATATGTGTAAATTAAAATTTCAAACAATAATAAAGTCCAAAATTTATGTAAATATATTAAGTGCATGAAACCAATATATTAAGCGCATGAAAAAAATTCCATCAGAGTACAACCCATGAACTAAAGTCCAACTAAGTACTCAAGAACCATGAATTATAAAGTCCAACAGAGTACATGACAAACCAAAAATATAGTCCACAAAATAAACAAATATAACCCACAAAATCATGTTTCTAGGTCATGTATTGTCTCTATAATCAAGAGACCTCTTCGTGCCATGCGGACTATGCAGATGACCTGAAACACTTTGTACAAGAGAAAGATGAAATCATATGTAAGACAATGAAAAAAAAATTAATGACAATTTAATTTATAATTCATCATATTAAAATTAAATTACCATCATATCTGGGTTTGGATGCTCTACTGCACCTAAAGCAACCTCTACATTCTCTGAATCAATCTACACAAACAAGACAAAAAAAGTTGAAATTAGATGCACAAGTCTACAATTAAAAATGATTTAATTGAAATTAATTTATAATTTATCATATTTTAATTGTACCATATCCATAGGTTGTGCACCCTCTTCTGCAGGACATGTTTGTACATTCTCAACTACTAGATGTGTCACATGCTATAAAAGAAAAAGAATTTAAAACATGTATTAGCTCAAATTATATTAATATTCAATTTGAAATTTAAAATTATTTAGTTATATATTCACAATATATAATTTATAATTGAATTTAAATATAATAAAAAATTTAAATTACCATTTGATCTAGGAGCCTGCTCCGCATGCCCTCCTAGAGGTGTAACTATGTCTGGGTCAGGGCTAAAAGTCGCACTAACAAAGTCCTACAAGATCAAAGTTAAAGCATGTACATACTTGAATTAGGTAAATATATATATTCAAGTTTGCACATTTTGTGTAGAATTTTTTTTAAACAACCTGAAAATCAGAGGCCTCACGAGTAACCGCAAAATCTAATGTTTGCCTGATGCCCATTCTGATTGTGGTATCAACCTAGACATACATGTAGACATGTAACACAAGCTTATAATATTTACAAGTGTACATGCACATTTCATATATAGTGAATTAAAAATTCATAATTGTAACTATACTAATGTAAGTTAAACAATTTACAATATAAATGTACCTGCCCCTGGTCTACGACAGCCGATAGTGGAGGAGTGCTCGACAACCCCTCGGGTGGAATCGACGTGGAAGCCGATTGACTCGCCTAAACCAACATAAATATTTCAAACATATATGTTATTCAATTATAAATTTAAAACTCAAGTTAAAAATCATTTCATTTATAATTTAAAAAATTGAAATCAAAATACCCCATAAGGGTTGCCGATTAGGACTGGTGTCGATGTATGTACTCGTGGAATGAATGATTGCCCCATCGTTACTATCGTCTGTACACCAAACAGTTTGATTGTTAAAATTTATTGCAAACTTTACTTTGATATATACATTCATCAAAATTCTTATAAAATGAACGTGTAGATGCATATTTATACCTGTGTACCAGTGTCCTCAGGATGTTCGCCTCTTGTAAGAAACTCTACAAATGAATTGATGTGACCAAATGAACCACCAGAATCTCCACGTCCACCCAACTAGGTGTGGCCTGATCAGGTCCATAGCATACTTGATGGCAACTAGGTACATACATGTGGGACGGGCCTCGACACTCCTAGAGTGGTACTCAGACCAGCTCCATAGAACACTCCTCCATCATCATCGTCTCTATGCTCCCCACCCGCTATCGCAGAAGCATGTTGATCAAGGTCTCCTGCGAGTGTACTAAGGGAACCTAATGTCAAGACCATAGATCGATGATGCATAGGTGCAGGAATGGGAGGACCAAGAGCAACAACAAGGGGTTGTGCATGCATAGGGCATTGGGGATCAACCCTTGCCCCTAACCTCTATTGTGGCATGCCGCCACCAACACCCTGAAATGATTTAAAATCAAAATAATTGGGCTTTTGCCCCATAACAAACTCTACATATAATTTCCTCAAAAAATACAATGGGCACTCCCAATTAGCATGTGGGGGACTATCAAAAACCATATACCATCGATCCCAAAAATGTGCACTCATCTGTGGATGTATGCACCACCTCATGGATATTCTAGATTTGTTCGCAGGAATGGGTTGTCGAGTAACGGGGTCGAGAAAGTAGGGGGCTAGGTGGGCTTTCATTATTTTAAGGTCTAATATTTCTTTATAAGAGAGACCATCAACATAAAATTGTCTCATTTGTTCTCTGTCTCGTCTATGCCTATCTAGATCAGAATCAATGGTCCTGATGGCATCCACAACGTTTTGCATTGCAATGCAAAACATCTAACATGGGGTGGAATCAATGCTTGACTCTGCATAGCATTGATTTGATTTTGTATTGATGCAACCTGATCATTTATGCGTGCTCATAAGCGAGCCTCATCAGATGCAACAGGTTGTGGAGGTGGAGGTGGAGGTGGAGGTGGGAGGTGGTGGATTGATGATATCATCAATATTAAATTCATCCATGATATGAGATATAAGTGTGCACCTGCATTAAATTATACTAAATTAACATACAAACTTAAAAAATTACAAGAAATAGTTAAATTTGAAACACACATGCAAATTTGTTTAAATATGATACATGCATACATATATTAAGATCATAGAAAATTGAAACACACATATACATTGATTGAACTTGATCAAGTAAACTATGTACATACATTTAAAATTAAAAAATACCATGCATTTAACATACATACATTTAAAATAAAAAATACCATGCATAATTTGCATGCATACATCATTAAAGTAAACTATGTGCATACATAAAAATTTCAAAATTTAACAAATATATGTGCAATTTTAATACATGTGTACATAGTAAACAATAAACTTGAAACATTCACAAAAAGCTCATTTTATGTCTAACACACACACACACACACACACACACACACACACACACACATATATATATATATATATATATATATCCATCTAGAACCATCCATCTAAAAATATCCATCTATAACCAAAATCATAAATTCATGTCACACAAAATATCCATCATTCACCAAATTCATCACACAAAATATCCATCGTTCACCAAATTCATAAATTCATAACTATTTAAGAGATCATTGTCTTAATTTAAAAACTATTGTGGCTATCTACTGCATATCTTCATTTATTTGTGTTTTTCTTTTTCAGAATCAGAAGTTCTCCTCTCCTCTAGCCATTGTCGATGCTCATCTAAGATCCCATCCATAGCCCTGATAGCATCAACAATGGTTTGCATCCTAGATGAAATCATCCTCATAGGTGGTGCGACAAATTCTTCATTTTGAATAATGTTGATTTGATCTTGGATGGTTCTAACATTGGAATTGATTTGTGCTTGCAAACGAGCACCATCAATTTCAGGTGGTGGAGGTGGGGGGTTATGAGGTGGAGTGGGTGGAGGTGGAGGTGAAGGTGTTGGAGGTTGATTGCGAATATTATTGAATTGATCCATGTGATCTCTAGAAGATATGAGTGAACCTGCATTAGATTTGTAATTTCAAAACGTAAGATACATGTTTAGGATTTATACCCTTAAACCATTCAATATAAATGGCCTAATTGAATACATATGATAAAATAAAATTTTAAGCCTCATTTATGTCTAAGGCATGTTACTTGAATGAAAATACAATTAACTATTAATATAAGATAATTTATGAATGTTATAGGATTTACAGTTTAGAGTTTAACATAGATCCCCTTAAGTCATCCTATCACCCTAAACCATAAATTAATCAACCTAGATCATGATTTATCTCATTCATATTATAATATTGCATGATCTAATTATTGTTAAATTTGGTTTACGAAACTTAGGGTGAATTTTTGGTGTCCCTTGGAATATAATGAACTTGCAACTTAGTGAAGAACATTCTCTTGTGGAACAGTTGATTGAGATAGGTCTATAGGATAGGATCATGAAATATCATTCATATTATAATCTTGCACAATCTTGTTGTAGACATCTAAATTTGATCACTTCCATATGATCAAAATCGTCTACTCTATCCATCTATATCATTAATAGTGATTAAATAATTTATTTAATCATTATTTCATTTTCTACCTAAGGTTCCTAAAGTATGTAATTGAATAATTAAATACTTTACCTTATCCCTTTCTTCTCGAAATTAAATAAATATGAAAAATTATTTAATTTAGTCTTTTAACCCATGTGGATTAAAACCAATTTTTAATTCCTCTTTTTCTCTCTCCTTGTCACATTCTCCATAACCCTCTTTTAATCCAGATTAAATTAATTAATATGTGATTAGGATGTGCACCACTTAATCTTGATTAAGTGTCACATCCTCCATAATCTCCCACTTGCTTCTAATCTCTCATTAATTATCATAATCCTATGTTTGCACGACCTTAATCAAAGTCATTAGCCACATTTGGCTTACCTTTTTTGGTCAACCTTTCCACTTGCCTTTCTTGGCATTGACTCTCCTCCCCATGTGAATTTTTAATTCACATTTATTCACCCAAGGCTCCTCTCTTCCCCATGTGAATTTTTAATTCACTTTTAGCTTTCCAAAGTCTTCCCCATCCCCATGCAAAGTTCTAGAAGGCTTGACTTGTCACTTTACATGTGTCAAAGACTTCTAGAACCTTGTTCTTGTCACATCACCCACATGTGACAAATCTCCAGCTTTTTGGAGACCCTCTCTTATCCACTAGATTCTTCCAATCATTGTGAATTTTTCATTCACTTTTATTCCTCAAAGGAATCTTCTCATCCCCCAAGGTACTTGTCCTTCTTCCACCTCATGTACTTCTCTTTCACCTCATTTCCACATCATTCCACCCTAAGACATCTCACATTCCACATGTCAAGATGTGAGGGCTTGTGAGTCCTCAACTCACCATAGCCCTTCATCTTGATCTTGTTGGATCAATCTCAACCGTTGAATTCTCTAGAGAATTCCAATTGTCTTATAAATACCCCCTCATTTCTCTCATTTTAGGGATCAAGTCTTTTGCTACCAATCTCTTGCCAAATTGTCATTTGCAGCATTTTAGCTTTTCCATAGTATTTCTCATCAATCCATCTTGCATCCACTTCACTCCATTGCTATCCAAGGAGCACACAAGACATCCAAAGATCAAGGGCCAACCAAGGAAGAAGCGGCATGAAGGTATAACAATCAACAATCAATTTGTTTATCTTGCTTTCATGTTATCTATTTCTTAGGCTAATCATTGAGGTGCCCTTTTCTTATGTTATTTCTTCTTATTGCATTACTCATTATTTGTTTAGCATCTCACACTAGGACTTGACATTTTAAAAGGATCACATTTCTGGCACGCCTGGTGGGGCCCACAAAAGGGTCTCTTTCTTTTACGTTTGTTGTTATTTAACTTGTTTGCAGGTTCAGGTCGCAAAGGGGCTAATTTTCCCTCCTGGACATTGCAGAGGGGCGGATACGCCCTCACGATCTGACGTTTCTGAAAGTTTTTATTGTAGAAGTGCGGATATGCCCCCGTTTTTCGACGTTTTTGCCTAACTATTTTCTGCAAAAGTGCGGATACGCCCCCGTGTTTCGACGTTTTTGATAACTATTTTCTGTAGAGGTGCAAATACACCCCCATGTTCTGACATTTTGTCTAACTATTTTCTGCAGAAGTGTGGATACGCCCCCGTGTTTCGACTTTTTTGCTAACTATTTTTTGCAGAAGTGCGGATACGCCCCGTGTTCTGGCGTTTTTACTAACTATTTTCTGCAGAAGTGAGGATACGCCCCCGTGTTCTGACATTTTTGCTAACTATTTTCTGCAGAAGTGCGAATATGCCCCCATGTTCCAACGTTTTGTCTAACTGTTTTCTACATAAGTGCAGATACGCCCCCGTGTTTTGACGTTTTTGCTAATTGTTTTCTATAGAAGTGCGGATACGCCCCCGTGTTCTGACATTTTTGATAGTTTTCTGCAGAGGGGCGGATACGCCCTCTTGTTCCAGCATTTTTCACAACTAACATTTGCTTGCAGGGCCTTTATTTCATTCAAATTTTAAAGTTTTCCTTGTTGTTTTATCTATTCACTTAGAATAATTAGGGGGAATTAATACTTGTTATTTGCTGTGTCTTTTTTTTTTCGTTGTGTTACCCTAAGGGGGCATTGGTTTGTTTTCATCTTCCCCTTGCACGTTGTGCGGATCTAGGGGGTAGTTGGAAATGATTAGTGTCTTCTTCTTAGCGGGGCCTGCTTGAAGATTTCATCACTCCAAGGGACGATCCCAACCATGCGTACTAGCGGGGTATAAAAAGGGGGGAAAGCCAAAGCTATACCCCAATCCAGTTGCATCGTAATTGGTGAAGCGTCGAAGCTAGGGTGATACCTAGATAGACATGAAGAGTTGGTCTGAGCCTTTCAGTATCTCGTTGGGGTTCCCGACTCACACTTGTGACAGACTGGTGTTCACGGTTGTGCCTCACGTACCGAGCATATATCGAGGACTCCCTAGAAACCTTGTTCATCCTAGAGTAAGACCTTTGTTGGCCATACCCCTTAATACTAATCATAGGATTGTGCTTGTTCAAAGTGTCTTTCTATGAAAAACCAGTAAATTTTGATAAGTCAAACCTTCATTGAGTCATTTCAAGTTCTTGCCATAATCCCTCATTCCAAACCAAGTCATTATTCCTGCAGAGGGGCGGATTCGCCCCCCTGTTTCAACACTTTTCACTGCAGAAGTGTGGATACGCCCCCCTATTCCGACGTTTTTGCGAGCTTTTTTATTGCAGAAGTGCGGATACAATCCCCTATTCCAACATTTCTGCTAGTTTTTTTACTGTAAAAGTGCGGATACACCCCCTGTTCTGACATTTCTACCAGTTTTTTTACTGTAGAAGTGCAGATACACCCCCCCGTTCCAACGTTTCTGTCAGTTTTTTTACTGCAGAAGTGCGGATACGCCCCCCTATTTTGACGTTTCTGCCAATCTTTTTACTACAGAAGTGCGGATACACCCCCCTGTTTCAGCATTTTTCACTATAGAAGTGCAGATATGCGCCCATGTTCTGATGTTTCTAATAGTTTTTACTACAGAAGTGTGGATACGCCCCCTGAATGGACAATTTCATCCATTTGACCATCCTAAACCTCCGTTTGAACCCCCAAAGTCTCCATTTGACCATTTGATCATCCTAAACACTCATCTAACCAATCCAAACATCCATTTGACCATTCCAAACCTCTATTTAACCTTTCTAAAACATCCATTTATCATATTATCATTGATCATTCCACCATTTGGGATACCCATCTTACCATGTGACCTAAACATTTGCACTTTCCAAAAAGATCAATTCAACAACACATCTTCCATTTGCATAAACCTTGTTTTAGGAGTTATGTCTTGAATTGACCAAGGCGTTAAGTTTGATCATTATCCTACATATCAATCCTTGTCTTCAACCTAATCAATCTACTTCTATCTTGAGGTGGATTTGTGTTGTAATTCAACATCATTGGCCCAAATCAATCCCCTTCCATCTCAAGGTGGATTCGGCACCGTGATCATAGCTAGTTCAATCCGATCAATCAACGTCATAAGTCACTTAGGGCGGTTTTCAAATCAAGTTTTAGGATCCCCTCCATCAACCAATCCTTATCCAAATTATCAAATTGATACATCATCAATTGATCCAAAAAAAATCCAATCCTTATCCAAATCATCAAATTGATACATCATCAATTGATCCATCAAACTAATCCTCATCCAAATAATCAAATTGATACATCATCAATTGATCAAAACAAACCAATCCTTATCCAAAATCATCAAATCAAATTGATACAGCATCAAATTTGATCCAATCTATCCAAATCCAACATCATCCAATCAAAACCATCAATCAACCAATCCTTATCCAATCATCAAATTAATTGATACATCATCAATTGATCCATCATCTAATCCCAATATGAACTTTCATCCAATCCCAATATGAACTTTCATCCAATCCCCATATGAGCTTTCAATCCATCCTAGTTCTCTATCCATCATCTATTCTTTCCTTCTAATTTTTATCCATCATGAATCTTTATCCCCCTCTCACACGACCAATAATAGTAGTCAAGGGGAATCCTAATTACATTGATGACGATAGCGAAAATCTTGTTGATCATGAATATTGTTATATAGATCCCCTTGACGTTATCATTGCTAGCAAGCTCTCTCCAATCGCCTCCCAAAATCCCACTACTACTTCAAACTATCCCACCATGCCTTCATCCGCATATAATAATGGTCCTTATGCTACCCTTGACAAGGGATATCCAACATCCTCACCATCGACATATTCATCATATCCCCCCTCTCAACCTCTATCATATCCAATGTCCACATCCTCTTATCCTCATCATCATCAACAATCCCAATACCTCTACCTTAATCCCACATCCCAATCTTCCCATCCTAATCCAACACCCACACCTTCCTATCACAATCCCCCATCCCAGTATTCCTCCTATCCTAATCCACCATATCAATCCACTCATCCTAATCTACCATCCATATCCTCCTATGCCAACTCACCATACATGTCTTCCTATGTTGGTCCACCACCTCAATCTTCCTATTCTAATCCAACATCCACACCTTCCTATCACAATCCCCCATCCCAATATCCTTACATTAATTTCACATCTCCCCATTCTAATCCTTCATCTACATCTTCCTACTATCACTCACCATTTGAATCTTCCCAATCTAATCCAAAATCCACATCCTCCTACGCCACTCTCCCTTTCACTGCATTATATCTTAATCCTCCATCTAAACATAACCCACCTAGTCCTCCAACCACTCCTAGTCCTCCATCTAGTCCCATCCACTCATCTAATCATAATCCTCCATCTCCTCCTAGTTCTACATCTAATCCTCATCCACACATCCACTCATATAATCCTCCAATTCTTAATCCTAATCCTTCATCTCTTCCTAGTCCTCCATCCAATCCCATCCCCACATCTAATCCTTATCCACCAATCCCTAATCCTTCATCCATTCCCATACCCACCTCTAATCCTAATCCTCCATCTCCTCCTAGTCCTCTATCCAATCACATCCCCACGTCTAATCCTAATCCACCACTCCCTAATCCTAATCCTCCATCCATTCCCATCACTCTACCTACATCCCTTCCAAATGTCACCCAAGGACTCATAATAGAAGAGACACCATGCCCTCCCACTCTATCATGTACTATCACTAGTGACGAGGCCCTCCTCCATCTCACACCATTCCTGACACCGTCCAAATGGTTGAGCCGGTCAAACCTATCGAATCCATTAAATCCCCATCTTCTACTACTAGATCCACCCAATCCATTGAAGACATCCAATCCCCTCCTCCTAGTCCTAATATTTACAAACTTCAATCCAATGACCTTCATGAATCCTCCATCCTCCTATCTCCCCCAATTGAGGAGTCCCTCCAACACTCTTCCATCATCATACATCCCCCACAAGATGAGTCATGCCAAGAGACAGATCCAAAGCATACAAGCATATTCCCTCCAAATAAAGATCCTACCATCCCATCCACTACATCCCACGATAATAATCCACCATCCATCCCATCTCATGATTCTTATCCTCAACCAAGTCATGCTCCTATCCTCCAATCCACCCCATCACAAGATCACACTAGCTCATCCACTCCATCCCATGATCCCCTTTGCATTCAAGATCCAATCACTCCATCTCATGAGCCCTTATCATCCACTACCATAAATCTAGATCCCATCATACTCCCCAATTCCTCTCTCCATCCCTTATCACTCATTCCTCCTAATGTGAATATCCCCTCATCTCCATCGCATGATCCTTCATCGCCCATCCCAACGCCACTTTTGTATCACCTTGGTCACATTACACTTATCCGTGGTGGCCTTCTTATAGAATCAAAACAACGCGTATGCACCACCCTACCTCTTCCACCTACTAATGTGTTTGCATCATGCTTCCAAGAGAATAAGCATCCTACCATAAATCACATGCTACAGAACATGAACTATCAAGGAAAAGGTTTAGGCCTTCACGAGCAAGGTACTTTAGAGCCCATCCAAGTCAAAGAACATCCAGACACACATGGTCTTGGATATGTCCCCCAAAACCCACACTCTAAAGATGTTGGTACAACCTCTGTACATCCTAAACGATCCTCTTCTAAAGTCACAAGAGATACTTTCCATCGTTCTACCAAGTCATTTTCCTCCATCCCCCCTCCTCCATCATATTACCTAAAAACAACCATCCATCTTCCTCCCTCATCCTCTCAATCCATTTTGGGTCCTTATGTCCCTCTATCCATCATTGCTCATCCTTCACCTACTATGGGTTCTTATAGCCCTCCATCAAACCCCACAGATCTTCCATATACACAGTCCATTTTGGGTCCTTATATCCCAAAATCACCCCCTCAATCTTATCCTATTCATCCTTTTATTCATCCACCCCCTCTCCCTCGTACACAACATAAAAATCCTACCTTCATAACTCCTAATCAGGATCAACAAAGGCACATACCTACACATTATCCATCCACACTTCCTCATCAAATGCCTACCTCCATCGCTCCCCATCAACCATCTCCTTGCATCTATCCCCTTGCTACTAAAAGAACTTTGGATACCAAAGCAACAATACATAAATCCAAACATCCACATGAATCTAAAGCTCCTCATGTCCCCTTCCACAGACATGTTGAAGAACAGAAAAATCGAGTCCAAAATCCAAATCAATCCAAAAGGCCACAAAGGCCCACCGAAGAAAAAATCAAAACCATGTGGATCCCAAAGAAAAATGGTACCATACCTTCAAATGAAATGACCATAATGACATCCAAAGTTGCTATTCCCCCACAAAATCATTCACCTCCTCCATCTCCTAAATCTATTTTGGGTCCCTACATCCCAAAAATCACTATCCCAACTCCTCCATTATCGCCACCCTCTCCATCCATTCCTCCACCTATCTTTTCACATCCACCACATATTCCAATGTTGGTCCTGAACACCTTCCCCTATCACACATCCACTCCATCATTCCATCCATACACTTTTCAACACCCCATCCACTATCCCCCTATCTCCCCCATCCAATCCCTTTGATTCATCCTCTTGCATAATCCATTTCTTCTACTAAGGTTGTACCAACATCCACTGGTCACTTTACACATGGGCTTTTATTACCTCATATGGAACTTGATGCTTGAGTCCTTCATCCATCTCCTTATGAACTATCCTCCAAATCTGCGTATCCATATCCCTATCTTTATCCATCTTCATCCACATCCTAGTCCAAAAAATACAAACATCAAAATTTAAAAAATAGAAAAAATCAAAAAAATACACAAAAAAATAGTAAAGAGAAAATCATTCGTCCAATGGTGAAAACTTGGCAAACAAGCGCCTTGGATAAGTACCATGATGAAAACCTGGCAAATAGGCATCATGCATAAATTCCCCATCTAGTCTCCTTTCACGATTGGGGGCAACATCCACTTACGCATGCCTTTCCTCCATCTCCTACATCTGCCTATCTTTTGCATCCTATCCATCCTATCCCATTTATCCCACTCCCTCCATCTTCCTTGTGATCTTGATAAATGTAGGGGCAAACCTATATACATGCTTTGGACACCTCTTGGCATATATTCCCCTCATCCATACACTATCATATTCCTTATCCACCTCTCTCTATCTTCCATTATCTGTGCATCCTATCCACCTCTTTCTATCTTCCATTGTCCATGCATCCTATCCACCTCTATCTATCTTCCATTTCCAATCTCACTCCCTTATCCACCCATCTTGCTATCCCTCTTGCCTCATCATGCATGACACATCTAGAGTGGGGGCATCTCCTTATTTGCAATTGGGTCCTTGGAGACATCATCCATCCATTCCGCCCAGTAATCCTCTCCATCTCCCCATCCTACCCATCCTTACCTCCCCATCCATTTATCCATCCAGTCATCCCTTCCATCTACCAAATCCTTATCTTCCTATACTCTCATCCACTAGTCCTTTTTGTCCTTTCATCCTTATCTACCCCATTCCTCTATCCTCTTATTCTAGCCTTACATCTTTCTAATATCCTCTCAATCTTCATCACTCATCTATCCATCATCTATCCACCTATCCTAGCATCTTCTTATCCATCCATTTCCCTCTATTATCCCTTGTCATTGGTATCTAGCTATAGGCTCCCCTCATGCAATCCAATGCCATACTATCTCACTATCATCACTCCTATCTATTTCCTACATCTTTCTGATATCTTATCACTCTTCATCATTCATCTATACATCCTCTCATCCTCCCAATTCATATTCTAATAATCTAGATCACTATCCCATCCCTGAGCTTCGCATAACCCACATCCAACATATCAACCATCCCATCCACACAGCCTATCCTGGCTCATCATATCCGCTCCATCCATTTATCTTGGTCATCTCATCATCCCTTATCCATTATCTGTCGTCGGTCTCTTGTTGAACTACGTTGCCCCTATGCTTTCACTTAGGCAAGGTCGATCATTTGATCTGTCCTTGGGGTTCTATCTTTTGTCTATCTTGTCTCTTCCATTGTCTATCTTTGGCCTTGTGTCGAACTGCGTGGCCCCTATGCTTTCACGTAGACAAGGTCAATCATTTGGTCTACCCCTAGGGAATTTGTTCGGTCTTCGTCATCCATCGAGGTCTTCATTTTCCTCTCCCCGCTTTTATCCATGGTCTTTTATCGAACTACGAGGGCTCTGTGCTTTCACATAGGTAAGGTTGATTTTTGATCAACCCTCGAGCACCTAGGTCTTTAGGGTGTGTCTATTTTGTTTCCTCATCGTTTTGTCATCTTGTCGCCTTATGTCTCATCGTCTTGTTATGTCATCAAGTATGTCCCTATCCTAGTTGGTGCTTACAAACAATAGTCATATGTATCACAAGACCCAATCGGTTTCTGGTATCCTGCATCCTATCAATCTGTTAGTTTACTATCCATCATTGGTCTCAATAGGATGTATCCTTCCTAACATACCTCATAAACCCCATCCATCATCTTGATCCTATGGCAAAGGACATTTGAAATTGATTGTGATCTTTTGATGCTTTTGGCTTTTGTTTATCATTTGAGCTCCCTATCATCACTTTTCATGGTCGCCTTGATCCATCATATCATGGTGTGCTTTGATTAGTCAACATAGGGGCATATCTTGCTCATTTCTTTGTTTTTTTCTTCTTGGTTGTCCCACGTAGTACCCACCAAGATCCCTGAGGTCTTGTGTTACGCTGGGGCATCCTTTTGTGCTTGTGGTTATTCCAATACCTGGCCCGACCAAAGTCATTGCGACTTTGGGGTGTTGGGATAAGCTTCTTGTTTTTTGTGTTTGTTTTATACATTAGACACTAATTCATCTTGGTTTACATACCCTAACGCCTGGTGTCTTATGCTATAGCAAAAATCAGTGCTCCGAAGATGGCAAATTGCATTAGGATTGCATTTCATTTTCCATTCCATCACCTTGCATGTATCCCTCATCCCCGCATCCAACAAAATCCCCCACCAATCCATAATCCTTCATCAATTTCTCTCCCCTATCCATCCAATATCTTATCATCATCTTAGAATACCATCATTTGGTTATTCTAAGCATCTTGTCCCCCATAATTTAATTTAACCATCTTGCATCCCCATCCCATCTTACTTCATTCAATCTAGCACAAATCATCTCATCCCACTCTTGGTCTTGTTCCCAGCCTTGCTACAAGCCTTGATCAAATCATCCTCCTCATCATCATCGTCATCCTCCATATATATCTTTCCCTATCATTTTGTGTTATTTTGGGGATGTATCATTCCCTCATCAACAATGCTATCATTATCATCATCAGCGGGATGTATCTTTCCTTGTCCTTTTGTGTTGTTTTGGGATGTATCATTCCCTCCTCAACAATGCTATCATCATTCTCATCATCAGTGGGATGTATCCTTCCCTATCCTTGTGTTGTTCTGGGATGAATCCTTCCCTCATCAATAACACTCTCATTAGTATGTATCCTTCCCCATCCTTGTGTTGTTTTCGGATGTATCCTGTCCTTATCAAAACAAAATTCCATCACCCATCCACCCAACCTGGCTTGTAGCTTGACTGGGACAACATCATATGTGTCCTCAAATCCATGTGTTCTCACCCTGGGGGTAGATCCACCCTTTCGCCCTTTTTTCAGGGTAGATCCGCCCTTCCGAGGCGGATCCGCCCTTCCAGGGGCGGACCTGCCCCTTTCCGAGGTGGATTCGCCCTTTCGGGGAGGACCCGCCCTCTTCTGGGGTGAATCCACCCTCGAAGGACCTGCCCCTTTCTGGGGCGGATCCGCCCTCCCGAGGCAAACCCGCCCTTCTGCAGTGGGGCAAATGCGCCCCTCTGCAAACATTTTTTTCCCTTTTCTTCCCGATGCCGCCATTTGCAAACCGTGCGTCAGATCAACTTCGTTCAAAAGGAAAACTTGCTTTTTTTTTTAGCTCTTTCCAACCATATCTTTTATTTCTTCCTATTGAGAATTTGTATGGGACCCCTCTCTTTTCCCTCCCTTTTTAAGGGGTATTTTTTTTACTTCTTATTCACCGTTTTTTCCTCAAACTAATCCCTTCCCTTCCCCGGGCCGCCATTTGCAAACCATTTGTCCATTTGACTTCGTTCAAAATACAAACTTTCCTAACTTTTTGCACTCTTTCCAACCATATCCTTCGTTTCTTCCTATCGAGGGGTTGCCTGGGACCCCTCTCTTTTCCCCCGTCGCCCTCTGGAGGGGGCATACCCTTCCCATTTATCTGTTTTCCCTGTTATGGTCATTCATTTGCATGATTGGGGAATCTTCATCCATTCTCCGCTAATTGGGCCATTCAAGTCCTCCTCCCCACGCTGGGGCATCATCTTCTAGTTACTTCCTCTATAGAGTCATCTGCATTTTATTTTTCTTCGAAGCACAGTTATTCTAACGGTACTTCGAAGAGGGGCAAAATGTAGACATCTAAATTTGATCACTTCCATATGATCAAAATCGTCTACTCTATCCATCTATGTCATTAATAGTGATTAAATAATTTATTTAATCATTATTTTATTTTTTGCTTAAGGTTCCTAAAGTATGTAATTGAATAATTAAATACTTTACCTTATCCCTTTCTTCTCGAAATTAAATAAATATGACAAATTATTTAATTTAGTCTTTTAACCCATTTGGATTAAAACCAATTTTTAATTCATCTTTTTCTCTCTCCTTGTCACATTCTCCATAACCCTTTTTTAATCCAGATTAAATTAATTAATCTATGATTAGGATGTGAACCACTTAATCTTGATTAAGTGTCACATCCTCCATAATCTTCCACTTGCTTCTAATCTCTCATTAATTATCATAATCTTGTGTTTGCACAACCTTAATCAAAGTCATTAGCCACATTTGGCTTACCTTTTTTGGTCAACCTTTCCACTTGCCTTTCTTGGCATTGACTCTCTTCCCCGTGTGAATTTTTAATTCACTTTTATCTTTCCAAAGTCTTCCCCATCCCCATGCAAAGTTCTAGAAGGCTTGACTTGTCACTTTACATGTACCAAGGACTTCTAGAACCTTGGACTGGTCACATCACCCACATTTGACAAATCTCCAGCTTTTTGGAGACCCTCTCTTATCCACTAGATTCTTTCAATCATTGTGAATTTTTAATTCACTTTTATTCCTCCAAGGAATTTTCTCATCCCCCAAGGTACTTGTCCTTCTTCCACCTCATTTCCACATCATTCCACCCTAAGACATCTCACATTCCACATGTCAAGATGTGAGGGCTTGTGAGTCCTCAACTCACCATAGCCCTTCATCTTGATCTTGTTGGATCAATCTCAATCATTGAATTCTCTAGAGAATTCCAATTGTCCTATAAATACCCCCTCATTTTAGGGATCAATTCTTTTGCTACCAAACTCTTGCCAAATTGTCATTTGCAGCATTTTAGCTTTTCCATAGTATTTCTCATCAATCCATCTTGCATCTTGCATCCACTTCACTCCATTTCCATCCAAGGAGCACACAAGACATCCAAAGATCAAGGGCCAACCAAGGAAGAAGTAGCATGAAGGTATAACAATCAACAATCAATTTGTTTATCTTGCTTTCATGTTATCTATTTCTTAGGCTAATCATTGAGGTGCCCTTTTCTTATGTTAGTTCTTCTTATTGCATTACTCATTATTTGTTTAGCATCTCACACTAGGACTTGACATTTTAAAAGGATCACACTTGTTATTGTTAAATTTGGTTGCCTTGGGCAACTTCACCAAATTTTAAGAAATTATTTGATCCCATTAAGAAATGTCATATTAGGACCCCTTAAGACATCGATTTACGATTTAGGGTGATAGGATGGCTTAAGGGGATCTATGTCTAGTGAGGTCCTAGGAAAAAATAACATGGCTTAAGGGAATCAAATTTGGTGGAGTTGCCTAAGGCAACCAAATTTGATTTTAAGGTCCTAAGACAAAATGAATGCTTTAGTGAAGACATTTTCTTGTGGAACAGTTGATTGAGATAGGTCTTGTTTCAACTGACCAACCTAGATCATGAAATATCATTCATATTATAATCTTCCACAATCTTGTTATTGTTAAATTTGGTTGCCTTGGGCAACTTCACCAAATTTTATAAACTTCTTTCATCCCATTAAGAAATTTCATATTATGACCCCTTAAGACATTGATTTACGATTTAGTGTGATAGGATGGCTTAAGGAGATCTATGTCTAGTGAGGTCCTAGGACAAAATGACATGGCTCAAGTGAATAAAATTTGGTGAAAAAATGATGTCTTTAGCCTGTTTAGGGTTTAGAGTTTTGAGTTTAGGGTTTATGGTAATACGATGGCTTAAGGGGATCTTTGTAGTAAGGTTCTACTACAAAATGGCATGGCTTAAGGGAATCAAATTTGGCTTAAGGGGATCTTTGTAGTAAGGTTCTATGACAAAATGACATGGCTTAAGGGAATCAAATTTGGTGCAGTTGCCTAAGGCAACCAAATTTGATTATAAAGTCCTAAGACAAAATGGATGCTTTAGTGTTGAGCTCAGGTTTAGATTTTAGAGTTCAGGGCTTAGGGTTTAACGAACTTAGGGTGAAGTTTGGGTGGCCCTTGGAATAATGGACTTGCAACTTAGTGCCTGGTTTATGAAAAAAAAAAATATTTTATGAATAGATTGACTATTTCCATAATAGAAACACATAATTATGTGTGATTAAGATTGAGTTTGATGTATATTTTAACTGGATGTTTTTTTAATTGAATATAAGATTATTTTATTTAATATTTTTTTCATTAATTCTGAACTCACTTAAATGAATTTTATGATATAAAACATGTATAATATAAAATTAGTTAATGTTGAATTGAAAGTATTTTATTTTAGATTGTTTGTAATTAAAAGAACCTAAAAGAACTTAGAAAACAAAAATATTTAGATTATTTAGTGTCTAGGTAACTAGTGCAAAAATTTAAATCCTAGACCAATACTCTAAGTACATATATATGGTAAATCCTAAACCATGGATTTAATCATTAAAATTTTAAAATTTAAATTCAAAATTTTCCATCCCTTACACATTTAATAATACATTATGAGCCAACTAAACTTGCTTAGTATTCGAAGGCATTCAATTTTCTTTATTTTATCATTTAATTACACTTGATCATTATTCACAAATCATTTAAATTTTTGAAAGTACTATATGATAGGAACACTTCAATAGGAGGACCTAAATTTAATCTAATTATGCATCACCATTTCCAAGTTTGAATAATATTCTCCTCAGTCATTTCCATAATCATGAACTTGATCTTATCATGAGGGCTAACCTATGAGAACATGAAAATTGAGATCCAACACTCAGTGCCCCCAGGTGGTTTTAAATGCCACTACTTAATAACTTAAATCTTCATTTCTAATAGAACTAATTTCTATGTGTCAAGTAACCCTCTCATTTAATTTCACAAAAAATAAATATTATGCATATGTCCTAAACTCTATTCTTTAAATTAATTTATATATTTCTTACCATTATTTTTCTCAAAAATGTATTTAAAAACTATATTTTTCTTCAAAATAGATTATAACTTAAATCTTAATTTCTAATAATTAATTGTTCAAAATCCTCATTTTTTCTCTAACAGAATAGACATCTATATTTTTTAAAGAGAGTTGATTTATTTACCATCCCTAATTTAATTTACATTACATCAAAATATCACATTTCTTTTTAAGTAGTTTGACTTCAATTCAAGAACCCTAGATCCCTAGATGAAGCTAGATTTTGAATTTAATCCTCACTTAAGGTTTTGAATAGACCCTAGATGAAGCTAGATTTAGAATTTAGCGTGTGTTTTAATTTTTGTTTTATTTTTATTTCATCTTTTTAATAGACTGATTATTTGACCTAAAATTAATTATCAAAATTCATATAAAAGATAGTTCTAAATGAAAATTCATATAGGAATAATGTACTCATTTCACAAAAAATGGAAATTTTTTCTAATCTAATTATAATTTAACATTGAAACTAAAATTTAACATATCATTTTATCCATACAATGCAAATCAAATTTAAAACATTTAAGCAATGTAAAAGAATTTTCTTGAGCTCGAATATTAGGGTTTTCAAAATCAAAATGATTTGTTCAATTTCAATTTAGGGTTTTAGCAATTTTTATTGTTTCAATTTCTAAGCAATTAGGGTTTTTAATACAATTTTTTAGTTTCAATTCAAACTAGAGTTTTGAAATTCTTTTTTTTTTGCTTTGATTTGAATTCAAGATTTCAAAAAGCTTAATTAGGGTTTCTAAATGCAAATTTTCAATTTATTTCAATTTCTAGGGTTTTGAAATGCAATTTTTTTGTTTCATTTCAATTAGGGTTTTGAAATTTTATTTTTTTTGTTTCATCTAACAATTCAAGTTTCAAAAGTTAAATTTTGTTTCTAAAATACAATTCAAGTTTTATTTTTTTGTTTCTATTGAAAATCTTCACAATTTGACGTATTTTTTTAATCTATTTCTCAAATTTCTTATTTCAAAAATAACACGAAATTAAATTCTTAAAATGGAAATAAAAATTGAAATAAACATGCTAGAAACAGTAAATTTATCAACAATTTCAATTTCGAATGTAAAAATGCAAAAAAGAGAGGAAGAGTACAGGTACCTGGAGGTCTTCTGGTAGTCACTGTTGCTCTCAAACTGGGATCCCATGCGCACAAGCGAAAATGAAGATTTCTTCATTTTTTAAAAAATAAATAGTCTTACGAAACGAGATCCCAGTTTGTAAAAAACGGGATCCCATTTCCTCTTCGCCGATTCGGGACCCTCTAGCAAATGGGATCCTATTTTTCAAAAAGCGGGATCCCGTTTTCGATTCAGGCTCGGGATCCCGAACCAAAACGGGATCCCAATTTGTAAAAGTCGGGATCCCGTTTTTGCTTAGCTAATTTCATTTTTTCAGCTAAGGCAAAAACTTCCACGTTTCATGGACCCAACTTTGTGCATTTACCCATATGTAATCATGAAAGATAATCTTATTAATTCAAAACAATGGATTGTATTTCAAAATATAGTAGATTCAAAATCAGTTTATTGCTCTTTCAATTCAATGTATAAACCATTTATAAAATAAAGTGAAAAAAGGAGTAGGGTAACGAGGAATAATGTAAATCTTTTCTAACCAGACAACAACATAAAGCATCCAATCAATCACGTTTGTACGTTTAAACAAGATCTTATGAAACAACCATTAACAAAAATAGCATTCACACATTTACTATTAATGGAGTACAATCTTCAAAGGAAACAAAAAATGCATAAGATCTATAAATTTCATTGAACTAGAATATCATCAATCACACACAAATCTAGGACAAAATCCTACTTTATTCCATAGATTAAACTCAGATCTTACTAATTTAGCAATTGTGATTACAACATAATGATCATACCATCACCATGGCATTGAATCCAAATGCATTCAACATAGGCATAATCCTTAGATAAATAAATCAAAACTTTGCACCAAATTCAACAAGCAAAAACTCCTCACCGAGATTGTATTGTTTGTAGTTGCAGAAATTGCACCAGAATTCAGACCCTTAGAATGATCCATAATTAAACATAAATAGAAAATAAGGTTCCCATAATTGGGGATCTAATTAAAAATTGTCTGGAATCAAACTCCAACACTTGAGTCTTTAACTGAAACAAAAGTAGAAATTAAAAAATAAAACCGAACTAGGTGCCCCAGTTGTAGTCGAGTCTTTTGCTAAAGTTTAGGGAAAGCATAAAATAACTAAAATAAAATTGAAACGTGACTAAAATCAACTAGGAGTTCCACCATTCCCACGTCATTGTGTTTTGGCATATGGTATATACATCAACCTTCATTATAACCTTCACACACATCTTTGACCTCCTTGATCTGGGAAAAACATGTCATCCTCAGCAGCATTAAAGCTTTTTCAAAATATTTGGTTCAACAAGAGCATCAACCTTCACCTTGTCTTCAATTATCTATAAAAATTCTTAGTCCATGTCGATACTACTTTGTTCATCTTCTCCATGGATGGCCCCTAGTGAAACTAAATTTTGATCTTTTTATCAAAGGTGGTCTTCTCCATTTGTTGTATCTTAGCAAAGGATTCCAACACTTCTTTAAGGGATTGGAGTTTCAATTTCTTATTGACCATGTTGTCTATTCCTTCCTGGGTGACCTATACACACATCAAATTTTGCAATTCTTCAATCATTTTCTCACGTTCCCTTACCAACACAAGGCTATTCTGGAATGTGCACCCTAGGTCTTCTATTGCTTTGTGAATTTCATTAATTACTTTTTTCTATTTTATTCCTATCATTATTCAATTTAATTTTACATTTATTCAAAATTGTGGCTTGGAATTTTGTTGCCCTTGTCCAAACAGGAATTGACTCATGTTCTCCATCTTGAATTACTATAGGCTTAAGTAGTTCTTCTTTAGTCTCATTCATTTGTTGGAGAATTGGGATATACTTCTCCAATACCAATGATTCCTCGTTAATGCTTAAAGAAATTTGTTGGGCGTGGTTATCTTCATCACTGATTACATGGTATGTTTTCACTAATTACTTAAAAATCATTTATGCCAACTCCAAAAAGTTGTCCTTCCACTAGTGCACGGCTGGAATCCATCTCTTAAGATCAAAGGGCCTAATTTCATCTTTCAAGGCAAGTTGAAGTGTAAACTTGGGATCCTTTTCACCAAAAGGGCTGATGAGATTACTAATGCAAGCAATCAATTATTTAACTTTAGCTTTAAGCTCCTCTTTTGTGTTCTAATCTTTTTGCATTCTCCTCAAAATAGTAGATACAAACATCTACAAGGAGTGTTAGTCACCATCCCTCGTTTGCACTCCCAAATCCACCTGATGGATTTGGTAATCATCAGTTGTCATTTTGGGCTCCATCTTGTCCACCACGGGGACTGTTACCTCAACTATTTTGTTACCTTTCTCATCTACTGAGATAGTATAAATCCTTTGAGTCTTCTTCTTTCTTCTTCCATGAGACTAGAAGGCCTCTGATAGTGTAGTTAAGCTTGGATTTGAAGTTTCTAAATATGTCCTTTGTCTCTTCTTAATGGTCTGGTTTAACCATACTGGTATTGCAACAAATGTCTCTCTTAGAGGAGTAGAGACTATCCTTGTATCTTGAGAAGTACCAATGTTTACCTTTGGCTCCTCTCAAGTTTTCTTTTCTTCCTCTTGAGCCTTTTCTTGGTGTAATTCTTCACTTTTAGGCCTCTCCTCAGTATATTTCTCTTCTTGGTTGGATTCTTGCTCAACCTCTTGTTGTTTCAATGCCTCATCTTGAGCAATATTCTCATCAATATGAAGTCCTTTATTCCCTTCTTCTAGAAATACTTCTTCTAAATTTACATTCAAGGGAACATTTTCAAAAACATTACTAGCCTCCTTTTGTGCTTCCTCTTCCTTGGGAGGCTCCTTCTCCTCCTCCCCTTCTTCAACATCTTCAACAAGAACACCTTCTCCAAGAGGAAGTTGAATTGTTAGGAGGGGAGTAGTTGGTGGTGGAGCTGAGATGGTTGAATAGGTATCTCACCCTTTGGAGGTGATGGAGGGGGAGTTGGCAGTGATGATCTGTGAGGAGGATTTGAGGAGTACGCCTCTTTGGTTTCTTGTTAAGTTGTTGTTTCTCTAGTTGATGTCCTTGTTCTCCTTTTTTGATATAATATTTCACCCACCTCTAGTTCTATCTCATCTTATTCTTTAGAAGCAATGTTGATTGGCCCCATTTCTTTTCTTTTCTTCCCTACTTCTTTAGGAGGCTCACCCTTGTCTTTCTTCTTGGTTGTAGGGGCACTAGAGGTGTTGGGATAAGGTTCCATTAACCTTGTAAATTCTAATATGTTATTTATTCCATTTATTATTTGTAATTTTGTAATTATCCATGAGGAGATAAACTATTTTCATTGACAAGGGTAATTTCGGAGTCACCGAAGGTAATTACGAAGTGACATTTACTATTGGAAAATTCAAAAACTCAAAGTAAATGAGTGTAGGCGCCACCTTGGGAGAATCTACTATTTTTAGCATGTATGACACATGTCATAATGTTTGGTGGGTGCATGTAAAGAATCTATGACCACTACAAGTTGTCATAAGATTCTATGACACTATGACGCATATGATGGATATTAATGAGTTGTAAGTTGCTATGTCTAACCCAAGGTTACTATCTTGGAAAGATACTATTTTGTGAAATCTATGACAGTTATGACACATCATAAGATGTTGTAAGAGGCCAGATTTAGTCTTGGACGCCCAACCTTTGTATGGCTAATTTTTGGACAAGTGGAAGGTGCTTGTAAGATGGCATTTAATGTTTGCATGTTGAGGAATCTCATGAGAGAGAAGGTGAAAGCTTAGGATGAGTTGGAAAAATTTTCTATAATTATTTTCCATGTATTTGTTGCTGCAATACAAATTTTAGGTACTCAGGTGCTGTCAGAATGCTATCAGATTGAAGACTGAAGGAGAGATTGGTGGTGTTATTTTATTGTACAATATTTTGCAAATTAATACAAACATTGGACCTCTTTCCTGTGTGGATTTTTTTACCCAAAAGGGTTTTCTTCATGACAAATATTGAGTCATTGTGTTATGCATTAAGTTTTTTGATTTTGCATCTCTGTGAAGCATAGTTTTGATTTCATGTTACAATCTCCATTGTTATTGCACACTTAAAATATTGCAGAAATCTATTTTGAATCAAATTTCCATTGAAGTAGTGTTGCTTTCATTCCTAACATTTGGTGTCAGAGCCTGGCCAACTTTGACTCTTGGGTGGTAGTGTGGAAGTTGCAGCTGTAGTGGGAGATTTGGTTGTGTTTATTTTATAGATCTTGTGTTGAAATTATGGTTGCATCCACTATTGCATGAACCTCTCGCTTGGACATTGAAAAGTTCAATGGTACGGGGTATGAGTTGTGGAAGCTAAAAATGGAGGATTTTTCAGAAGAAAGAAACCAATGGATGGTTGTTCAAAAAGAGAGGAAACCTGAAGATGTATCTCAAGATGAGTGGGATAGATTGGATAAGAAGGCATGGGGAACCATCTGGTCGTGTCTTTCAAACTTTTTCCTATTGAATGTCACAAAGGAAGAGACCGCATATAAATTGTGGAATCGTTTGGGTGAGATCTATCAAGCCAAGAGAATGGTAAATAAACTTTATTTAAAATGAAATTTATTTTCTTTGAAAATGAAAGAGGGTGATTCGGTTGCAGAGCATTTAAATTATTTTAACTTTTTGATGAGTCGGCTTACTTTAGTAGATATTAAAGTAGATGAGGAAGATAAATATATCTTGCTTATGTGTTCTTTACCTGAGTCATGGGAGAATGTTATTATTTCTATCACTACTAACCTAAAAGATCTGAAGGTGGATTCCCTTGTTGTAGTTTTACTAGCACAAGAACTGAGGAAGAAGAGTTTGGATAGTTCAAGGGATGCTCTCAATGTTAGGGGAAGGTCTAAGGAAAGGGGACCGAAAGGGGACCGAAAGGAGATCAGAAAGGGGCTAAGGACAAGTCCAAGGGCCATTCTAAGACTCTTGGAAATAAGAACAAAGTTAAGTGTTGGAACTATGGTAAAAGGGGACATGTAAAGAAGGAGTGTAGAAACCCCAAGAGGGAGAATGCTTCTGATAAGTCCTCAAATGCAGGTGAAGATGTTTTAATTTCTGCTTGTAATGTTGTTGCTAATGAAAACTGGTTGGTTGAATCAAGATGCTCATTTCATATGACCCCGCATAAGGAATGGTACTCCACATATGAAAAATATGATGGAGGTAATATATACCTTGGAGATAACTCTTCATATTCGATTGTTGGGAAAGGTAGGGTATTGTTGTGTTTCAGTAATGAGAGGATTAAAACCCTCCCTAAAGTTTATCAAGTTCCTGGATTAGATAGAAATCTGATTTATGTTTCAAATTTGAATGATTTTGGAATGCATGTAGCTTTTGACAAGCATGGCTATAGATTATTGAGAGGAAACTTGGTGGTAGCGAAGGGGAAGAGATTTGGAAACTTGTTCAAGCTTGAAGCCACTACAGTTTGGAATGCCTCCTATGTATTTGAGGCTAGTACTGAAAATGCATGTAAGCTATGGCACCGTAGATTGGGCCACACAAGTAATAATGTATTAAAAACTATTAAGAATACAAATTTTTTGGATGGTTTCTCTTAGTCTAATGAGGACTTTGATTTATGTGAGCATTGTGTGTTTGGTAAATAAAATAGAAAATATTTTCCTTCAGGAAGCAATAGAGAAAAAGAGAAGTTATAAATTATTCATACGGATGTGTTTGGGCCTGTGGATATTGAATCTATCAGAAAATCTCATTATTTTTTTACCTTCATTGATGATGTATCCAAATTTACATGGATTTGTTTTATGCAACATAAATCTGAAGTTTTTACTAAGTTTAAGGAATTCAAAGTCTTAGTAGAGAACTAATCAGGTTTAAAAATTAAAATATTAAGATCTGACAATGGAGGAGAATATTTCTCTAAGGAATTTTATGAGTTTTGTAACCATCTAGGCATAATCAAACAAAAGACAACTCTGTATACACCACAATAGGATGGTGTTGCAAAAAGGATGAACTAGACAATTATGGAAAGAGCCAGAAGTATGCTTAGTGATGCATAGTTGGATAAATTATTTTGGGCAGAGGTTGTGTGTACTACTTGCTACATGATAAATAGATCTCCGTGTAAGGCTCTTGATTTAACACCTTATGAAGTGTGGACAGGTAAGAAACCTTTTATTTCACATTTAAGGGTTTTTGGTTGTGAGGCTTTTGTTCATGTGCCTAAGGAAAAGTGATATAAGTTGGATCCCAAAGCAAAAAAGTGTACATTCATTGGATATGGTGATAATATTAAAGGTTATTATAACGTAGAAAAATGTATCCCTTGCTTGATATGGGAATAATTGATTATAAATTGGACTTAATATCGCCTTGATTTAGTGTTGTGAGGTATTTTACACATCCACACTAGATCTTGGACCCATTTGAAGCTAAAATTACTTAACTTTCCCCTAATTCAATGTTGTAAAATGTATTTAATTAATCTAGAAGGCTTGTTAATCAAGCCTAATGTTGTAATGTGTTCTACATATTCACATTGGATCTTGTGTCTTTCTAGGCCAAGTGGACCTCATTTTAATGTTGTAAAGTGTATTTAATCACACTTTCACATTGAAATTTGTGTCCCTAGCCCTAATTATCCTTTACGTCATCATTAATAGGCCCCCATGACCCCATATTGTGCATCCCAAGGCTTATTTTGATCAAATACCAGACTAAATCAACATATAAACCCAATTTATGCAATCCCTAACATCCCAACTGGCAAAAGAGCCCCTATGGGACCAAGTCACCCATCTAGGAAAATTAGTCCCATCCATGTGGGACTAAGTCACCCAGCTTGGCACTTAGTCGGTATTTGAGTTTTTTTCAAGGTTTGAGTGAGAAAAAATAGGTTTTAAGTTTAATTTTCCTCCATGTCGGCCTTGGGGATCAAATTAACGGGTGTTTTAAGTGGATTTCCTATATAAAAAAATCTATAAACCCTAATTCATAACTCATTCATTATTCATTCATGATTCATCTCCCATCTCAAGTTAAGAAAACTAGGTTTTTAGCATTCTAAGTCATCAAGATAGCTTTCTAAAGCATTCAAGGGCAGATTCTTCATCTATTGCTGCGAAAATTCAAGATCAATCATCATGGAGAGTTTCTAATTCCATTAATTCATGTTGACTGTTCATTATCTTATTTCATCATAAATTGGTTCAATTACCTAAAAGGGGTTTGACCAAGGCAAACCCCTATTCCCTAACATTCAACATTTATCTTTCTTTGCTTGTGTGTTTGCAGATTTAGGCATCTTGAAGACTTGGAAATCATTGAAGAATGGATTGAAATTTTTTTGAAGACATCTCCTTGTTGGCTAGGTTAAAATCTACACAAAAAGTCACTTACAGTGCCAAAAATTAGAGTTTTAGAATCAGACACTTGGAGGAGCTGAGAATGCAAACCGAGAGCTTTTGTTTCCACTTTCAGATTATCAGAAAAGCTAGAGTCGACTAAGTCACCAACAGTGGAAAATTAGTCCCATTTCACATGTATGTCAAATATTTTTATAGATCTGGATACCCATTTGGCTGAAACAGGCTCTAGAGCAGTTTTCCAAATCTGGGACTAGGTTGTCCATAATGGTGTAAATATCCCAGTAGATCAAATTCAAGATTAGCAGCATTTCCACCTTTCAATCTAGTCTTCAACACATTTCCAGGTGCATTCTTTTTGTTTTACTTTCTTGTTATGTTTTATTTGCATTTTTATTCATCTTTTTAGGCCTTTCTACATATCACAATGTGTTTTCAAACATCTTGCATTTCATTAGTTTTGCATTAGTATTCAATCTATTTTATCATTTTATCACATTTAGGACATTTGATTTAGGCATTTTTCAATCATATTATCATTAGTCTTGAATGAACCCTTAGATTCCTTTGTGGGATACATTTCTCCTTTTAGCTACAAAACCCTAGAAGTGCAAGGAAGCCCTATCCCCAAAAATTTATGGTTCATATTGGTGAACTTGATTTTCGAACACTTTCTTGTCTACTTTGGGGTTCTTTATCATCCTAGGTTTTCATTATCATTTCATTGCATTTTTCATTCTTTACATTGCATTATTGGGTTTTAAAATTTGCATTTTTGCATTGCATTTCATTCAAAATCATCAAAATTCTGCATTTACATCTTAGGTATTCATCATACAACATCTAGAAATCATAAAAATCAATGAAAAACATCTGAAAATTCTGAAAAAAAATCCCCACTGGGACTCATTCGCCACCTTGGACGACTTAGTCCCTTTTCACCCCTGAAACTGCCTTTCATAGCACTAAAAATCTCGTTTTTAAGCTTTTATTTGCTACCATTGTTTATTTGTTTCAGTTGGTTGACTTTATGTTTCATGCATTTCACAAAATATAGATTAAATTGGTCCATTTCATGCATTACTTAAATTTAAATTTCCATGCACAATATTTTATTTTTAGATCATTGCATAGTGTAATCAGTAAATTACCTTGTTTGAAATCTGAAAATTGCATTTCATTCTAGGTCTTAACATTACATTGTTCAAAAATGTTAGTTTCAATATTTTCCAAAATTGCAAAGAAAAATTTAGTTAGTAAGCATGTTAGTCATTCATTCAATGCATTCCCTAGTTATGAAAGTCTCTTAGCGCAAGAGAATGAAAATTTTAACATTTGTCTTCAACTTACACCCCGTCCTATCTCTCCTATTTGTGAGGATGATGTGTTAGAAAATAATACAAACATAGATAACCATGATGATCATAATTTTACTTCTCTCGATACCTCTCCTTTAAGTGACAAAGGTATCTTGGTGAAAGAGGGTACAATCATTGAGAATCATGAAGGTCTTGTTTGTCCTTCTCCTCATTCCCCTTGGAAAGATAGTATAACAATACAAGATGAATTCATTGCCACCAATTTACCTAGTCTCCATTCATCTCCCAACACCTCCCATATTTGTGATAATGCTTTAATGAATAAGCATAAAATCATGACCAACCATGACAAACACATTTTTGAGGAGGATATGTTGGTATCAAGGAATCCAATAATTAAGAGATATAGTATTATTTCTCTCCTTCCTAATGTTCCTAACATTTGGAATGGTCTATTTGAACAAGAGGATCCAATCATGGGCACATATAAAAATCATAGTTGTCCTTCCCTTGATTTCACCCCTCTTAGTGACGAAAATTCTTTACAACATCTAACCATGACATGTGATGAACCTCTTAATTGTCACTTTCCTGAAAGCTCTCCTACTAGAGTATAAATCAAGGCACAAGAGAATGAGACCTTAGCAATCAAGATTGATATTATGGACAATAATAAAATTTCCCCCTCTCCTAGTATCTCTCATATTGGTGAAGACGATATTATGGTGTCACAAGATCCAATCAATGAGAATCATGAGAATCTTATGTGGGAAAACATTATGGAACAAGACAATTCAACTATTAATAGCTCCCTTACTTGCAATGAAGTCATTTTGAAAGAACTAATCCTTGCATGTCAAGAACATTTGGATTATCATTCTCCTACAAACTCTCCTTCTAGGGAGACTATTATGGTGCAAAACAAGGATATGTCTTCCATAGGGATACATCAAACCAAGACCACCGAGGTTATGAATTCAAAAGTGTCCATTAGATCCCCCTCAAACAATGAACCTCATACATACCCCGTGGGACATCCTAAGAATCCTCTAATTATTTACCCACCATCACACAAGCAACAAACTCCAAAGAAACCCAAACTCATCCTTTACCCAGCTAAGCACAATGTTTTGTACCAACCGAGTTACAATGACATTGCTCACATATATGACAAAGTGTTTACAATCAAGGCCAACTCCGAACTTGAAAGACTTATGACGCAACCTGAGAAAGGATACGATGCTATATAATAAGGTATCCATGCCCCTATAAAGCGAGCCTAAAACACAAGAACCAGATCATGGTCTTGGTGATTGTCCTCTCATTGAAATCAACCCATCAAATAAACCTTCACTCAACATCAATACTATCACAAAAGATTATTCCAAGACAATTGTAACCTTGGTACATCCTAAACTAATTGATATCTCATTAAATATGTATCAAGCATAAACTTTATTTACTTATCAACATAAATAACATTAGTTTCTGCTCCTTTTCATGTAATACTTGTAGGATCATAGCATACTCACTATTACAAGGAGTAGCATATCATCATTTATTCCAGGCTTGCCCTTGTCTTGCACTAAGTGGGGGCAAGGGTTTAGGAAGTCTTATCCCCGTATGTCACTTTTCATTGTCTCTTTTGACTCAGTCGTTAACCTTTCATGAACATATAAGAGCAAGCTTGGTATGTGGATGGCATGCCTTAAGTTGACTCGCATGTGACATACTACCTTTTCATGATGTAGCTCAATTCATAAACATATGACTTGGCATAGGGCTTTCCAAAGTTGGCTCTCATGTCTTCTTCCATTTATCATTCACTACTTTAAAGCAATTTCTCACTGTGATGGTGTAGCAACCACTTTAAAGCGGGGGCATACATAGATGACATCTTTTGGCAAGAAATTCATGGTGTGATTTTTCTTAAATTCTTGTGATGCGTCCTCTTCTTAGTGATGTCATTGGGTTTGATGTTGTCCAAGAGTGTATGATCTACTGACATGGCATGATGCGAATGAGGCATCCCATGGGCATCGATCTAACACTTTGACTTGTCCTATCTTGGAGAAATTAGGCACAATTCTCCCTAAGAAGAAGACCTTACATGAACAAAGCAAAATCCCCTTTAAAAAAATTTTTACATGACTTTCAAAAACATTTACAAAAATAAAGAGCATTACATTGTGGTGCCCTATCAAATTTATCAAGAGGGTAACTTTGGTATGGTTAGTATGATGGGAAGTCGACACACTGGCATGAATTTCTCACTAAACCACCTCTTTGGGACAACTCATCTCATAGATGACCTAACGTTTTGTGGCCCCAGAATGAGCGCATCTTTGATCCACCTCATCTCTTCTTTCTTTTAGTTCTTCACATTGCATGACCGTGTATCTTGTTTTGTTGTATATTAAACACCTTGTGTGTGTCCTTTTGTGCTTATGTTGGTTTGACTTAGGATCTTGGATCTGGGGAACTTGACCGTTGCTTTGATCCTTGTCATCCTTTGTCATCAGCTTGAGTACATTAGGTTCCCTCTTGATGTACATGTTTGGCTACTTTAGTGCGAGTTTGAAGCAAGTTCATCCTCTCACTAAAGTGGGGGCTAAATTTAATGTAGAAAAATGTATCCCTTGAAGGCTACCTGGTTTGAGAACTGGTTTAATGTTTTCAAGTCTGACATAGATAATAATTTAGATGAAGGTTTTAAACATTATTGTGTAGGCCTGGCCTTGGTTAAGATAATAGAAGAATCTATAAGGAAATGGTGGGAAGAAGAAGAGAAGCTCAGACAGTACTTGGGAAAACTCAAAGTGATTGTGAAAAAATTTTGATGAAGAGTTGCCAGTCATAGATTTTGGATCATGAGAGCCCCAAATATATTTCAAATCCTATTAATGTATATGTTTTCAAAACAAATAATCTCATTGAACAAAGGATATATATGCTTAAAGGTATTCATGAGATATGGGAGAATGTAGGTATATTTGAAAATATTGTTGCAAAGCTCAAGGATAAGACTCTACCTCCTGATCAAAGACTCAAATCATTAGGGGAAATAAAAGATGCTTGGGAGATGAGACTTGATAAATTAACGAAAGAAGGAGACACTATTGAGTTGACTCTTATGGATAAACTGCTAGATATTAGATGTGATATGAAGTGGGCAATTACAAACATTGTCCAATTAAGGGAATTAATTACCGCAGTGGAAAAGAGGTTTGGGGAATCAAAGTTTAAAGTTTATTGGGTCGATGGACCTGATGATGATACACTAAAATAGGTTTTTCATAATTATGATGAATATCATCATGAGGGTGATAAATAAAAATAATTATTCTAGCTATCTTTTTTTAGCAGCAACATTGTCGTGACAATTTTTGAACAGATGGGTGACTCTAAATTAGTTTTGGTAAGTTAGAGATAACTCATAGTGGCCAGCAGAGGATAGAATCAGAACTCGCAATTATTTTTTGATTGAGGAAGCATGTGGCACCCCTTTTCAGCACTTATGGTTTTCAACAGAGACAAACACTGGGAGTTAACTGGGCATCCCTACAATAAAGGATCTGGGCCCCTGATTTATGGATCTTGATTTTGCATGGGAGGAATGAATGTTATTTTTGTCTATATTATAGAATTATATCCTCATTGTAAAGGTTGACTAATTGAAGTCTGACTAGCTACCTGAAGATTGGAATTTTAGTTTTTACAGTTATTTTTACAGCTTTCATGCAAAACACACTTAGATACTTTTTTACAGTTTTAATAGAAGTGGTTCTATTTTAAGAAGTTGTTTTCCCTCAATGATGGTGTTGATAAACAATGGTTGTTCATATGCCAGTGCATTTTGCTACACATAAATGTTTCTTATTTGATGAAAATCAATAGAAGACTCTGAAATTGAAACCATTTTATTACATTATCTGTGAATGATGTTTCTTGACATTTTTCGATCTGTTAATTCTGGTAATGAGCTTGTGATATTTTATTCTTGAAAAAGTAAAAAAAATGTGATGATGAATGGTTGTGTGATTTAAACTTTCATTATGAATGGATGCAATGGGATGAATCATTTCATAAATTGTATTATTCTATAGTTTGGTTAATTAGGAAGGCGCTCATAGTTAGAATTTGCATATTTGAATTAAAGAAATGTGTGTTCATGTTTTGCTATCTGAAAGCCTTGACGATATTTTGCTATTTATTTAAACCCCCCCAATGTTAAGTTATTTTGTATTGTCCATTTTGTACTTATTTACCAATAGGCCCCTTGAACATTACAGCCTCATTGACCACTTAACGAAATAGCAACATTGTGATCCAACATCTAGGACCTTGGAAGGCGATTGATTTAATGGTTATTTGTCTTTTTCAAGAGAGGTAAGGTGATTATATCTTTCCTGCATGTTGTTGTGTCAATTTGGACATCAAGAGAGCTGGTGCTAGAAGGAGGGCCCAAAAGAAAAAATTGGAGCGAATTGGGTCCTTTTCACCAGACAAGTTTGAAAGAGTTCTGATATCCGCTACAAATCCAGACCCATTACTCAAAATCCAAACCCCTATTAGACCCAGGTCCCATCTGGTTTCGATCCCACCACCATTAACACCACCAATTACTCCACCCGCATTTCCACCCATACCATAATTGGCACAACCAAATCCACCACCACCCATGGCATTCTTTGCAAATAATCCTTCACCACTGGGAACCATTCCTGGTGGAATTCATGAAATGCCTAAGAATCCTAAGAAATTATGTCCCAGGTACACCCATGGGGAGTTACAAAATGCTAAAGAGCACATACAGGAATTCAAAGATTCTTTCACTCAGACTTAGATAGCTCATCATGATGTTGCATGTAGGTTATTCCCTTATTCATTGGGATATATGGCTTACAGCTGGTACCTAAACCTGCCTACTGGATCCATCCTGAGTTGGACAAACTTAGAAGATGCTTTTATTAATCAATTTTAGGTTTATGTAGACCCTATTATCTTATATCACTAGTTTTCCACAATTAGGAAGGAACCACAAGAACCATTACCGCTATTTAACACTTTTTTCCAAAGGATGTACAGGTGGTTGCAAGATCCCTATCTGGTGGCTGAGAATGTTGTCATCCAAGCGTACCTAAAGGCCATAGACCCACTGATTGGTTTATTTTTGTAGAGAACTTAACTTACGGTAGACATTGATTCATTTTCCAAGGTGTATCACCTCACTATTAAACTAAAGCAAAAGATAAGTTCACAATCAGGTGACCTTAGAGGGGTTTTTCCTCCCTTAGGATATCCTCTGATGTCTAATCTGACCCTACTATTTAATAAAGTCCCAAGGATGTCCCACTATGCCTTTGGACCTTTAGTTGAGTTACAATCTCCTTCCCCACAACCATGGGTTAATGGTGGGACTTTAGATTCCTCCTAGAAAACTTAGAATCCACATAATCTTACTGGGGGATCTAACCCTGTGACTCACTCAACAGTAGTAAATCCTACAGAAAGTGAACACACCACTCATTTGACCACATAGTTAGACACTCTAAAGAAGAATTTATCTCAGGTGACCAATGAGATGGCTCAAGTTAAAATTAACCCCTATTAGAACTAAAATTAGAATCAAGGTTACCAGAATCAGGGAGGGTTTTCCAATCAGAGTGCCAATCAGAAACAAAGGAATTTTCAAGGTCAAAACATCCCCAACCAAAATTATCAAAATCGGAATAGGGGATACCATCAGAGACCTAATAATAATAGGTAGTGGAATACAAGACCAAACAATGGGGGAGTTCCCCACAACTATCAATCTAATGAAGATAAGTCGCACACTACAAATGTGGTAGATTTGAATTTCATGAGGAATTGGTGCAGGCTACATGACACTACCTCACATTCTAAAGTTAATTTCCCTGAGATGGAAAAGGTTGTCAAAATAGCATAAGATGACTCCTAACCACCACAAGGAAATCCTAACAAAGGTATCGGTTCAGTTGATACAACCATGGCTTTTGAAACCATTGATGAAAAATACCAATTTCCCATGCAAGGAGAGAATGAACCAGAGGAAGATACCTATGATGCTTAGGCTTTTCAAACCAAGGGAGGCCATAAACTGAGGAATTAGAAAAGGGGGCCATTTACCACATCCACCCCTCCCAACACTATGGTTCCCTTGAACCAAAATGCTAACAATAATTTTCCTCCACCAAAAGGCCCACCTGAATTGCAGAATAAAGGTAACTCTACTTTTGTTCCTAAATTTCAGATGAATAATGACATAGAATTCGATTTCATTTCAGAAATGCAGAAATAAAAGACCTCTCTATCATTTTCAACATTCTGAAGTGGTGCCCCACCCAACGTGACATTGTATTGAAAGATTTTGAGGAGGAAGATAGGTCAAAAGGAGAGAATAAGGCAACTCCAACCACTGATATGAATGCAACCCTGTACAGAGGTAAGATAAGGACACCCCCAATTCTTTTGAGCTTGAGAATTTTCAAAAAGAATTTCCTTTTAGATTATGGAGCCTCAGGTAATGTCATGTCATTCTCTATTTGCAAAAATTTGGGTTTAAGTTCAGTTCAGACTCACAAGAAATTAATACAATTAGATAAAACTAAGGTTAATGTCATTGGAGAACTAAAGAATGTACATGTGTAGATTGGATCAGACTTGCAAATCCAAACATATATGGATATTCAGGTGGCTAATATCCCTGAAACATATGGCATGTTGCTAACCAAGACTTGATGAAGAGTATTGGAGGTTATCTCTCCCTGGATTTCTCACACACGTGGCTCCCATGGAAAGGGGTAGCAACTTAGATCAGGATCGAGAGTGAACCATGTCTGAAACATATTATCACTGAATATGATTGTCCTAATGAGGTCACCTATTTTGAAATTGAGATGGGAGTGTATAGGAGGGAAGAAATTATGACCTTCTCGATGTTTAATCCTGACTGCTCACATCCTTTGGAGCACAGTGATCCTATGACAACTTTCAACCAACAAGTTTTAATCAAAAAATTACAAGATAGGTTGGTTTTGGGAGATGAGGTTCACTTATGGAGTTTGTTACTCCCGAACTGGTGCAGGGTCCATTACCAGAGCCATTCTGAGCTAACATGTCAACCCTGTCTAGATATTCTCAACCATGTCTACCAGTCAGGAGAGACCTATGAACATAACCCCAAAACATCTCCAAATCAGTTCCCATTTGAGGCTAGAGATGCAACTATTCTGATAAGGACCAATAATACCCAGGATGAAGTCGCCCCCCAAACAAGACATACTCAAGTCCTTTTTCTGATTTATGAAATAACACTGAGGAATCTCAAAAGTTGTCTAACACACCCACCCCTTCTAATCTTCCAATTCCCAAGGGGTTGCTCAAGAAAATAACCAACTATAGAAATACTGATCAAGGTGAGGTGCAGGAAATAGTTTTCGCACAAGTTTTAAATTTGAGTGAAGTACCTAATGAAGATCATTTACAGTAGTCTCCCAATCCTAATGTACTAAACCAATCTTAGCCGCCACTTATTTCTCGCAAGAAAACACCCATGACTCACCTAAAGAAGGAGATCCCAACCCAAGACCAACTTTGGACCCTTAAATTTGATGGTCCCAAGTCTAAAACAATGAGTGGAGCTGGAGTTGAACTAACACACCCGAAAGGGAAAACCTATTTTTCTTCTTACAGGTTGCAATTTGGATGCACTAACAATGTTGCAATATATGAAGCACTTTCAAGAGGATTGATGTTTGCGCATCAAAAGAAAATTATAGCTCTGACAATCATGGGAGATTCTAAGGTAATTATTAAGCAAGTTTGTAGTCAATATACATGCCATAACAATAGGTTGGTTGCATATAGGAACATGATATGGAATCTGATAGAAGATTTTGATTCTTTTGGAATCAAATTGATTCCCAGAGAAGATAGCTAGATAGCGAACGCACTAGCTATTGTTGCCAGTACTTTGGAGCCCATGCAGGATTCCAAACTAAAAATGTTTTATGTGGAATTAGTGTTGATTCTTTCCATCCCTAACAACATCCAAAATTTCTAAGTTTTTGATGATGACCAGCATATCCTTGATTTCCTCACTAGTTCAAATGTATTTGAAGGGCAGATCATCGATGAATTTGACCGAGATCAGGGAGATTGGGATCTAGAAAATTGTAATGTTGAAGGCATAATGAACCTAAAATCCAACAACATTCCTAAAGGAATAGTAGCATTATAGAGGATATTTTATTTTGATCCTCGGGCTCGCAAAAAATTGCCTACAAATACTGAAGGAGGAAAGTATGAGTCATATAACTTAGCAAATTCGGGCCCGAAAAGGAACATTTTTATTGGTAAGACTTGTCCCAAAGAAATCAGGGACAAAATCTTGGGAGTACTAAAGAGAGACATCGCAAAAATCGCTTGGGCGTATGAAGACCTGAAGACCTTTAACACTTTAGTAATCATGCACACCATCCTATTGAAACTTGAAGCAAATCCATTCCAACAAAAACAACACCAATTCAATGCTCTAATCGAACCTCTGATTCTTAAAGAGGTACAAAATATACTGTCGGCAAGAATAATTTTTCCAGTAAGGAATTCAACCTGGGTTTCTAATCCAGTCCCTTTCCGTAAGAAGAATGGGGAAATCAAATTATGTGTCGACTTCATAAATCTGAATAAAGCTTCAAAAAAAGACAACTACTCACTCCCTTCTCTCGACAAGGTGTTGCAAATAGTCAATGATTCACAAATGATATCATTCCTAGATGGATATTCTAGATATAATTAGGTGTTAGTCAACTACGAAGTAGAATGAAAATTGCCTTCACTACCAAGTGGGGGACATTTTCCTATAAGAGGATGTCATTCGGTCTCATTAACACTGGAGCCACCTTTCAATGTGCAATGGACGTGGCGTTCAAGTATCTAGTAGGTAAGTGCATTATCATTTACAAGGATGGTCTCACTATGTTTTCAAAGAATAGGGAAGACCACCCTACAAATTTGTCAAAGGTACTAGTTAAATGTATACGTTATGGCGCATCCCTCAATCCAAAGAAGTGTGTATTTGAGGTTTTGAAAGGGAAAATCTTAGGTCACATAATATCAAAAAGAGGGATATCAATTAACTCTGATCGAGTAGAATCCATTCTGAAGTTAACCATGCCAAGTATTAAAAAGGAAATGAGATCTTTCTTTGGGAAGATAAATTTTGTAAGGAAATTTATAACTGGGTTTGCGGAGATCGTCAAACCCCTTAATGAAATGATGAAGAAGGATGCAAAGATCGAATGGAGTAATGAGGCTAAGGTTTCCTTCACACAAATAAAATAGTCTATCATAGAGGCACCTTTTCTAACCAGTCCCAATTATTCACTGCCTTTTTATATTTATTCTTCACATATGATCATTTGTGTGCTGCTATCTTGACACAGTGAAAAGGAAAGGGAGACAAACGACCTATAGCTTTCATGAGCTCTCCATTCAAAAAATTTGAAGTTAGGTATCCACCTTTGAAAAGTAGGCCTTTGCACTGGAATAGGTTGTTTTAAGAAGTTCTGGCACTATATTCTTTGCAGTCATATCACTGCCATAGTTCGTGACCCTACAATGAAGTCTCTTCTAATGCAAAGTGAATTGGGAGAAAGAAGAGGAAAATGGATGGCAATTATGCAAGAGTTTGATCTTGAAATTCATCTGATGAGGTTAGTTTGAGGGCAAGTTCTATCCAATACTATGGCTAACATTGACACCAAGATTACTTGCCAGCAATATATTGTACAGTCATTCACAGGTGATCCTTGGTACATGGATTTAATTTTCTTGTTGTTAAACAATAAATGTGCCAATGGAATGAATACCACTCAGACAAGAGCATTGAGACTAAATATTTCCCATTATATGCTCAAAGGAGGAGCCCTATATAGGAGGAAATTTGATGGTGTCTATTTTCACTACCTTGATCAACAACAAGAAAAACATGCCATTATCGAGTTTCATGGCAGACATGGTATTGTGCACAGTTCAGCTGATGCCATGGCACACCAAATTATGAGATCTGGTTATTATTAGCCCCATGTATTCTAAGATGCTCATCAACATGTTAGGACATGTTATACATGTCAAAATTTGGCATCTTGAGAATGCAACCCAACAGGCCCCTTGAACATTGCAGCCTCAATGACCGCTCAACGAAACATCAACATTGTGATCCAACATCTAGGACCTTGGAAGATGATTGATTTAACATTTTTTTATCTTTTTCAAGAGAGGTGAGGTGATTATATCTTGTATGCATGTTGTTGTGTCAATTTGGCCATCAACAACTAATACTAGGTTGGCCACTCAAGTGAAGCGTCACATCAAATAGATGATCCTAGCACTCAATAACTTTTGAATTTCTTTCTGAATTAAAGGTTCAAGTAATACATTAACTGGTTGTTGCCTCTACCTGAATGGATTTTTATTTTTCCATAGGGGGATGTATAGGAGTGAATTTGCATCCCTTGTGTAAATTCCCCTTTCACATACACTCACCTTAGAAAATCAAATCCAAAGGCAAAATTCCACATCACCCACCTACCTTCTGCCCACTTGGCTTTTGTCTTGTATGTCGGTGAGAATATTTTTCGGGGACGCAAGCGCGACGTGTGAACATCTACATGGCGCATTGTCATCCCTGATAGATTCCTGCATATAAATTTGGCACAGGTGTTACACTACTCATTAGGGATGAATTTTAACGTCCTTCTATCGACCAACCGACCTGAAAATATTTTATTCCTTCTCATCCCACCTTCAAAAGAATAACCTTCACTATCGCTTCATCTTCTACACATTCAATCAATCTCTCTATCAATTCCAGTCTATTTTCTTCACACTTTGGGATATCTTGAAGCATTCTACCAGCATTCTCTCAGCTTGAGTATTGCAACAGATTGACACTCCATCAACTCCACATTGCACGTGTGAGGATACCATAGAAGTTGTGAGCTTAGAGTCTTACGAGACCTCCCTTCACCACGATTGCAACAGTGGTGACTTTTCCAATTTCGTTGCTTGCATTCTCCCTTCATTGGCCTTGAGAGCCTTTGGGTGGAGGTGGTAACACTTCATTCCTCTCCTTTGTGATTTGATAGAGTAGCATTTGTCTTTTGTAGTGTTCATTATACTTCTTTCATTTCCTTTATTGCATATTCTATTTCGTTTCTTTCTGGTTTTCCGTGGAGGTTGAAACACCAAAGCGGGGGTTAGACTGAGGCAAACCCCTATACAACCCCAACAATTTTCCCCTTGTTGCTTGTGTGTAGGTGAATGTGTGCATGGAGCTAGTTGGAGAACTATCATTTTTGTGAGATAATACTTATCACCCTAGCTTTTATTTACTTGTTTTATCATCTCTGCCTTTATTTTTTGTACTTCATCATTTTGTTTACTTCATTAAAATTAGTTAGCTAGGTAGTTTAGTAAGTTTTTGATGTTTTTTTATTGTATCTTACACTTTTTGTCCATATAGAACCCAGCACACTAGAGAGATGCCAGTGCGTCGCACTGTCATCCCAAACCTGTGTTGTTGTCCTCAAACAAAGAGTTGTCTAAGGTACAGTTCAGACTCAAAAAATTGGCTCATCTAGTCCCAGATAGAATTCCAGGTTTGTAGAGTCACACAAGTACTTCCTTGTGCTCTTACATCTTGATCCTCACCCCAAAACATCCCTTTAGAGTGAGTTAAGTTAGGGTAGCCCTTCGCTCTCGACTCTCCATGAGCTAGAGCCATGACGTGGTTGGTCCCCCTCCCCCTCTCTTACACTTTTGGTGAATCCGGCGTGAACAACATCTATCCATTCACTTGTGTTGAGACCTTTTTCCCCACACCTGGTGGTTGTTGTAACCTTGAGTATTGTGAAGGTTTATGAGCATCACAACCCATTCCATGACTTTCAAGAATGTTGTTAGGAGAAGTGTGTGACACCTACCGATGGAGAAGGTGAAGGTCACTTCCAATTTCACCTCTAGTTTTTCCACTAGATGGGTTTCAAGGAAGAGACCACTGGTGTTCCTACCGCCTTGGAATCCCCTACGGCTTCATCCGTAGATGAGGATGATGTTGTGCGTATTCATGTGAAAAACCTTATGGCATTAGATAATAGATTAATAGACCTTATAAATCATTAAAAAAAGTACCAAGCATGGCAAGAGCTGCTAGGCTTACTAGTGAAGGGATACGTTTGCTAGGGAAAGATCGAACAAGTGTAGAGTTTCTACATGGCCTCATCGATCTAACTGAAGCTTATATCCCTTCGTATAGGCCTAGATCAGGTACCACCTGAGGAGAAGTGCTTGATGCCTATGAAAGGAAAATAGTTGTTTCAATGCCCACTACATTCATATGCATGGACAAAGTAGGGCCTTTGATCAATGTCTCTTCTACTTCTCAAAGGCCTAACACTCTCAAGCTGAGTAAAACACCCCTTGGGTTCAGTTTCACTCCTCCTACTACCCCTGACAGCAAAGGTTTGGGTGGAATGAGTGGTGGTGGATTTGGTAGTGGAGGTGGCACTGGTGAAGGTGGATTTGGTGGAGGCCATGGAGGTGGCTTTGGTAGTGGAGGTGGCTCCGATAGAGGCCCTACCAATGGTGGTGTCTTCGGTAGTGGTCACAGTGGTGGCATTGGAGGTGGCTCCAAAGGTAGTTCTAGTGGCGGCAACTTTGGGGGCTTCATTGGTCCTTTGTCATATTTTGACCCTATTTTGAATGCCCTGCTTTAAAACATGAGTTGAATACAAAACCAATTGGAAAGTCTCTCTTAGGCCTCTACCCAGGCTATCTTTCAGCCCTTCTTCCAACATAGCCCATTGTCAATAGCAATCCTCAGTACTCACTTCCCACAAGGAATGGAGATTCCAAAATTTGAGAATTATGGTGGCAAAGGGGACCCACAAACGCATGTGTCCTCCTTTAATTCCATATGTATAGACTTCTTCCATCACGACGTGTTGATGGAAAAAATATTTTCTTGATCTCTTAAGGATATAGTGCTTGAGTGGTATTGTTCCTTGCCTGAAAAATCTACCTTCTCATTTGATCAACTTGTAAATCAGTTTCTTTGATAGTTCCAAGCCAACATTAGACTGAATATGAATTTCTCGGATCTCATTTGATGCAAGCAAGGGGATAACAAGAAGATAACTGACTTCATAGCATGATATCAAGCACTCTTTTCGTAGATCTCATACCCGCTACCCAATTCTGACATGCAGAAGGTGTTCATAACTAACCTACAAAGACCTTAGCAAGAAAAAATTGCCCTTATGAAATACCCTTTTTCATGCATTTATGTGCTACATTACGAGAATATCAACAAATGGTAGTTCAGTTCAGTGGATCCTCCTCGTGCTCCCATTTAGAAGGAAAATCTATTGTATCAATCTCAAGAAAAGGTAAGGCTATTGCAAATGTAGTAGCTGTGATGAATGATAATGGCCTCAGATGCAATAAAAAGTTCACAAAGTTAGCAGAATCTTATTCTTCCATCTTACAAAGTTGTTGAAGGATAAGATCATAACCTTGGAGAACCCTCGACCTCTCAAGGAACCTTACCATGATTGGTACAATGCAAATTCCTTTTGTCAGTACCATGGAGTTAATGGACACAATACCCAACGGTGTATGTGCTTGTGTCACGAGATATAGGACCGCATTGATGATGGTACTATTCATCTCAATGGGATGAAACAAAATATGAATAAATCGATGGTGAAAGCCAATAGTGAGTTGCAGATATACAAGGACCCATTTCTATCTCATTCTGCTAACTTAATTATTGATCCCTCTGATTCTTTTACTCAGCCTTTGGTGTACATTAATATGGTAACGATCACTCCTTCCCCACAACCTATGACTGGCTTGCCAGACATGATATTCACCTCGTAGGACATGCCATTAAAAAATAATCCCTCTCCCCTCTACATTCTCACTCATCCAACCAGAACATTGTGACAAGGGTCTTAGTTGACCCTACGAGCCCAGTGAACGTTATCACAAAGGAGACGTTGTGGCTAAATTCATTGCAAAGGGAGGAGTACAAAGAAACAATTTCCACCATCTATACGCACGATGACCTTTCTCTCAAGCTGTATGGATAAATAACTTTGTCCATCCTAGTTGCACCTAGGGTCGTGGACACAACCTTTGATGTTATCCCATAATCATATTTGTTCAGGGTGAAGTTAGGCATACCTTGGTTAGCTTCCATGAACGAAATTGTTTTCATCATTCATAAGTGTTTGAAATTCTCCCATGAAGGTGTTGTGCATTTCGTGCATGACACTGGATACTAGTCATTGGTGTCCTATGGGGGCTACTCATTGGATCATTTGTTGCCTGCCCTGGTCGGTCCACTTCCTCCAAGAATTAACCTACTCTACCAAAACTATGTAAAGTATAGACCAGGGGCAAAGGATAGCCAAAATTGACCCTTCCGATAGTGCAGCAACAAGCTACCTCCTCTTCTCATAAGGGAAAGAAGAAGCGTGGCCATCCTCGGGATACCTCTTCCACTCCTCTCTCTAAAGAATAGTTTTGGATGTCTACCCCTAGATTCCACATGAGAAGTCTGATGGTGCTTGATTGGCGCAAGGCTAAGATTAAGCTATCGGATCTTCCTATAGTACCTCCTATACCTTGTACTTACCTATATGATAGAAGAAAGGGTCCTCATAGGGAATCTTCTATGTCTCATCCTCTGTGGCCTCCCACTGCTCTTGCTCCTAAAGAAGTGAATGGGAAGAGGCCCACTGTCGAGGTGCTAGAGCTGACTCCCCCCATTATTTCTCAACCTCTTCCTCCTACTCATTTTCAGGAGTTTGTCCCTCTATCAAAGATGGTTATGATAGACACTCCTATGGATGAGCATGAGCCTTTTGTCCCTTCGTAGCTCCAGACCTCTAGCTCAAAGATTCATAGAAACCGCCTTACGCGTGACCACAAGCACCGATGAAAGGCTCTTGCAACTAAGCATGACGCTTTTCAGAAAAAGGAAGAGGATTTTACCACCCCTACTATGGGGCCTCCTTTTGTGCCCTCCTCCTTCCTCCCCTTTGCTTCCATTCAACCGAGTCCATTCTCGCTTTTAGATCCTGTTGTGAGCATCAATACACTTGACCCTAAAACGGTGCAGGTGTTTATCGCTCCTTCGATTGAGCTGCCTCATTTGATGTCCCTTCCAAACATCTCACCATTCCCTAAACCCATGGACATGTGGAATACCTCGGTAGTGTTTGCCACAGTTTTCTCCTCCTCTTTTGTGCCTATTGCCTCGTCTATGGGGAGTTCACATCCTTCGACAAAGAAGAAAGCCAAAGTTGTCCCTTCTAGCAATAGGGGGTGTAAGAGGAGCCCACCTTCTTCAAAGGGTAGTCCTACACTAGCTTGCATCATCCTAGTAACAGAGCAAGTCGCAACTTCCCTTGAGTTTGTCACCACTCCCGAGTTGCTCGATGAGCCAAGTGGTGAATCTCGACATCATCCTCCCCATCCATTGAGATACCACATGTCACTCCCATGAAGTGCATGTTTAACTCCTTGGATGAGGTCCCGACCTTGTTGAAAATCTTTGCAAAATTGTTGACCATAGCTCCACAAGAGTCGAGTGAAGAAGACCTTGTGGGGCCTTCTTCCTTAGCCCTTGTTGCGAGAGGGTCGAGAGATCCTCCCCTTAATATTCCACCACTACAAGCTCATCTTCCTTCCCCTTATAATGATCTAGATTGGGAAGCAAATGACCTCTTGATCGATGAGTGTTAGGGGAGGCCTCTTCTTTACCTTTAGATTAGGTGTGTGTGTGTGTTGTGATGTGTTCCCTTGTGCTTACCTTACGTGTTCCTAGATTTCCCTTGTCACCCTTGTAGGTTCTTGGATATAGGAGTGATTTTGTGTCGTAAAACTTCCTTTATTTGTATAATTATTCTTCCTCTGTTATGTGCCTTGATTTTTGGAAAATTGGGGATGATGCAAAGTGTTGGGAGCATTTAGGCTTCCCCTCCATGTTGACCCAATTTTTTTTATTATTTTTACTTTGTCTTCTCATGCATTCTTCATATGATCTGGTATAGTAGGGGGTTGATGATAATTCATTTATATACTATTATTATACTTATATATATTTATGAGCAGCTCTGACCCCAAAATATTAGATCACCCCTATGCCTTATGTCTATGATGTCATTGTTTCTTTTACACTTTTCTTGTCTTTCTCTCTTATTTGCTTGAGTTGTCCCTCATATGTGTGACAACATCATTTCCATGATACTTTGATTTTCAGAACACATTCGTTGCCAACGATCTTTTTTTTAAATCCTTTGCAAACTTTTTAAAAAATTTGCATTCTCAACTTGGACCCCTAGTGGAACGTGTTTCCTTCATCGTGGGTTTTAAAAAGAGATTGAAGAACTTTCCTCTGAGGAGGGAGAAAATTTTCCTGCGGGAGAAGCTTCGACCTTATCCTCACGAGGGGGAATTGTATTCCTTTCAAATTCCTTGATGAAGTGAACATCTTTCAAAAGGATTCCTTGATGACGAATTGACTTGTGAAAAGTTCAAAAGGATTCCTTGATGACGAATTGACTTGCGAAAAATATTTTCACACTTTCAAACAACGCATCCCTTGAGTGGAACCCTCTTCTTTTGAAGGGTTCCTGAGGAAACCCTTTGAAAGTATTTCAAATTTTTGACTATCTGCATGATTATCTATCTATTTCCTTGTGTGGTTGCTTTTGCTTTCTAACATGTTTTATCTACGGATTAACATGTTGCTTTGCAGCTACACCTCTGAAGTTGCTTTCCAGTCCAACTCTATGGAGTCCCCTTACACTGGGCTTCCTTCATGAGAGAGTACTTGGGGGAATGCCTTATTGAAGGTATGTGGTTCTGTGAGGCATTTAAATCCTACAGGATTTGTCCATCGTTGGTCTGAGGGCCTTTGGTGTACTTTGTGCAACTTCATAGTTCTACGGAGCTATGGAATCCTTTTGTTCGAAACTCCTCAAGAGAGAGTACTTGTGGAGTCCTTTTCTTGCCTGTAATTTCGAGATCACCAGATCGCGGTCTGCTTCCTTGATGGTTTAGTTATACATTTCTAACTCTTCAATCTACTTTACCGAACACTCATCAATGCTCGTGCTCACTAAATTGGGGGAAAATGTATAGAAGTGAATTTGCACCTCTTGTGTAAATTCCCCTTTCACATACCCTCACCTTATATAATCAAATATGAAGGAAAAATTCCACATCACCCACCTACCTTTCGCCCACTTGGTGTTTTTTTGGTGTGTCGATGAGAGAATATTTATCAGGGATGCAAGCACAGTGCACAGACGTCTACACAGCGCGCAGACATCTGCACGGCGCGTTGTCATCCCTAACAGATTCTCGCATCTAAAGTTGGAAGAGGTGTTACACTCCTCATTAGGGATGATTTGTAACGTCCTTTTGTTGACCAACTGACTTGAAAGTGGCTTATTCCTTCTCATCCCACCTTCAAAAGAACAATCTTCACTATCACTTCATCTTCTACACATTCAATCAATATCTCTATCAATTCCACTCCATTTTCTTCACACTTTGGGATCTCTTGAAGCATTCTACTAAAATTCTCTCAGCTTAAGCATTACAGTAGCTTGACACTCCATCAACTCCACATTGCACATGTGAGGCTACCATAGAAGTTGCGAGCTTGGAGTCTTGCAAGACCTCCCTTCACCACAGTTGCGATGGTGGTGACTTTTCTAAGTTTGTTGCTTGCATTCTCCCTTCATTGGCCTTGATATCCTTTAGGTGGAGGTGGTAACGCTCCATTCCTCTCCTTTTTGGTTTGATAGAGTAGCATTTATCATTTTTAGTGTTCATTGTATTTCTTTCATTTCCTTTATCGCATATTCTACTCCATTGCTTTCTAGCTGTCTGTGGAGGTGGAAGCACCAAAGTGAGGGTTTGACTAAGGCAAACCCCTATATAACACCAACAATTTTCCCCTTCTCGCTTATGTGTAGGTGAATGTGTAGGTGGAGCTAGTGGGTGAACTAGTGTTTTTGTGAGGTAATACTCGTCACCCTAGCTTTTATTTACTTGCTTTATCATCTCCACCTTTATTTTTCGTACTTCATCATTTTGTTTACTTCAAAAAAATCAATTAGCTAGGTAGTTTAGTAATTTTCTATTATTTTTTACTGTGTCTTACGCTTTCTATTCATACAAACATCAGCACGCTAGAGAGATGCTAGCATGCCACATTGTTGTCCCAAACCTGCGCTACCATCCTCAGATAAAGAGCTACCTGAGGTACAGTTCGGACTCCAGAAACTGACTTGTCTAGCCTCAAATAGAATTTTGAGTATGTAGAGTGACATAAGTACTTCCTAGTGCTCTTCATTCTCGATCCTCACCCAAAAACATCCCTTTAGAGTGAGGTACATTAGGGCAGCCCTTCATTCTCGGCTCTTTGTGACCTAGAGCCTTGGCATGGTTGTTCCCCCTCTCTTACAAGGGATATTGTGTGTGATTATCAATGTATCATAGGTCTTTATCTCTTTGTAGCTCCATGTAATTACCTCTTTGTAATCTATCAAGGATTTTATTATTCCATCCCTTTCTTTCAAGGTATAAATCTATCTGATAGAAACTTCTCTTTTATCAAGCTTTTCCCCCAAGTTGCGGAGATCACTTGTACTCCCACTTGAGTTGGTGGTGGCCTTTTGAATCCTAGTGGTATTATCAAGATCAAATATCCTCTCCAACGCTACCATAATTTTGGGGATAGTGTTGGTCTTCAGGTTAATGATGTCATCCTTAACTATCTTGAATGGATCCCTATCACATTCATCAAAAATTTGAGCAGTGAAGATCTCGAAGATGGTGTGAATTCGAGGATATGTTGGTCATCCTCAAACACCTAAAAATTAGTTATATTGTCTTGGATTGATGGTACAAGAACCATCTCTATTGAAAATTTTTTAAGGTGAGAACGAGTCATAGGTTCTAAAGAACTTGCAGAAGCAACGAGGGCATCTGCAATATAATTATTCAATCTAGGGATTGAATTTCTGTTAAAGGCTTCAAAATATTCAATCAAAACCCACTATTTCAATAGGTAGCCAATCTTTTATCATGACAGGAATATTAGATTCTTACCTACCTTCAATCAGTTGAGAATCCCCTTCTACAAACATCTATTTGACCTTATTTTGATGGGCCAACAACAAACCCCTGGTCAGAGCTTCATACTCTATGACATTGTTGGTACATGTGAATTGCAATTTGAAAGCACTCGGGAAAGATATCCCTTGTGGGCTAACCAATTCAATGCCAACACCATTCCCCTATTTGCACTTAGATCCATCAAATCTAAGCTTCCAAATTGTTTGCTTTCCAGAGGTAATGCTGGTGGGATGTTTCCCTTTTCTTGACTATCTTGGTTAGTGATAACTAGGCCTCTAATTTTCTTTCCCACATCTTCCGACAAGTTCTTCTCTATGGAGGTCAAACTTTCCTCTCCAAGAGGATTATTTATGAGAAGAGAAAATATTTATTCTCAAGTATCTTGCTCATCCTCTGAGGTCAACTAATCTAATGAATCAAAACTTTCATCTTATGTTGTATTTTCCTCTAAGTTACTACCTTCTAGCTTTGGATAATGCATCATTTTGACTCTTTCCCACGCATCCTGACAACTTGGAAAAGTGAACTTAAAGTGTTTTGTTTCATAGATCTTGCACCACCCTGGTAACAATAGTATAAAGGTATCTACATACTCCCCAAGGTTAGTTATATCACTATATATTTTATTCAAAAAATCTTGAAAGACCTGATCTACAATTTCAAATTCCTATAGTCCTTTGATAGGACTTTCCACTTCTAATTGCTCTTCATTTTTTAATGGCATCATCATAATATCATTCATTTTATACATACCCAAGTCTAATTCTAGGAATGACACCTCATTTGGGGTATTATATTCAATTATTATATATTTTAACTTAGGTTCAGCTTCGATCTTAATCTGGTTATTTAGTCCCTTCCATGATAACCAGAGTTGTGTGAAGTCTGTTGATAACCATCCTCTTAAATTTTTAGTCCACTCTCGACTAAGAAACATTCTATACATTTCAAGAATATCCACTACATGTATATCAATGTATTCCTAGACTCTCGGGTCAAAGGCTAATTGTAAATACACATTCTTTAATTCCCCTATGACTTTGACTTCAATCTTATCCATCTAGACCACAACTCTATTGGTTGGTCTGGGTGTCATTCCTAGATTTTGACAAATGTTTTAGGGTATGATATCACATGATGACCCAGATTCTACTAAATAGTTGTGGACATTTTACCAAACATACGTACTGTCAATAAAAAAGAGGGGATTTTGATTTTACCTTTGAAGATAATAGCCATGACATCAAAGGTATTAAGGGCTTTTCCTTTATCCTTTTGAGTAGAACCAACAGAAGTTCAAGTGGGGTTGGCTAATGATTATAATAATGATTCCTTTTGGGTTGGGAAAGTTGCAGCACGTTGTAGATGGAGGTGTTGGATTTTTTTTTTAAATCATCCACAACACTATACTTTTCTTCATTTTGATTGGGGTTATGTAGGGTGTGAAGTTACTTGATCTAGCCTTCCATCTGAAAGGATCCTTCAGGGTAGGAGGATTGTTGTCTGCATGAGGGTCTAGGGGAGTTGGATGTGAGCTTTGTGGAATCCCATCAGTCAAAGGTTCCTTCTTAACTCTCATGTTATAGTTTCTTGTGTTCCATTGAAAGGCGGGGATGTCCACTCCTTCTTTCTCATTTTTGTTTTTGAATGGAAATGTGAATTCTTATTCTTGAGAAGAGTGTCTTAAATTATTCTCGTAAGAATCTACCATCATGGCTTTCATGCCACAAGTAGAGTTTTGAGAACTACCTTACACTAGTGAAGATACTTTTTGCATGTTTGGGCAGTTGGCCTCAATATGGTTATATATTTCATGAAACATACAACCAATGTTATCTACAGAATCTATAATGTTAGCACCATCTAGTAGACTAAGAACTCGATTATTAGGCCAGGTATTCCAAGTTTGATTTCCTCTGTAGTTGTTAAACCCTCAATTTTGGAAACCTTAGTTATTTTAATTATTCCCTTGATTGTGATTAAAACTTTGGCGACTATTTTGATTGTGAGTGTTCCCTGTTTGGGGAGGATTAACATGCATACAGGTCAATTCATTTGTCACTTGAGATAGCATCTTTTTCATGGCTTCAACTTCAAAAGCTAATTGGGTTTTCTGATTTTAGCCAAGTGATGGCATTGATTACTCAAAGAATAGTTTAGTTAGATGTGTTATGCCATGTGTAATATTTACTTCTTTTCTATAGCTCGGCTAAGTAAGTTTGGGTGTGGTAAGGATTTTCTAGACAAGGGATTGATATGATAATAAATTCTAAGATGTATTCATAGCTCTTGGAATAGGTTTCATTAATGGTGTATGGTTTCTCAAATAATTATTTATAGCAAATATTTGATTGCCCATCCTTGGTGGACCTAAAGAAGGCAAAGCCCCAAAGATATTTCCAGCTTGCACATCCATTCGTTGGGTGAAGACAAGTGTTTTATTGTAACTTGTATCTAGTGTGTCTCTTTGATTCTCGGGTAATCTTTTCATAAATAGACCGATAAGGGAATCCATGGATCTAAGATAGGTTTGAACTGTTGTGAGCTTATGTATCACATATGGATCTACTAGTCATTTATGAGCTTTATTGAATTTTGTGTTCTAGATACCTATAGGCTTGTTTGGTTCTTTCCTACAAGTTACAAATTGATGGTAAAAAATGGTTGGGTCTATTGTCCTCGACTCATCATATACATACTCAAGACAAAAAAAATTGGGGTTCCTTGGAAGTTCATTTAGAACTGCTTTAACATTTAGTGGAGTACTTTCATTGACAATTAAAAATGCCATCGGTGGTGGCAGAGGGGTAGTAATGGTTACTATTTAGGGAGCTACTGTACTCGCAGGTGAGGATGGTGAACTAAGATTTAATGATGAAGCTACATATCTGGAAGATTCACCTTTGGATTTCCCTTTGTCACTCATTGTCTTCCTATGTTGGACTAAATTAGTCGAATATTCTTTATCAGGAGAAGATTTGAGTATCCTACGATATCTCTCTGTAGAGGATGACCCAAATTTTCTAGTTTTTCTAGTGTAGGCACTCCTTCTAGTGCTAATTCTATTGAGGGTGATTTTGGTCACACACAACATGCTAGGAAATAAGGGTTTATTTCCTCTCTTGAAAAGTAGTGAGAACTAATCCAATGTTCCTTTTTGTTAGGTCATGATTATGTGGGTAGCACAGTTGTAAGATCAATGTAGTTTTAGGAGAGGATATGGAATCTTGATAATTGGAAAATTATATGCAATCACGAAAGATAATCTTAATAATTGAAAACAACAAATTATATTTCAAAATATAGCAGATTGGAAATCAATTTATCACTCTTTCAATTCAATGTATAAACCATTTATAAAATAAAGTGGAAAAAGAAGTAGGGTAATGAGGAGTAATGTAAATCTAGTCTAATTGAAGAACAACATAAAGCATCCAATCAATCATGTTTGCATGTTTAAACAAGATCCTATAAAATAACCATTAATAGAAACAAAATTCACACATTTACTACTAATGGAGTGCAATATTCAAAGGAAACACAAAACGCATAAGATTTTTGAATTTCATTCAACCAGAACACTATTAATCACACTCAGATCTGGGAAAAAATCCTACTTAATTCCATAGATTAAACTTAGATCTCACTAATTTAGGAATTGTGACTAAAACATAATGATTGTACCATCACCATAACATTGAATCCAAATGCATTCAACATAGGAATAATCCTTAGATAAATAAATCAAAACTTTGCACCAAAGTTAGCAGGCAAAAAATCCACACCGAGATTGTATTGTTTGTAGTTGTAGAAATTACACTAGAATTCAAACCCTTAAAATGATCTAGAATTAAACATAAATAGAAAATAAGGTTCCCATAATTGTTTATCTAATTAAAAAGTGACTGGAATCAAATTCCACCAGTCTTTAATTGAAATAAAATTAGAAATTACAAAATAAAACTAAATTGGGTGCCCCAGTTGTAGTCGAGTCTTTTGCTAAAGTTTAGGCAAAGCCTAAAACAACTAAAATAAAGTTGAAATGTGACTAAAATCAGCTTGTAGTTCCACCACTCCCACGTCCTTGTGTTTTGGTGCATGGTAAATGCATCAACCTTCATTACAACCTTTAGGTATATCTTTGACCTCCTTGACCTAGGCGTTGATTTGGGGAAAACATGTCATCCTGAACAGCGTCAAAACATTTCCAAAACATTCAGTCTAGCAAGAGAAACAACCTCCACCTTATCTTTAGTTATCTAGTGAAATTCTCAATCCAAGTTGGAACTACTTCGTGTATCTTCTCCACAGATGGCCCTTGGTGAAACTAAATTTTGATCTTTTTATCGAAGGTGATCTTCTCCATTTGTTGTTGTATCTTAGCAAAGGATTCCAAATATTCTTGAAGAGATTATATTTTCACTTTCTTTTTGACCATGTTGTCTATGCCTTCTTGGGTGACTTGTCCATGCATTAAATTCTGCAATTCTTCGATCATTTTCTTAGGTTTCCTTACCAACAAAAGGCTATCCTAGAATGTGCACCCTAGGTATTCTATTTCTTTATGGATGTCATTCATTGATTTCTCCGCTTGATTGCTGTCATTATTCGATTTACTTTTACATTTATTCAAAAAATTGGCTCAAAATTTTGTTGCCCTTATCCAAACAGGAATTGACTCTTGTTCTCCATCTTGAATTACTACAGCCTTAAATAGTTCTTCTTATTTAGTCTCATTCATTTTTTGGAGGATTTGGATATACTCCTCCCATACTAACAATTCCTTGTTAATGCTTAAATCAATTTATTAGGTGTGGCTATCTTCATCACTAATTGCATGGTATGTTTTCACTAATTGCTTGAAAGCCATTTCTTCTAACTCCAAAAAGTTTTCCTTCCACTATTGCATAGTTGGAATCCATCCGTTGGGATCAAAGGGCCTAATTTCACCTTTCAAGGTAGCTTGAAGTGTAGACTTAGGATCCTTGTCACCAACAAGCTGGATGAGATTACTAATGCAAGCAGTCAATTGTTTAACTTGAGCTTTAAGCTCCTCTTTTTTGTTCTCATCTTTTTGCATTCTCCTCAAAATAGTAGATATTGACATTTGCACTGATGACTTCTCACCATCCCTGATTTTCACACCCAAATCCACCTAACGGATTTGGTAATCATAAAATGTCATTTCAAACTCCATCTTGTCCACTAGAGGGACTACTATCTCAACTATTTTGTTACCTTGTTCATCCATTGAGATAGTATAAATCCTTTGAGCCTTCTTCCTTCTTCTTCCAAGAGACTGTAAGGCCTCTGATAGCATAGTTAAGCTTGCATTTGGAGTTTCTACATATGTCCTTTGTCTCTTCTTGATGATCTAGTTTAACCATACTAGTATTACAACAAATGTCTCTCTTGGAGGAGTAGCGACTATCCTTGTATCCTGAGAAGTACCAATTTTTACCTCTAGCTCCTCTTGGGTTTTCTTTTCTTCCTCTCGAGCCATTTCCTAGCATAATTATTCACTTTGACGCCTCTCCTCAACATCTCTATCTTCTTGTTTGGCTTCTTGCTCAACCTCTTGTTGTTTCAATGCTCATCTTGAGCAATATGCTCATCAATATGAGGTACTTCTTTATTCCCTTCTTTTGGATATACTTCTTCTACATTTACATTCAAGGGAATGTTTTAAAACACATTACTAGTCTCCTTTTTTGCTTCCTCTTCCTAAGGAGGCTCCTTCTCCTCTTCCCCTTCTTCAACATCTTCAGCAAGAACACCTTCTCCAAAAGGAAGTTGAACTGTCAGGAGGGGAGCAGTTGGTGGTGGAGCTGAGATGGTTGAATAGGTGTCTCACCCTTTTGAGGTGATGGAGGGGGAGTTGGCATTAGTGACCTATGAGGAGGAGTTAAGGAGTGTGCTTCTTCAGTTTCTTGTTGGTTTGTTGTTTCTCTAGTTGATGTCCTTATTCTCCTTTTTTTATATAATATTTCACCTGCCTTTGGTTCTATCTCATCTTCTTCTTTAGAAGCAATGTTGATTGGCCTCGTTTAGGTTTTCTTTTCTTCCCTGCTTCTTTAGAAAGTTCACTCTTGTCTTTATTCTTGGTTGTAGGAGCACTAGAGGAAGGTTTATCATGCTCTTTCTTCACAATCAATTTAGTTGAAATTCCTCCTTCCTTCTTCTCAACCTTTTTTGTCTTCTCTAGTAGTTTGGCAATGGAAAAAGTTGTACTCAACCAGCATTGAGAGAGTGAGACCACTTGTTGAGTTAAATATTTAATGTTATCATTCTTCTTTAATGAAAAATCCATATTGAAAATTGGAATATCAGATATCTTCTGGGAAACATAAGCTAGATCCAAAATATTTCCATCTTCTATTTGTTCTTTGGCAATCCTAGCCTTTAAACAATGTCTCATCAAAAATATTATCAATCGACAATAATCTTTCAATCTTACTTCAAACTCTTCTTCACAATTCGCCCAATGATCTTCAAGTTTGGGCTCACGGATGAAGTATGCTCCCATCACTTTGCTAATCTTTCCAATGGGGTTGAATCTCCCCCAAGCATCATTGTACAAGTCAAAATTGTACCTAGACATTTCAATCTCTGCATTTTTAGTATTTTGTGTATTCACACAAGAATACACTCCTATCTGTATCAAAAAACCATACCCATGCTTATGTTTTCCTACAATGAGTTGCTACACTTCAATAATATGCCTGTAAACCTCCAGTAAAATTAACTTGTCTGATGGATACTTGGGAAGCTTGTATGGCATCTTGTGGAAACCTGCACTCTGATGTAGGTAAATTTTTTGTACTGAATGAACCAATACACAATTTCTTCAATCACTTTCATAGCTTCAAGGGAGATCCTTTTGGAAAAGTCTCCCTCCAAGCCTCGAATTATCATATAAATGAAGTTATCATTCACAATGTTGAAATGGTGAAAACATGCCTCCAACTCCAATTGGGGATAATTTTGACAAATGGTTACTTCTTCCAACTCATAAGAGCCCACCTTGGTGAGTTATGGGAATGAGACATGTGAAACCAGTAGATATACAAGATATGAAGTCATGAACAACCTTGTGGATGAAATAATATTGCACATTTTCTCGTGAATGGTGTCACTAATAAGGTGATCCCAATCAATTTTCTTCTTGTGAGAAGGATTTATGATCTTGATAAATCTCATTATCCAAGGATAGAAATCCTTTGCATTAAATTTCCCAAACATCTGACTTAATAATACAATCAAGTCCTTGACATCTTCTTTGTATTCACTCCTGTGGTGTATCCTTGCCAATTCGTTAGCCACCTTTCTAGGCTTCTCCAATAAGTGGTCATTTATGTAACCAAAATTATCAGTTGGAGCATCATCAAAGTACTTGATTTCCTTTTACATATATATGGCTTTATACTCAAGATGAGAGGGGATTTTCAAAACCTTTTGTATATTGAATAGTAATTGGGAAAGAAACAACCTGCACCAAACCTAACTTAGATAGAGAAATAGCAATTAGAGTGTTGGCAGTGGCAGTGTTTGTCATTGATGTCAAAGGTGTGAGAGTGTTCTTGGTGCATCAAAGGTTCTCACTCATATCAAAGGTTGATGATTTTTCCATTGATGTAAAAGGTACTTGGTTTGGTGTGTTACTGATGTCAGATGGTATCAAGGTATTTATTTCATCTTCATGTCAAATTGTTGATATTAAAAGTTGGAGTTTGTTCATGGTTTACAACATTGATCATCTTATGGTTTATGTATCATAAAGTTTCTTCAGGATAAAGATCATTCAGTGTGTTGGTAGTGGTAGTAGTGTAGCATAAAGTTGCTTCATGGTGTGTGATGCAAACTAAAGCTTCATCTTCATAATGGAGCTTGTTCATTCATTTCATAATGATCGATGCATGTCATGGTAATGATATATCTTTTGATTCATGACAAAGAATACATTTTCATGTTGGTACTCAAAGGTTCTTCAAGGATTCATCTCCTAGTGTTGTTGCAAATGCAAATTTTCTTTGATAAAGTTTGTTATTTATGCAAAATGCAAGGGTACTTGGTTCTTCATTACTTGTTCCTTCATAAAGGTGTTTGAGGTCAACAGTGTGATAGGGTTACTTCATTTAATTGTGGTTAGTGAGTTGATGTGCAGTTAAGGTTCTTTATTTTTTGAAGTTTGCATTCACTTTAATCTAAAACCCTAAGATCTGGGGTTTAAGTATTTTGAAAACCTTTAAAGAGAAATTCACTTTATGATATGTTTTCTCGATTACTTGATACTACCGATCAAATTCAACTTAAGTCGTGTATTAATGGGGTCACTCTCATGGAATAATCGGCTCCTCCTTTATGTATTACTAGCCAGACAGGTTAATAATCTGCATTCGACCATCTATATAAAGAACAACGATTATCATTTGATTGGGAGATTGGTAGGAGACAAAGATCATTGGTCGATATTTAAACTACACAAAATTTATTTCCCAAAACAAAAACATTGACAAGAGACTAACGGTCATTGCACTTGGTTATGTTATGTGACTATTTTTAAAAAGGAAAGATCAATGATTGTCTTGATGGCACAAAACTAGAGATCAACTAACAATATTTGAAGCCTAGTTGAATTTCAACGGTTGTGTGGAATAGGGGTAAGGACACGGTGAAAGGTTATTGAATATTATTACAGTAGGTCTTTGTCAAGAACATTAATAGAGAGGAATACATGAGTGAAAGAAGGAAAAAGGTTTTATATACTACTTTTGTATAATAGAGATCTAAGAAATGTATTAGTCTCCGCACAGTCTAGTGAAAAGTGAACTTGATTATTGGTGTTTGGAGTTTAAATGAGTGCAAGGATAATGTGAGAAGTTGATCAAAGATCTTGATCTCATTTCAATATCAATATTATGCATAGTGAAGTAGATTTAAAGGATAGAATATGCAAGGATCAATGAGGTCTATAATAGTGTTTATGATCTGCATTTATTTTGCATTGATTAGTATGCTATAGCAGATGATTAAATTTTGTTGGACAGTGAGTGAACTTGTGTTACATTGCTCTGAACTTGCTTGTATTTATGTGTTTTGAGGTGAGAGTCATAATAGGTAAATGATGTTGTAAAAGTATTCTGATGTCATTTGTGTGTTGATTTAAAGAACAGTGCAGTTGGGATGTGTTCAAAGAATTCATGCAAACACTTTATGATTTATTATTTATTGCTCATATTTATCTATCCATTTTTTTCATTGAGTTAGGAAGATTCTTTTATGAAAGGAGAGATAAGTGTTTGAATGAGGTGACTGAGACAGTATTTTGATTGTGCATTCAAAGAAAGATAACAGTCAAAAGTGTGCAGAGGTGTGAAGGCATTTTTCAAAAATGTGATTTTTAGATTGGGAAAACATTTTTATGGTAAGTGTGAAGTTTTAACAGAGCAGCGATATGTATGGAAACATAGTAACCCTCTAGTTTGTGCTAATCTCTTTTGAAGTGGTGTTGTATTGCTAGTGAGGCATGGTGTTTGCCAGTGAGGCATGATGTTTTCCAATGAGGTAGATTGTGAAGCCAGTGAGGCAGGTTGAGTAGCCAGTGAGGCATAGAGTGTAGCTAGTGAGGCTTGTTGTATTGCCAGTGAGGCATGTAATTTTTAATCAACAAGGTTTTAGCTAGTGAGGCTTAATGAAACATATTTTCAAAGTGGTTTTTCACCCTTTAGGGTTTTCCACTCATAAAACTTGTTTTTTTTCTTCTCTTGGTGGTTTTCTATTTTGTGATTCATTATTCATCTTTGATAAACTATTTACATATCATGTTTTAAGTGTTTTCAATGGGTTTCTTTGCATAATACAAGTGGGTTAAGTTTTGAAAAAAAAATCTCATTAGACCACTAATTCACCGCCCCTCTTAGTGGTCTTGTAATCCAACATGGAGTCTTAGCACTATCGTTATTGACCATTTCGCTTAAACTCCTCCAGGTTGACGTGTCCAAGGTCAGTGTCCCCCATTGTATTGGGAAAAAATCTTAGAAGGCGGGTGATAACCTTTGTATTGGTATTTCATCTCCTTTTTATCCTTAGACAACATCTATTCTATTATAAGCACAAGTACCACATATTACCATTTACATATTAAAGAAAAGAAACCCTACAAAATAAGCCAAGTTAGGTACCATAAGAAATTTATAAGGTTTTGGGAGTCGGCCATTGAGCTTACTCCTTACCTTATAATTCAACATTCTTTATATGGTTATTTGGGTGTCAAGCATTCGAGTTCCCCTTTACCTCTTGCTCAGAAGATCAATCCTCTTCATTGAGTTTTATACCATAGGGCTTTGGAGATCATAAATCTCTTTTACCTTTCACCTGTAATGAGAATTCTCCAAAGATCTAATTTATGCTTGATTGGGTGTCAGGGATCAATGATCCCCTTTATCCCTTTCATTATTGTTATCGACGGAGTGCAAACAATATTCCTGACTTGTGAAGTCTGAAAGGATTTCAAGAATCGGAGGATGAAGTTTCATTTTTTAGCCTACCATTTATTCTAGTATTGGTTAAGGAAAAATCCTAACGCCCAAAGTCCAATTTGCATTCTCTTCTTCTAACTTGATCCTTCTGAAAAGAGATTTAATGAAGGCACACTTATCATTCTCACCATTTGGGTGAAAGTAATTTCTCATGTTGGCAGACGTCAAAAGTCAGGGTTCCATCATACTTCCTACCTCTATAAGGAAGCATGTAAACAACACTCATGACATCAAAATTTTGAATGTGTTTTAAGGTGCATTGATTTAGCTAAGTGTTTCATTATGTATAGTTAGGGATCGGGGATTTGGGATACCCTTTACCCCTTGCACCTCTAAAAGCAACAGGTAAGAGGTATTACTGATACCCAAAGTCCAAAAGTCATTTATCCAACTTGCTAAGTGAAAGTAAAAGTCGCAAGTTGGGGATCAAAGTTTCCTCTTTCCCCTGGAAAATGTTTTTGAGTATGCAATAAAAGAAACTTGCAAAGTTTGAGACCCAAAATCTGTTTTGAATCTTGGAAGTGTTAAGGAATGAACTCAAGTGGAAACCTAAGGAAGTCAAATGTCTGATATCTAAAATAAATTTTGGGAATCAATAAGCCTTAGTTGAGCATTTAATATTTTGTCGAACATCAGGGATCGAAAATACTCACTACCACTTCCACCTCTATAAGGAACACAGTAAGAGGTATCCTCGAAGTCGAAGGTCTGAAAATGTTGATCATTTTTTTCTAAGGCATGATCGATAGTCGGTGATTGGAGTTTCCTTTTACTTTTGAAAATGTTTTCAAGATGGAAGTAAGAGGAAACCAGGAGGTTTGAGACCTAATGGTTGTTAATCTTGAATCATTCATTGAAAAAATAGAAAGAGAACCCAAAAACCTTGAGTTTTGATGCCAAATGATGGCATCATAAACATCATCGTTCGATATGCAAAAAAATGCTCAATCTGGTGGGATTAAAGAGCCAAAATTTGCAAGAGCGAAAGCAAAACAAAAAAAGAAAAAAGAAAAAACACAAAAAATAGAATGCCAAAACTAGATCAAGCACAAAATTAAAAAACTAAACTAAAACCAACAGGAAACAAAGAATGAAGACGAAACGAACAAAAGCCCCAAACCCAAAAATGAAATCTCACACCATGCTAGCAAGTCAATTAAATAAACCTAAAGATCAAAGCCATATGAATTCACCAACCTGGAATAGTATGAGAGGAAGCTTTGGAGTTAGAGGATGAAAACTAGATAATAACCCAAGTGGAACAAGCAAAACATGAACCAAAGAATTAGAAATTTGAGCATTGATGAGCAAACAAGTAGCACAAATAGACAACAAAATGCACCACAAACGCAAACCAGTCCAGAAAATCACTATACCCCCATATTATTCAAAAGCCCAAGTCAATACTTAGTAGCAATGATGGGCTCAACAAATGGAGAAAGTTGCAAAGCTCATGAAAATACAATTTGTTCAAATGGGTAGTCACAAAATGAATGAATTCTTAGCCTGATACCCATTCAATTTCTCACATTAATGGCATGCTCATATGTGGGTTGGTGACATTAATTTTTGATGATGCAACATTAAATTTGAACTCACATTCGCTCTCCTAACAAGACATGATGTGACGTGCATACCAAACGAGGCAACATTATCATCCAGTGCGAGTCGAGGTATCCTTGAAAAAGAAAACCTCGACATGTGAATCCCAATGAATACCCAATAAGTGACCACCAACATGAGAAATGGAAAATTTTGGAGTTGGGTGTGATAGGGAAGGTATAACCCTCCTTGGAATTCTAACATAAGAACCCCGAAAGCAAACAAAAGAAAGAAAAGAAAAAGTGGGAAGGGAGAAAATAAAAGGAAAAGAAGAGAAAGGAAGAAAGGAATAAGAAAGGCAGACAAAGCGAAGATGAGGGGGGTCACCCTTTTTCCCAGAGAAAAAGGGGCATGAATGTGAAGGCACAACAAATAGCAACCAACAAACAAAATGCTCAAAGAGAATTTCCACCTTCAAAGATATCACAAACCTAATATTAAATAATAAAGTCAATAGGTATCTAAGCACTTGACCAATTTACTCTTCACAATAATCTCATGAGTCTCAAAGTGTGTGTGTATGATTTATCCCTTTGGAAAGAGAGTATTCATGTAACATATGACCAAAAGATCAAGGCAATTTATTTGATCTTTCCTTTCTCCCAACTATTTTATTACAGTTTCTTTTCTCTTCTCTTTTTAAAACAGTAGTTGGTGTGACCTAGGCATAGCTCCACTGCCAACCAAGTGTCCATGGCCCCAATGGAGATACCTCAGATTCCATCAAACCTAGCTCTACTGCCAATCAGGTATCCATAGAGGTTATTCGAATCAGCCTTATTCATTAACTGAATTTCTTTATTTTTGGTTTGATTTCTAGGCTATTACCTGGTGTTGGGTTGGGAATCACAGTGGTCACTAAGAAAGATAACACCTTTTTATTTTTCTTGAACTTGTAGATCACTATCTTTCACTTTAATTTTAATCTTGATTCTTTAATGTTTGTAAATGTTGAGATCCAAGCAATTAAATTCTGAGATTGGTTGGCCTTATACACTAGATAAATCAAGACTCCTGAGTTTAACACTAGATTAGTAAACTTTAAACTTAAACAAGGAAAAGATCTTAAAAACATAAATACCTCAATTATTTCTTTCATGGTATATACTCTGGCCTTTTATTCATGAAAACCCACAAACAAAGAAAATAAAAGAGGAGAACAAGATAAGCCACAAAACAAGAAAATGAAAACACACAAAAGGACAAACAAAAGAAACAACAAAACCCATCTTAACTATTTACACGAAAGAGTTAAACTCTTCCCTAGGATCTGGAATAGTGTTCGATGAATTTTCCATTAACATGCAATGGGACAAGTTCTCCAACCATCGTACTGATCCTAAAATAATTCTCCCCCAAAATCAAATAAATTTGGTAAGGGACTCTCCAAAGTTTATCAAACTTTGAATGACTCCCTTTCTTCTCTTTGGATTTGTCCCATAATAGGACAAGACCTAAAATCCTAAAGGCCTTGATTTTGGTTTTTTTGTCAAACCAACATTTTACCACAACCTAGTGTTTTGACACATGCTCAAGTGCAGCTGTACATTTTTCATCTAACTCTAACAAGTTCATGAACCTTATTTGTACTTTGTCATCTATTTCTAGATAGCTCTGCATGAATTTCAATGTTGGGATTCTAAGGTTCATTGGGAAAACTAACCCTAAATCGTAGACGAATTGATAAGGGTAAATCCCTAAATATGTTTTAATTCTAGTTTGGTCAACCCATAATGTAAACTTAATGTGGGAGTGCCAATCTTTCAGGTTTTTATCTAATAGTTTCTTTATCACTCCTATTGATTTTTTGCTCATAGATTCAGCCACTCCATTACCTTGGGGATAATAGTCCCACAAATATTTAAAAATAACACCAGGCTCAAATGCTCATTACATTAATTGTACTAAAGAAAAGGAAGGGCCATTATCAAATACCAGTGCGAAGGGCATTCCAAACCTGGTCATGATTTGATCCTCAAGAAATTTGATAACATTAGTAGTACATTGTTTGCAAGCAATCACTTAAGACCATCTCGTGCAATAATCAGTTGCTACCAGAATAAATATATGTCCTACATAAGAGTGAGGATGTATCATTTTGATAAAATCAAGGCCCCATTGAGTGATAGGATGTACCTCATATGGGTGTTGGCAAGAAGTTGAGTCCACTTTTTGGCCAAAAAGTGGAAGTGTTTTCCCTAATTTTTAGAATTCGACACATTTGACCTTAAAATTTGAAGCACTTAGAGATGGAATCTTCAAAAAATTCCCTAATCATAAAATGTAGTACTCGGAGTCTAGTTTCTAAATATGTAATTTATCTCAATACCTAGATGGTACAAATTGAGTTTCAATAGGGGTTTCTAAAAACCACTATTTAAAAGTCACTTTTTTTACCATACCATGCACGTGTACGTCATCCATATTTTGACCTAAATTATCGTATTTTTCTAAATCCTTTTGGGAAAAGATTTGTAACTCGCTGAAGCACGTTTTTGATAACTTTTTATAATTTTTTATTGAATTTTTTTTTTTGTTAATTTTTTATTGGCCATATTTGTTGTTTTGAAAAATCGTCATGTACGTCACACATAAGATGACCTAAACTTATCATTTTTTATTTTTTTTTAAATTGAAAAGAATTGTCTGAAGACATTCTTGGGCAATTCGTTCGTCAAAAAATTATGTTAATAAAAAATAAAAATATTTAAAAACCCTGATAATTCAAGTTTATGGCCCTGTTTCATCAAAAATTAATTGAAAAATAGAAAAAATAATCCAATTGTAAAAAAATTACATATTTGGAATCTAAACAGTCTCATCTATAATGGGTTTTAATTTCCTCGAAAAATTCATCAAAAAAGGTCGTCAGCCATATGTCCAAACTCACTATTTTTCTCTAACATTGTTAGGACCTTCAATTTGTAGGTCAAACCAGTTTGAAGGCTTAGGTTTGGAATACCAAAGCTTTTCTCAAAGAAAAATCCGAGCCAAAAACCTAACCACAAAGCAAGGTCGATTTCAATTTTTTAGAAACGGATCCATTTTGTAAATCGAGATCTCGTTTCCTAATATTGAATATAAACGGGATCCCGTTTCCTTTTTAACGGTCCCGACATTCAATATTAGGACATGGGATCCTAATTATCAAAAGGGATCCTGTTTATTTTTTTAGCATTTTTTTAAAATTACTAGCAAAGTTTTACTGTGAAATCTGCAATTTCGTATGTACGATCGAGTGCAACATATTGGGCTATTTTCTATCAAATTTTGTCTTAACAAGTGTTCAACTTGCATTGTGGATTGAATTTTTCAAAGGAGGCATCATGTGATCGGTTTTTGAAGTGGAATTGTGTTAGTTTTCTACTAGTTTGGAGGAACAAAAGAGGAAGACTTTTGTTTTTATAGGTCTTCAAGTTGTAATTTGGATTGAATTTTTGAAAGGAGGCATCATGTAAATAGTTTTATAAGTGGAATTGTGTTGGTTTTCTACTTGTTTATAGGAACAAATGCGGAAGAATTTTCTCCTCACAGGTCTTCAACTTGCAATTTGGATTGAATTTTTTGAAGAATCTCACTATTGATATTCATTTGTGCTTGAGAATTTTATAATCATGGGTTCACAAGCTCATAATAAGAGGAAAGATAGGAAGACATTGACTCTTGAAGAAATTCAAGCAAAGAGAGATAAGGAGAAACAAAGACAAAGACAAAGAAGAATGAGAATTAAATCAATGAATGATGGTGGAGCATCCAATTCCATAACTATTGAAGATGAAAACATTGAGGAGACCATGGTTGTAGACGAAGCTAATTTGTAAGAAGTCGATTTGGAAAATAATATGATTATACAAACAAGTCGTAGTATGTCTTCAAATCCCTCTTTCAATGCTATGGACAATATTTCAATAGGCACAAATCCAGGTATGTCTTCAAATCCACACTTTAGTGAAATGGAAAATTTGTTTATAGAAGTTTTACAAGATGTTGGACTTAACAATGTTGACATTAATAATATTCAGAGAGATGAAATTTTTATAGAATTAGTTGAAAATACATTAGAAAATGAAAATGAAAATTGTTTAAATGTTGTTGAAAATGAAAATGAAAAATATTTTGTTGAAAATGAAAATGAGAATGATCCTTTTGTTGAAAATGAAAATGAAAAATATTTTGTTGAAAATGAAAATGAGAATGATCCTTTTGTTGAAAATGAAAACGAAAACCGTTTTGTTGATGAAAATGAAAATGAAAACCATTTTGTTGATGAAAATGAAAATGAAAATCTAGAATGTGATATTGAATTTAATGAAAATACTTTTTTAAAAATTGAAAGTGATGTTTTAGATAACCTTCCTCGTAAGATTTCTTGGAGGCAGAAAACAACACATGCGAATAGAATATACAAAAAATTCTTTTATCGTAAAAAACTTGCATTTCAATGTCAACTAATGATGCAATTGATGAGAATGCAAAAAATGAGGAAAATAATGAAAAAGTTAGGCTTTTTTGTTAAACCAAGAAGTAAAAATGAATCATTAAAACATGCTATGTCTACTGGTTCTAGTTCCATTCAATCTATTGGGAAAAATAGTTGATCTAAAGACAAAAATGCAGCAAGAAGAGCTATAACAACTGCTATAGTTTTTTTTTTATGAATAGGCAGATATCTATATTAGTATAAAGATAAAATTACAAATTCACAAAAAAGGAGTAGGTGGTAAGAAGGCACACCCAGAAAGTCACATGGGTAGAGCCTAGAAAAGCCAAAATAACCGATCACATGGGCCTAGCCTAGAAGTCTAAGAGTGGGAAATAAACATTTAGCGGCCAGAGCAGTGCCAGTAGAGCTTGGGGGATCCCTGTCATCCATATTTTTCCCCCATACATCAGCGGGGTTTGGAGTGACGTCAGGAGGAGCACCCCAACCATCATCTTCTTTATCTTTACCCTTTTCTTTTTCCTCTCGCTGAGGCGAGATTGCAAGAGCCAGTCGTGGAAAACTTTTGCCACTGATAGGCCAGCCAGAGCCAGAAGCAGGCGGATCATCAGAGGGCCACCCAAAACTGCCACCACCACTCCCAGTAGCACCACCAGAGTGCCAGCCCTGACCAGGATGTGGTGGAGGAGAACGAGCTCGCCTGGGAGGCCGAGAATCCCACCGAGCAAGAGGCTGGGAGCGGGAGCGCACAGAATCACTCTACTTCCGGCCCCGAGAGGGCAACTAGCCACAGGAGGAGGAGGGTGAATCAGGAATCCGAGCCACAGTACAAGGGGCATTTCCCCAGCGGTCTAGGATGACTTGTAGGTGAGCCACCTCCAGTGCAACCTTGTTGGCTTGCACTTAAATCTTGAGGAGAATATTAGAACAAATAACTACTTTAGCATAAAGAGACACATTAGCATCTAAATGAGAATGAGCAAATATACAAGCATTTTTATCTTTCCAGATATTGAAGAGGATTTCCACCCTAAAAGTGTGCCAAAGTTGGGTGAACTTAGCTAGGGTTCTAGGTGGGTCCCCCAGTAAAACCATATGCCAAGAGAAGGGATTCGGTTGAAAAGGATGAAATAAATCATGAATCCAAGTCCAAAGTTGTTGAGCTCTGGGACAAAACCAAAAAAGATGCTTAAAGCTTTCAGATTGCCCACAAAAAGGGCAGCGAGGGTCAAGAACCCCCATATGAACAAGCTGAGAGCCCACAGGCAAGCCTTGGAAAATAATACACTAAGCAAAGTGGGCCAGCTTCGGATTAACAATTACAGACCAAGTGGCATCAAACCTCTTACGCCAATTATGGGTAGAGGAATTAAGAAGCCACCTCTAGTTCAAAGAACTAATCATAGGGAAATGGGGTGAAAGCCACTTGTAACCAAGTCGTGGCTTGTAGTTCCTGAGAGGAGTGTCTGGAAACTATTTCCAGTCTTTCCACCAAGGTTTATGCCCACGAATACCAACTTTGTGAAGCATGTCCACCAGAATGGCGCTCACCAGCCCGTCAAAAGTAGGACGGTCCTGGTTTTGAAGATTGTACTAGGCTTTAAAAGCATCCCACTGCAAGAGACACATAGTGGGTCGGTGAAAGAGCTGGTGCAACATTTGAATACCCTTCCTGTGAAATCTGAGGGCCTTGAGCCAAGGCGACTTGGCCAGGGATTCACCATTCTGAGCTAGAAGAGGGGACCACCATAAGTTATGCTGGTTGATGGAAAGTCCAGGAAATCTAGCCCCGGACCAATGGAACCATGGCTTAATAGTTTCCCAAGAGCACCAGATGCTCTTGGCCACAAAGGAGCCAATAATTTGCACCAACTCCCGCATAACCAGGAGGGTTTGGAGACCAATTCCTTTCTAGGCGGGTTTGTGAACAAGAAAAAACCAAATTGAATACAATGCCCGAGGAAAAATTTTCTAAGTTACCGGTTCGGGTTCGGGGATGCGTGCAGGTACGAGAACTCGGTATGTGGGTACATGAAAAAAAAAATTAGGGATTTGGGTACGTATGGGTACGTGTGTGTGTATATATATATATGTATTATATATACAAAAAAATAAGAGAAATATATAGAATTATAATAAATCATTTCATAGTATAATACTTGATCATTGATCCATGCCAAATTTCAAAGATAAGTATTAAATGCCAATTGATAGTTTTATTTGATTGATTTGAAAGAAAATTGGGTACAAAATGGCATCCTCATGTGGAATGCGTTGATGTTGATATTCTTAAACAAAATGAAAATAGAAAATTGTTTTTGTAAAAATGAAAGTAAATACTACATTAATGTATTTTACAAATTTGCATCTTCCTCTTTCCCATGAAAATGAGGTGCGTCATGGAGTTTTGTATGGTTTCAGAAGCCTTAAATGTGATATTATAGATGAAGACTTGTAGGAAAACTATGGAAGCTTGGACTTGGAGAGTACCTAGAAAATCAATTAAATTCAATGGGAGTTTGAGGGAAATGTCTCCAATGGGGTCGAGGGGCAATGCCCCTTGTGGGGGTCTAGGGGCAATGCCCCAAGCGAGGTCGAGGGGCAGCACCCTTCGTGGGGGTCTAGGGACAACGCTCCCAGCGGGGTCGAGGGGCAACGCCCCTCGTGGGGGTTTGGGGACAACGCTCCCAGAGGGGTCAAGGGGAAATGCCCCTCATGGGGGTCTAGGGGCAATGCCCCCAGTGGGGTCAAGGGGAAGCGCCCCTCGCAGGGGTCTAGGGGCAGCACCCCTCGCGGGGTTCGGGGGCAGTATACAAAACTCCATGGCACGCCTCATTTTCATGATTTTTTGAGTGCCAAAAAAATGCTGACAAAGCCCAATTTAAGACCTTCAAAACCACACAAATCGCAAAAAATATGAGAGGTAAAAATGAAATGTATGTGTTTGAAGGCCTCATATTGGGCCGTTTTAGGGTTAGGAGATAAAATAATAATAAAAAATTGTATTTTATTTAAGTTTGGGCCCACTTTTTAAGTGTTGGGTCGTGGGTTCTTCCAAGTACGCTTGGGTACATGGTTGGTACTCCCAGGTCCATGAACCATTTGGCTAGGTTCACCCTAGGTACGCACAGGGTGCACGTTGAGCCTTGTGCATACCCAGGGCATACCCACAGGCAAACTCATACCGGGTTCGTACCCGGACCAGGTTTGAGGCTTCTGGGTGCGAACCCGGTAACTTAGGAATTTTCCAGGCTTCATCTCCGGTGAGAGCCTAGATAATCCACTTGACACAGAGAGTAGTCTCTTGTCGTTGAGTGGAGAGAAACCCAAGCCCTCCAGAGTCCTTGGGGAGATAACAGTATTCCCAAGTGACCCGATGAAAACCCTTGTGGGTAGCAGAGGAGGCCCATAAAAAATCTTGAAGCAATTTTTCAAGCCTACTGTAGGTAGCTTTAGAAGGAGCCCAACAGGAGGAATAGTAAACATGAGTGGCTTCTAAAATTTTAGAGCAAACATGGAATTTTCCAGCCAACGAAAGAGGCTTAGTAATTCAATAGGCTAGCTTTTGCTCAACCCTGGAGAGCACGGCTTGCCAAAGCTCTCGAGGGGAAGCCTGAAAGGCGAAAGGGATGCCCAGAAATCGAAAGATTTCTCCCTACCCAATCCACTTCCAGTTGTAAGTTTGGAGCCACGCAGGAGTGGGGAGCACCAACTGTCTGTAGCATAAGGTCTTGTGCCATTGAATGGTAGAACCAGAGGCAAGGAAAAAGGTATTAAGACAATCAAGGGCAGCAGTGATGGAAGGTTCATCCTTTAAGAGAGTGAGAAAAGAATCATCCGCAAAGTGTCCATTGATAAGCTGCTCTTGGGAGTCCAAGAGAGAGATCCCTTTAACACATTGCTGAGAGATAGCATGGTCCAGAAGATAGTCAAAGCCTTCAGCAGCCAGAACATACAAAGTAGGGGCAAGAGGGCACCCCTGGTGAATGGAACAAAAAAGACAAAGAGTAGAAGACTGGCAGCCATTGATGGTAATGCAAGCAGAGGCATTAGAAAAAATCATACGAACAGACCGTAAAAAGTTAGGTCCAAATCCCAAGGCTTGCAACATCACAAGATTGAAAGGCCATTCAATGCAGTCATAAGCTTTGGAAAAATCAATTTTAATAAACATTGCTTTCTGGTTCGACCGTCGGGCCCACTCCATGTCTTCCCAAACAACAATAATGTTATCCAAAATAAACCTGGATTTGATGAAACCAGTCTGCTCAGAACACACAACCTGAGGCAAGAGGTGACGAATTTTCAGAGCCAGGGCTTTGGCAATGATTTTGTAGGAAACATTTAGAAGCATGATAGGCCTCCAGTTGCAAATATTCTCTGGATCCCCAAGCTTAGGTATGAATTTAATATTGCCTTTATTTATTAAATTGCCTAGAGAGTTGGTTTGAAAGGCTTTGGTATAAATATTATGCAAATCACTCCCAACACAGTCCCAAAGAGCTTTATAAAATTCATAAGGAAAGCCATCAATTCCAAGAGCCTTATCATCAGCCATAGAGGAAACGGCTTCCTTGAGATCATCAATTGTTAACAATTGATCACAAAAATTAATCTAGGCTGAAGAAATCCTATGTGGCACCACAACAAGGCAGTCCTGAAGGGCTTGCTGGCACGCAGGCATGGGGTTCTGAGCAGTGAAAACCTATTCAGAGTGACACACAAAGGCCTGGAGAATGTCTGGTAGCTCAAAAAGCACCTGGTTACCATCTTTGATTGCTTTGATGTCTGGGGATGAGTGCCTAGCACGAAGGGCCAAAAAAAATCTTTGGAGGCACGATCACCAATTTTGAGCCAGTGGAGACGTGCTTTGATTTGAGCACCTCTAGCAGAATAATTATCAGCCACTTGCTTTTGCTTGCTTAAATCCACCACCTTGACTTGATTTGATGGGGAGAAAGGACTAGCCGCCAAAGCCTCCATAGTAGTATGCAAGTTGGCAATGGTGGCCTCATAAGAATGCCAACGAAAGATAGCCAATTGGCGCCCATAAATGCACAAGAAACATGCAGTATGAGTGATGGCATTATTCCACCAAGAAATCCAGCCTGTATGGCCAGGTGGCCTGCACTCCAAATTCCACACCCGGTGAATGTGGGCTAGGGTGGGCTTGTGACAAAGCAAAGATGTGTTCAAGAAGAATTGGGTCTTACACGTGCGAGGCTGATGAGATGCCCATTCAATGCGAAAATGAATTGGGAAGTGATCAGAAAGAGTCACATCCACTAACGGCTTAACTAGCAAGGCAGAGCTAGTAAAGGAAAAAAAAGAATAAGCAGAGATCATGGCACGATCAAGGCATTTAAAGATTCTGTCAAAACCAGCCCTGTAGTTGCACCAAGTGTGCTAGAGGGAATGAGAATGGCGGCAGCCCATATTGGGATCAAAAAGCCCCAATTTATTACGCATGTAAAACCACGCATCCCTTTCACCCGCAACCCAACGGAAAGGCAGGGCGCCATTCTTGTCATACGCCATCTCCACCATGTTTAAATCTCCGTAGAGCAACCAGGTGGCAACTGGCAAAGAGTCAGCAATCTAGCGCCAAAGCAGGCAGCGCTCCATGGCATCATTAGAGGCATAAACATTAATAATCCCGAAGGAATGATTCTCAATATTGAGAAGAACCCAGACAACCCGCTGCGAGGGGTCAACCCCATGGCCTACCACACAAGAATGCAATCATGGGGCCAAAAGAGTGGCACCTCCACCACGACCAGCCTCATGTGAAGTGCAAAATATAGTATTAACTGGCTAAATAGAGTGACAAGCCGAAGCGAGCAAAAAACCTGAAATTTTAACTTCCTGGAGACAAAGCACTTCAATCCCTGGGTATTTCTGCAAAGTATTCCTAACAGAATACTTCTTGGAGAGGTCAATTAGACCTCAGACATTCCATGAGATAAAATTCATGGATGAAAATCTTCCATACTTGCAGAATCCAGGTCCACTTCACATAGGGAAGAGAAGTTATTCTTCAAAAACTCTTGTGGAACGGAACCAATCTGTATAAGAGGAGAAAACCCCCATTTTTTAGGCACATATTTTCCTTCTACTGGTGGAAAGGACGGGTTACGAGACCGTCGTTGAGTTCCTATTACAAAAGAAAAATCTAGTTGAGCACACAAGACAGCCGCAGGCTGAGGCGTGGCCTTTGACCTGGGTTGTACAACAATAGAAGTGGCTCCTGAGGGAGTTGTTGTCCCCTTCTCTTAAGGGTTTGAAACCATTTTGGTTAGTTCAGGGGCCTTGGGAGCCAACCCAGAACCAGATGACTTATTTTTCATGTTTGAAACCGTAGTCCATTTTGTTTCAGCCTTAGTAGAAGGCTTTGCCAGACGAGGCTTTTCAACATCCCGTGACTGTGAATATGTACAAGGAACTATCAAAGGGCAGTCCTTGATCTTGTGGTCAGCTGACTAGCACCGATAGCACGTGTTGGGCAGATTGAAATATGTGATTTTTTGGGTGTGTCTAATAGCACCAATTTGAATGTCTACAGACTCTTGCAAATCCTTGGATAAATCAACTTCCACACAAACCCTCTTTTGAGGACGGGCTTGGAAGAACCTATCAGATTCGATACAAACAACCCTCCCCAAAGAGGAAGCAATATGGTTCAAGAAGGGAACGCATGGCAGAGGTAACCCAGGAAACTCAATCCAGACCGGAACACGCATTTTGGTGTCTTCTGAGATAGCAAAATCCTGGTTCCAAGCCTAGAAAACCAACAAGGAGGATCAGACATACCAGGGTCCATGACCCAAAATAGCTTGGACATGACTAACTTCCTCAAGGCGGACCCCATGAGGGACCCAAGCCTTGTTGACCCAATCTTTCAGCACACTTTCAGGGGGAGTCCTCCCCACAAAATAACCCACAAGGGTATGTTGTTCGAGCCATTGGCATGCGGAATCAAAATCAGGTAAAGGTAAAACTACATCACTAGGGGCATCAAAATGCTTACCTCGTGAAAGACTTTCAAAACAAATTTTTGAGGGTGTTTGTTCGGTGGGGGAGCCACTAAACTGCACCGATAAACCGCTAACACTAGCATGAATTATTGGGTTAGTATCGGTTGAAGGCATAATAAACCCCTAAAACCACAGTAAATGCGGTCGTACTTAATGAAGGAAACAATTTCCTGCGCAGGAAGTGCAATATGACATAGGAGGGGCCACAGATGACCTCAGAAAACACCAAACCCTAGCAGGGCGCATTCGCTCAACCCTAAGCTACTTACTCAGAGGTTTTCACAACTGCTATAGGTAATAAAGCAACTTTGCATAAAATAATGGTAATTAATATTAGTGAAGATTTACAAATAGATCCTAAAACATTGCTAAGAGCGGAAAAAAGAAGAGAAAGTATAGAAAATGATCCAATTAACCAATTTTTGAGTTTTAGTGGTCAACTCCCGAGGTCTAACATTAAATTGAATGTTCAAATTAAATATTTGATTGAAAAATATTGGCATGATAATCCTAGGGTATCATCTAATGCTAGAGACATTTTAAAACTAAGAGTGGGGTCCAAAGTTCGTGATCCTCATCCAAAACACCTATTAGATACAACACAAACTAAATTTTATAGAAAATTTTGTGGTGATTTAGTGTTACCTGGTAATGTTACAGTAAGTCAAAGGTCTTTTGAAAAATGTAAACCCTGGTATGTAAAAATTAATAAGCAACGACTATCTTGTTGTTGTAAAACGCATGTTCAATTTCGTTATTTTTATGATATTTTTCGATATATACATTGTAGTTTGCATACTAACATGATTATACAGGAATGTGGTATCAATATGCCACTTGAAACAATAAGGAATTTTATATCAGGTATGTTTTGTGAAATATCTAATGGTAAACTATTTTATTTAAGTTATATTTTTGGACAATGCACTAGCTATGGAAATCTTTCATTCTTAAGAATTTGTATGCATGAAAGTGTTGATAATGATTTTGGACAACAATTAGTAGATGTTAAAATATTTAAGAATTTTGACTATTCTTTAAAAGATGGAAAAATAAGAAATCGTTGTGATTTAGTTACAAAAAAAGTTAGTGTACATGCATTCATGAGTGAATTTAAGAATAAGATTGTACCAAAACATGTCATGCACTCTCAACATGCTTGATGGCTTGATGGCCAATTTCGCGCATGTAGAAAAATATTTCCAATTGGTAGTTTACTTTCAGTGGTTGATTTTGCAGAAAATTATACTCTAGCTCTGCAAGAGGAAATTCAATCACACTATTATAATTTAGTGCAAGTAGCTATGTTTTTCCATATTGTTTATAGACATGCAGATGATAGCACAGAGGATGATAGAATTTTTTTGAGGGAGTATCATTTTTATTTGAGTGACAACCGGTTACACTCGTCAGAGTTTGTTCAATATTATTTTGATATATTTTATAGAAATTTAAGAGAAAGAGGAATCCAAATGACAAAACACCTCATATGGTCAGATAATTGTATGGGGCAATTCAAGAATGCTCAAATGTTTTATTGGTTAAGTAGGGTTCACAAGGAACTTAATGTCTAACATATATGTTTTTTTTTTAAGTTGGGCATGGCAAAGGAGAACATGATGGAGTTGGAGCGTGTGTCAAAAGGATTCATGCTAGAGAACAATTAAAATTTGAAGATGCGGTAAGATTTAAAGATGCACGTGGGATTGTGGATTGGTGCAATACAAGATTATCTGCACCTGGTTCAAGTGAGTACTCTACAATTTGTCGATTCTTTCGGTTGGTTGAAGAAGAAAACATTTTACCTAGAGTTGAATGTGAGACAATCGGTGGATCTACTAAATGGCATTCATTTAGGAGTTCGAAAGCAAGCACATGGACTATCTGGACAAGGGAGCTTGCATGTTTTTGTCAATATTGTATCTCGGGAGATTAGGAAGCATGTGAAAATATAGAATGGGTTGAAGAGTGGGAGTAAAGATCGTTGACACCTGTACAAGCACACAATCAATATGAAAGAACTATTGAAGAAAATGATCAAGTGTTTGCATCTGAAGACTATGATCGTGTTTCAGACCTTGTATAAGAAGGTAATTTAATTTAATTTATTTCATTTTATTTCACTTTATTAAGTTATTTTGTAATACTAAATTATTGATATGGATACGTGCAAGTTAAATTAAATCAAAATTTATTTGTAGGACATGTGTATGCTATTGTTGCACCTAAGGGGAATGAAGAGGAAACAGAATATTGGTTGGCTTGTTGGGTGGAGACTAAACATAAGTTAATAGAACCTTGAGAAGATGGTGATGGCTATCATTATCCAACAAGTATGGTGATCCCCTTAAGACATCCCCTTACAAAAATTTGATAACAAGTATTTGATCGGGCCTTAAACAAATTTCTAGAACAAGTCTTTGATCCCCTTCAGAAATTTTTTAGAGCTTCTTTGATGATGGTTTTCATGTTTTCAAATAGGATCGATGGTGGTTGTTGGAACTTGGCTACGAAAATACTTGATAAGGAAGAATGGTCTACCTGCATTCGAAGATTATGAAACGCATAAAAGGATTATACACTATTCACATTTGGTGGTGACAACGAATATAAAACTAGATCGGTATCGTGGAAGACCTACAAATAAAGTGCTATGGACAATTTATATGGAAGAGCATGAGACAATCATAGATGCATTTCAAAAAAGAAAGGATACAGATGGTACAATGGAATAAGTAAATAAGGTAAATATAGTTTTAGTTTTATATCAAGTCCTTTTTAATAGATAAAATACAAGTTTTCATATTTCTCAAGTGTGTTATTAGTTGAAATTGATTTAAATTTTCCTTTTATAGATCCTTAAGCAATAATCACAAAAAGGAGAGTCCATGTAGATTCAACCTACACAACATGGAATACTTGGTAAAATCAAGTAATTATTAGTTAAATTATATATAAATACATGTTTTGTTTATATATTGATAGTGCTTGTACATTAATAGTTAAAATTGATTTATTATCCTTTTTGTATCCTTAAGCCATCATCGCATTGGTCTCATACTTTGAAACAAAAAGGAGAGGATGTCTAGGTTCAACCTACACACATGTGTGGAATACTTTTAAATATAGGTACTTGAGCTATGTACATATAAATAGTTTTATATAAATTAAAATGTATGTTTTGATGATTTCATTGATATTGTTTATGCCTTTTTGATATCAGGTGGCATGAAGACCTACTATATTCCAGGCACGATTTTGAGATGTTTTTGAGATGGCATAGCCAAATTTTGTAAACATTGATTTGAGATGACATATATGTACATACATACTTACACAATTAAAAAATTTGTACAAATTACAAATACATGTACATACACAATTATACTTCGTACTTCTATGTATCAAAATAAATATTCTATATATTTTGTTTGTTAAATGTGCATGTTTTCCTACTTTGAAACGTTATATTTAATTGTATAATAACTAAATATCATGTAAAAATTATTGTCAAATCAATTATATCCTTAAGATGTCGTATTAGGACCCCTTAAGACATCCCCTTAAGATGTGTCATAATTAGCACATATCCTAAATATTATACTTAATTATATCATTAGTTATGATGACTCACCCTAAAGTATAATACTTGTTTATATCACTTAATATTTATACTTAATTATACTCTTCTTTGATCCCCTTAAGACGTCGTAGTAGGACCCCTTAAGAAATCCCCTTAAGACAACTTATAAATTAGTGTCGGATGCTATTATTTGTTTTGACAACTTATAAATTAGTGTTGGATGCTATTATTTGTTTTGACAGCTTATAAATTAGTGTTGGATGCTATTATTTGTTTTGATAGCTTATGAATTAGTGTTGGATGCTATTATTTGCTTTGACAGCTTATGAATTAGTGTTGGATGCTATTATTTGTTTTGATAGCTTATAAATTAGTGTCGGATACTATTATTTGTTTTGACATCTTATAAATTAGTGTTGGATGCTATTATTTGTTTTGACAGCTTATAAATTAGTGTCGGATGCTATTATTTGTTTTGACATCTTATAAATTAGTGTTGGATGCTATTATTTGTTTTGACAGCTTATAAATTAATTTTTTTGTGGAACATGAGGTCAAGAGGACTTTTATGTTCTTCAGTTTTCTCTAACACTTTGCATGATTTGTAAATATAGGACCTAAAGCCTAGGATATGAGCTCTAAACCATAGGACCTAAAGCCAAGGAGATGATCCCTAAAAAACCCTAGAAACCCTAAACCATAAACCATAAACCATAGGACCTAAAGCCTAGGAGATGAGCCCTAAACCATTAACCCATATAGATTTTTTATTCTAAGCATCTCATAAACACTACAAACCCTAAACCATAAACCATAGGACCTAAAGCATAGGAGATGAGTTCCCTAAACCATTAACCCATATATATTTGTTATTCTAAGTATCTCTTGAACCCTACAAACCCTAAACCATAAACCATGGGACTTGAAGCCTAGGAGATCAACCTTAAAAGATTTGTTATTCTTAGCATGTTTTGTGTGTACTTTATAATGATGTTTCTCAATTTCTCTCATTTAATTTTGAAACATGCTTTCAATAATTTATCCTTTTCTTGGACACTTTGAAAACCTAGGAATGTAACAAATTAAATTATAAAGTGCCACAAACTCTACTTAATAAGGGTATCTAAATTGATCTATTTGGGGAGGTTGTTAATACAAATGCATTGAACTTATGAATTGCCAAATCAAATGTTCACTTAGATAAAGTTCTATTATGGAAGATTTTTAAACATATTTTTAGGTGTTTCATTTCATCATTTAATTGTTAGGATTAATCTAGAGCACTATTCATCATAGAAAGAAGGGATAAATAATTAGTACCAAATGAGAAATATCTACTACCCTATCACTATGGACTTATTATTGAGCTAGATGTCCATGAACATAAACATGCTTGATTAAAATCCAACAAAATGGTTGATGGACTAATATATCTTTTAGTTTTTAAGGAAATTCTACATCATGTAGACCATATTGATTTTCCTATATTATACTCTTCTTTGATCCCCTTAAGACGTCGTATTAGGACCCCTTAAGACATCCCCTTAAGACAACCTATAAATTATATTTAGTTTATAGAATTTATTAATGCATGTGTTCTCTAATCTTGTATGGTATTGTTTATTTCTTAAAATTTCATCCTTTGTGGTATATAAACAGATTGTTTTTGTTTGTAGATTATGATTTTTTTTCTTATTTTATTAGATGTAACTTGTGTATTACAACCCCTTAAGACATCCTATTAGGACCCCTTAAGACATCCTATCAGGACCCCTTAAGACATCCCATTAGGACATGAATTGAATAAGTTCATTGACTAATTATCGCTAATTATTGAATGCACATATCATGTATATCATGTACATGGATCACTAAATTTGTAAAGTACAAATATTAAAATGTCCAATTAATGTCAACTTTAATTTCATATTTATATTTATTTTCACATTAATGTCCTATGTACTAATGTCTTGACTATGGACATAAATGCATAAATGTACATGTGTAAACTAAAATTGAACAATAATAAAGTCCATCATTTACAATATAGTAAGTGCATGAAACCAATATATTAAGTGCATGAAATAAAGTCCATTAGAGTACAACCCATGAAATAAATTCCAACAAAGAACTCAACCCATGAAAAAAATTCCAACATGGTACATGAGAAACCAAATATGTAGTCCATGAAATAATCAAATATAACCCATAAAATCATGTTTAGGTCATGCATCGTTTCTATAATCAAGAGACCTCTTCACACCATGCGAACTATGCGGATGACCTGAAACACTCTGTACAAGAGAAAGATGAAATCAGATGTAAGACGATGAAAAATGATTTAATGACAATTTAATTTATAATTCATCATAAAATTAAATTGCCATCATATATGGGTCTGGATGCTCTGGTGCACCTGAACCAACCTCTAAATTCTCTAAATCAATCTACATGAACAAGACAAAGAAAGTTGAAATTAGATCAATTTAATTTATGATTTATCATATTTTAATTGTACTATATTTTGAGGTTGTGCACCCTCTACTCCAGGACCTGTTTGTACATGCTCAACTACAAGATGTGTCTCATGCTATAAAAGAAAAATAATTCAAAATATGTATTAGGTCATATTATATATATTCAATTTTAAATTTTAAATTAAAGTTATTAAGAATATATAATTTGTAATTGACTTTAAAAATAAATAAAAAATTAAATTACCATGATATCTGGAGCCTGCTCTGCATGTCCTCTTGGAGGTGTAACTATGACTGAGTCATGGCAAAAAGTCACAGTAACAAAGTCCTAAAAGATCAAATTTAAAGCATGTATACTCAAATTAGGTTAAAATATATATATTCAAGTTTGCACATTTTGTGCAGAATTTTTTTTAAACAACCTGAAATTCAGAGTCCTCACGAGTATTCGCAACATCTAATTTTTTCCCAATGCCCATTCTCATGGTCATATCAACCTAGACATACATGTAGACATTTAATGCTTATAATATTTACAAGTGTACATGCACATTTGATATATATATTGAATTAAAAATTTATAATTGTAACTATACTAATGTAAGTTAAACAATTTACAATATAAATGTACTTGCCCCTGATCTATGACACTCGACAATGGAGGAGTGCTCGACAACCCCTCGGGTGGAATCGACATGGAAGCCGATTGACTCCCCTAAACCAACATAAATATTTAAAACATATGTTCATGATTCAATTATACAATTTAAAACTCAAGTTAAAAATTGTTTCATATATAATTTAAAATTTTGAAATCAAAATACCCCATAAGGGTTTCCGACTAGGACCGGTGTCGATGTATGTACTTGCGGAGCAGATGATTTCCCCATCGTTAGTGTCATTTGTACACCAAACATTTTGATTGTTAAAATGTATTACAAAATTTTCTTTGATATATACATTCATTAAAATTAGATTATAAATTCAACATGTAGATGCATATTTATACCTGTGTTGTAGTGTCCTTAGGGTGATGGTATGCCATAATAAATTCTACAAATGAACTGAGGCGACCAGATGAACCACCAAAATCTCCACGTCCACCTGAACTAGGTGTGGCCCAATCGGGTCCATAGCATAATTGATGGAAACTAGTACATACATGTGGTCTCGACACTCCTAGAGTGGTACTCAGACCAACTCCATAAAACACTCCTCCATCACCATCGTCTCTATTCTCCCTACCCACTATTGCAGAAGCAGGTTGATCAAGGTCTCCTACGAGCATACTAAGGGTTCCTAATGTAGATACCACTGCACATTGATGCACAGGTGTGGGAATGGCAAGACCAAGAGGAGAAATAAGGGGTTGTGCATGCATGGGGCATTGTGGATCAACCCTTTCCCCTAACCTCTATTGTGGCATGCCGCCACCAACACCCTGAAATGATTTAAAATCAAAATAATTAGGTTTTTACCCCATAACAAACTCTACATATAGTTTCCTCAAAAAATACAACGGGACCTCTAAATAAGCATGTGGTGTACTGTCAAATACCATACACCATCAATCCCAAAAATGTGCACTCATTTTTGGATGTATACACCACCTCATGGATATTCTAGATTTATTGGGAGGAATGGGTTGCCGAGTAACAAGATCGATAAAGTAAGGGGCTAGATGGGCTTTTGTTATTTTAAGGTCTAAAATTTGTATAGGAGAGACCGTCTGCATAAAATTGTCTCATCTGCTCTCTTTCTCATCGATGCCTATCTAGATCAGAATCAATAGTTCTGATGGCATCCACAACGTTTTGCATCACAGATGCAAAACATATCACGTGCGATGGAATCAATGCTTGACTTTTCATAGCATTTATTTGATTTTGCATGGATTCCACTTGATCATTTATATGTGCTCACAAGCGAGCCTCGTCAGATCCAGCGGGTGGTGGATGTGGGATATTAAGTAGAGGGGGTGGAGGGGGAGGTGGAGCTTGGTGTGGAGGTGGGATATTAAGTGGAGGGGGTGGAAGGGGAGGTTGAGCTTGAGGTGGAGGTGGAGGTGGCTGAGGTGCTGGATTGATGATATCATCAATGTTAAATTGATCCATGATATCAAATATAAGTGCACCTGCATTAAATTATATAAAATTAACATACAAACTTACAAAATTACAAGAAATATTTTAATTTGAAACGTACATGCAAATTTGTTTAAATAGGATGTGCATACATATACATACACATACATACATTGATTGAACTTGAGCATGTGCATATAAATTTCAAAATTTAACATGTACATACATTTAAAATAAAAAATACGATGCATAATTTGCATGCATATATCATTCAACTAAACTATGTACATACATACAAATTTAAAAATTTAACATGTACATACATTTAAAATAAAAAATACGATGCATAATTTGCATGCCATTCAACTAAACTATGTACATACATACAAATTTCAAAATTTAACATGTACATACATTTAAAATAAAAAATACGATGTATAATTTGCATGCATACATCATTCAACTAAACTATGTACATACATACGAATTTCAAAATAAATAGGATCTAGAACTATGAAACATGTACATACTAAAAATAAACTTGAAACATTCACAAAAAGCTCATTTTATGTCTAACGCATATATATTACATTTTCCTAATAGGAGAAATCATCATCTAGCTAGATGGTCATAAAATATATAGTATTATAAATTTGTCATTATAAGTTTATAAATTCCACCAAATTCATAAATTCATCTCACTAAAAATATCCATCCAACCAAAATCATAAATTCACGTCACTAAAAATATCCATCCAATCAAAATCATAAATTCATGTCACTAAAAAAATCCATCCTAGAACCAAATTCATCACACAAAATATTCATTGAATCAAATTCATAAATTCATATAACTATAATTTCTATCATTGTCTTAATTTATAAACTGTTGTGGCTCTCTACTGCATCTCTTCATTTCTTTGTGTTTTCCTTTTCAAAATCAAAAGTTCTCCTCTCCTCTAGCCACTATAGATTCTCATCTAAGATCCCATCCATAGACCTAACAGCATCAACAATGGTTTGCATCCTAGATGAAATCATCCTCAAAGGTGGTGGGATACATTCTTCATTTTGAATAATGTTGATTTGATCTTGGATGGTTCTAAAATTGGCATTGATTCGTGCTTACAAGCAAGCACCATCGATTTCAGGTGGTGGAGGTGGGGGGTTATGAGATGGAGTGGGTAGAGGTGGAGGTGGATTATGAATATTATTCAATCGATCCATGTGATCTCTAAGATATAAGTGAACCTGCATTAGATTTGTAATTTCAAAATGTAAGATACATGTTTAGGATATACCCTTAAACAATTCAATATAAATGTATAGGAGCGAATTTTCACCCCTTACACAAATTCCCCTTTCACCCCTTTACACTTTAGAAAACCAAATACGCAGGCTTAATTCCGCATAAGCCTGTTGTTCACATCACACTTGGCGCCTGCTTTATGTGTTGGTGGGGGTGTTTTGATCTAGGACGCCCGCACGACGTGCAGACGTATGTGTGGTGTGCTAACGTCCCTAACAAATTCTCATGTCTAGAGCCTGCAGTGGCATTACAATTCCCATTTGGAGTCGACTTATAATGCCCTCTTTGGCCGACTGACCCGAATATGGTCGTTTCTTCATCTTCTTCCTTCATATTCACTATTCTTGCTTCCATTTTGCATCTCTTAGATCTTTGGACCTCTCCATCCTTTCTATCTCTTCATCCTTCACAGACTCTAAGTAATCTCCTTAGCCTTCCATAATCTCTTCAAAAGCTTCAAGAAGCTTCTTCACCATCTCTTCAAACACTTTACACTTCACAGCAGCAACATCAACATTCCATCACTTCAGTAGAGCAAGTGTGGAACGAAACACCACAACAACAGAGGCTTGAGTTCCTCTCATTTTCTCTCCCACTAGCCTCGAGCGCTTTGGGCAGAGGTGGTAAGCTTTCACTCCTCTCCTCTATTACTTGGTTGAGTAGCATAACACTGTTTTGTAGTGCTTTTGTGTACATTACTTCATTTCATGCCTTTCTCTCTATCTATTTGGTTGTTTGTGGAGGTGGGAACACGGGGGTTTGACTAAGGAAAACCTCTATATACCCCCAACATTCTCTCTCTATCTTGTGTGCAGGTATTGAAGACATTCACAGGCTAGAGGCTTCATCACTCGCACGGTTGTAAGCATCTTCTTTCCTTTCTTCTCCTTGCCTTTATCATTTCTATTTCAGCTTTATCGCTTTTTGTCATTTCCTTACCATCTAGAAATTCTCATAAGTCAGTTTAGAAGCATTCACTTTGATTTTTTATGTGATAAAATCGCTCTCTGGTCCATATGAGATGCTAGCACACCTCGGGGATGCCAGCACGTCGTGCTATCGTCTGCATTCTACGCTAAAGTCCTTTGGCCAAGAGCTTGATAGTTTGTCCAGAGAATCTTTGTACCTACTCTTTCTAGTTCTAAAACTCTCATCACTATCCTTTGAGGTAGTTTAGGGAAGTTCACCCCATGAGGGTCTTTGATTGAAGATAACTCATGAGTATCAAATCCCCCTTCTCTACATTTTGGTGAACCTGACATGAAGAACAGTGTTCTTCGAAAAACTAGGAAATTATTTACCCCTACTTGGTGGGGTCATAACTTTTGACTCGGTGCTCAGAATTCAGAACCGTTTGCACCGTTGGAAAGGTTTTCTAGAGAACTAGTTTACTTTCTAAAATACAAGTGCCTTTGGCAATCAAATTTAAGGGACCGACGCAAGTTTCGGCCTCAAATTCCGCTTTAAAGACCTCCGAAAATGCAAATTACTAGAACATAGAAAATACCGAAAAAAACATAATGAACTTAATATCTTCTTTTATTAGTTTTATTCAAAATATTAATGATATTCCATTTCATGCATGCGACGGTGATTTGGATTTGCCTATGTCACTTGGTGTCTTTGATCCTTCTCATGAGAGTCCTACTTCGGGGGATATTTTGTTGCAAGAAGATGAAACCATCGATACCTTTCTTAATGTCACTCTACCTTCTCTTCATTCCAGTGCACTCTCTTCCAGAGATGATGCATTATTGAATGATGGATCTCCTACTCATTTTGATACACTCTCTTCTAGAGATGTTGCATTCATGAATGATGAATTCCTTATCTATTCTAATGCACTCTCCTCTAGAGATGATGCATTAGCACATGATGAATCTCCTACTCATTCCATCTCCTTCCACATTTTATCCTTTTTGGATCGATGTTGAGAATATGTCTTCGAATAATTATTCTAATAGTTGTGATGATTCTATAAATGTAATATATGTCTCTGCTTCCTCTCAAAGGCCTAAGAGACCAATCATTTATGTGACTCCAGCTAGCCCTTCTCCTAAAAGGGTTTGTTCTATTGATGGTGTTCCATTTGATAGTGATTCCCTTGATCTTTCTAAGGCTCCCTCTTGTAGAGCGGTAGCCCTTACCTATGATACTAGAATGAATAAAAAACTAAGCCTTCTTCAAGCACCTGAACCTATGACTAAAGCACCTAGTTATCATGATCTTTTCAAGAAACCTCAAGTTACTCCGGCTAAGATCTCACTATGGGATTTGCTTCAGTCTACTCCGGTTTATCAAGGTATGTTTTGAGAATCCTTGCAAAATATCCTCTTGCCTTCTTCCACTAGGCCGGTAGATGTTGATGCATTGATGGCATATATTCATGCGGATTTGTTGAATATTACGTTCTATCTATAGGAGCTCCCACCTCTGGAGGTACAGAAGCAAGAGGACCCTCTAATGATTATAGTTAACATTAATAAGATTGGAATTAGACATACTCTCATTGACGCTAGTTTGGTGCTTAACGTATGTAGCATTGATCTATTGCCTAAGATTAATATTGACTCATCTTCTCTTAATACTTCTTATGTCAAAATTCATGGGTTTGATAATGTTGGTAAGGCACGTTTAGGCATGATATTATTGCCTTTGAGGTTGGGACCTGTTACTATACCTACCCTTGTATATGTTATGTAAGAGAAGTTACCCTATAACCTTCTTCTTGGTAGACCGTGGATTCATGCTATGGGTGTAGTCTTGTCCACCTTGCATAAATCAATTAAGTTCATAGCCAATAATTGAGTAGTCACAGTCAAGGTTGACCCTGATGCTATGCACTTGTGCGAGATGGAAGCTACTTGGTGCAGGAGCACCTTAAGGTCTTTTGGAGAGATCTTTGCAAATTTTGGCTTGTAGGTGGTTCTAGCCAACCACCAAGGTAATAAGGACTAGGTTATAAAGTCCCAAGGTTGAATTGATGTGTGTGTTGTGGCAAAGTTAGGTTAGTTTAGAGCCTTGAGGTTTGGGGAAGAATTAATGAGGAGATTAGGAAAATCTTGACAATGTTGTCTTGGCAATTTGTCCTAAAAGTTTGAAAATGGCATTAATGATGTTCTAATCCCGACCTAAGGGTCCTAACATGTGGGCATAAGGTATATAAGGTTATAAAAACCCTAATATGACATGTGGGGAAGCTATTGTACGGACTGAGATTTGGGAAGAAGAGATTGTGACTTGGAAAAGAGCAAGTTTATTTGGATTTCTGTGACAGAGCCTTCATCCAGTCAATTAATGGATTGAAAGGACTGAACTTATGCTTTGATTATTTCATTTGTGACATGTTCCTGCCTTGTGCTGCATTGGTTTAGTCATTTAGTTCGACTGGTTAAGGTTTTGCAAATTCTTTTGGTTCTTTATTTCACTGCCTGGTTCAGGGACAATTTTGTAAACAATGATCCCCACTGGACTTCCCGTGGAAAAGCTTCCATGGCCACTTGGAATCAAGTAGGGGACTATGTACATAGTGTAAACATAGCTTTTGGATTCTTTGTGTGCAGGGGAGTTGATGTAACCATTAAGCTCTAGGCGAGTGCAGGGGCATTCTGGCTAGGTGCTTGGACAGAATAGCAGCAAGAAGACTTGCTAAATGGATTGGTTTGTGCCAATCCATGGTGTAGGGGTGTAGGGGCATGTTTCTTGGACATGTGTATGCAAGGATAAGTGTAGAGGAGACCGTTAAGGAATTCAAAGAAGTGAAAGAGGTCAGATAGTATCATAAACCCTAGAAACCCTTAACAATAGGGGGGGTTTGGTGAAAGGCCTATGTACGGACACCAAGGAGGTCTAAACCCTAGAAAATATTGGAGCCTAGGAGGTCTAGAGAAGGAATCCCTAAATATTTTGGGGGTTGTTTAAGGAAGTTTAGGCGTTATTCCAAGAACACCGGGTTTTGGAGGCCTAATTGACCAAAAAAAGCTACAAGGCCTAAAAACTAAGTTTCTTGAATTCGATAGCCAAATGAAGAAGGGATCCACCAAGATGGATCAGAATGGAGCAAAATCAAACAAGGAGTAGTAGGAAGATCTATTCCTATTCCCAAGAATGGTTTGGGAACTTTGTAGCAAAATTGAGCCCATGGGAGCTCATGGTGATTTGAGAGCAAAGGTGAATGTTTGAAGCTGGTGGAGAGTACTATAAGGGAACAGGGGTCCTAGGAGTGATCCCTGAGTTGGGTAGAGAATCATACCCTAGGGAGGCCAAAGATTAGGTCTTAGAAAGAGGAAATGTGCTCTTGAGAGATAGCACTCCCCACCAAATTGGTATCAGAGCCAAAAAAAAGGCTTGGGAATTGAGAAGTAAATGTCAGAGAGAAGTGAATCCATAGGAGAAAGCGCCATGGTGACTAATTCAGAGCTAGCTAGAGATTTGACAGAGCAACAAGAAAATAATAGATGACTTGAAGAATTTGTGGAGGAGATGAAGCAAAAACTCGAAGAGTTTGCAGAGTCGGCAAGCAAGATGAAAGTGCAGTTAGCAAGGGACAAAGACAAGGGTAAGAACCAAGTTGAGGAAGACATAGAACCAGAACCTGACCCTCCATTAGTAGAGGAACCCTTCCTCAAATCATTGAAGGCATTAAGTGGCAAGGCACTAGAAGGCATCCTCATTTTCATAGGAAGAATGGATGCAGAGTTAGTTATGGAATGGATTGAGGGAATGGAAAATCACTTTGAATGTGATAGGATTATAGAGGCACAAAAGGTGAAGATAGCCAAATCAAGGTTAAGAGGACAACCATTAACTTGGTGGAAGTTCTTGCAAGAAGAAAGAGAGAAGGAAGGCAAGAAGCCAATAGGAAATTGGAAAACAATGGTGGCTAAAGTAAAGGAAAGCTATCTACCTGAGGACTATGACATCCAATTGCATAAGAAGAGGCAAAATCTCAGACAAAGAGAACTAGATGTAGCTGCCTACACAGAAGAGTTCCAAAAGCTAAGCCTTAGGTCTAGAGTGCAAGAAACTGAAAGCATTAAGGTTGTTAGGTATCTGAATGGCCTTAGATGGAACATACAAGAGGAGTTGAGTCTCTTCACACTTACTACCCTCCATAGCTACTATCAGATGGTTATTAAAGTGGAAGAGAAACTGAAAAAGAAAAAAGATTCTAATACCAGGGATAAAGGAAGAGGCAGAGACCCTAGAGGTGGACATAGAGGAGGTTTTGGTGGAAGGAGCAATGAGAATAGAAGCCAAGGAGATTCTAAGGTGGGTGAACAATTCCAGGAGATAAATAGTAGAGGGGGATACAGAGGTAGAATCTCTATCAATGGTGGAAGAGGCAGATCAGGAGGATTTGGGAGAAGTTCTCATTTTGCTTCCATGAAGTGTTACAATTGTGGACAGTTGGGTCATCCAGCTTATAGGTGTCCTGACAAGCTAGCATCTTCACAAGGTGAGAAGAAGATTACTTATGTCCAAGAAGAGGATAATTCCAAGCACTTAGAGGTCAGTTTAGATTCAGAGAAAGAAGAGAGACTCATGTTGAGAAGGATCTTGATCAAAGCACCTACCGAGGATGAACACAAACAAAGAGGAGCTCTTTTTAGAGTCAAGTGCAAGATACTAGGTAAGGTCTGCAGGGTCATCATTGAATCAGGATTTACTGATAATGTTATATCAGAGGAGGCAGTACAGAAGTTGAACCTCATCAAGATACCCCATGTGTGTCCTTACAAGGTTACTTGGTTGAATAAGGGGCAGAATATATTGGTCAATGAACAATTATGGGTTGAGTTTGCTATAGGGAAGTATCAAGATAGGATACTATGTGATGTGTTACCAATGGATGCATGCCATCTGTTGCTTGGCAGACCATGGCAGTATGACAGGGAGGCAGTACACCATGGCAAGGAGAACAAGTATTCATTCAAGAAGGATGGAGTGACTTACAAAATCCAGTCTTTGATAGAAGAAGGCAAAGTGGAGAAGGTAGAATCTAGTGCACTTTTGATGAGTGGAAAGGAATTCCTAAAAGACATGAAGGAGGAAGAAGGAGTTATCTATGAAATCATGTTGAAGCCAAAGGAGGAGGAGTCACCTAGTCGGCTACCTATGACAGCAAAAGTGAAGCAACTGTTGGACCAGTTCAGGGATATCATTTGTGAAGGCACACCAGCTACACTACCACCTAAGAGGGAAATTTTTCATCAAATAGACTTTGTACCAGGAGCAACATTTCCTAACAAGGTTGCATACAAGATGACATCAGAGCAGAACAAGGAGATAGCAAGGCAAGTCCAGGAGCTTTTGGACCAAGGGTTGATAAGAAAAAGCATAAGCCCATGTGTTGTTCCAGTGGTGTTGGCACCTAAGAAGGGAGATAAGTGGAGAATGTGCACTGATCATAGGGCCATAAATAGGATAACCATTAGATATAGGTTTCCTATTCCTAGGATAGAAGACTTAATGGACTATTTAGGGGGTGCTAAGTACTACTCCAAGATTGATTTGAAAAGTGGCTACTATCAGATTAGGATGAAAGAGGGAGATGAATGGAAATCAGCTTTTAAAACCACAGAGGGGTTATATGAGTGGTTAGTAATGCCATTCGGGCTTACAAATGCACCTAGCACATTTATGAGGTGATGAATGAGGTCTTGAAGGACTATATAGGAGTCTTTGTGGTAGTCTACTTTGATGATATCCTCATCTTTAGCAAAACAAAAGAAGAACATATGAAGGACCTAGAACTTGTGTTGAAGAAACTTCAAGAGGAGAAGCTCACCATAAATCTTGAGAAGAGTGAGTTTATGAAGCAAGAGCTAGTCTACCTAGGATTTGCAGTATCTCAAGGGAACTTGAAGATGGACAAGAGCAAGGTTGAAGCCATTCTCAGTTGGCCTACTGTAAAGAGCGGAAAATTCCATAAAAACATAATGACAATACTTAAAATAAATTCAATTATATTCCAAATAAGTTGTCATCACATTCATTCATTCATTCATAAGAACAAGTCGAATACATAAAATGACATAAAAGTCGAAAGATAACATCATATTATTCAGTCTAAATCTTACAAGTGTCAAAATACACATTTCCAATAGCATTTACAATGGAGGATACATATCCAGTTTACAAATTCGAGACTTAGGCAGTCAGTCACCATAAGCTCGTCAATATACACATACATCATGAATAATAAAGCATTTTAAAAGAAGAATCAGTCAGTCGATCTTCTATCCATAAGCAAATCTTCAAAAGAAGATGAGAACAAGGATCAGGCGCTTTTCTGCCCAACCTCGAAGCTTACACTTCCCCGAAATTTCTTAGTCAATCAAGAAATACCCGACCCTACACGAATTGCTTAGCAAAAAGCAGTCTACGAGCAAGATGGAATCTGGTGCAAGCCTAGTACTACTAGTAATCCACAAGCATTTTCCAATTCAGTTAAGAAAGAAGCAAGTTCGGTACTAGGATATGGTAGAGAGCTCAAATAACCCATCTATTTCAATGGTACAAAATAACTACTTGGCCAAGTAAGATGTCATGCACGACAATAAAAAGTAGTTTTGGAAAAAGCAAAACCACACTCTCTATTTACCCATATTCGGCACCCATCCTGGAAGGTAACTTTCCCAAAAATCAATACATGCAGAATTATCTATCATTCATGCATGGTTCAAAATAGTCAATCACAACCTTTTGTAATCTTTCAACATTTAACTGAAAACAGTATTTAAAAACACCACTTTTCATTGTTCCAATTCACAAAAAGACATAAAATCAGCATTTTAATTCAATCATTCAAATAAATTTAAAAAACGAAGTTGTATCTCTAGTATGTCAAAAATACATATAAAACGTAAATTAAAAGAGCACACATTCAATTGTTTCAAACTCTTCTTTAATTTAAGTTGATTTGAAATTCATTCAAATTATTTTCAAAAATTGACTAAATCTCAAGTTTATACATTTTGATTCAAATTCGTTCTATTTTCAGTGTTTAAAAATCCATCATTATCAAATTTAAAGCTAACTATTTAATATTCTGAGTTTTGACAGTTTTCCTAAAAAGTGATATTTCAAGTTAAAATTCTGTTTTTTTGATGTTTTATGTCAACAATTTCATAAGTTCAGTCAAAGAAATTTAACTAGTTTGCATCAGCATAATTTGTCTCACTAAATTTTGGTCATTTCGTTTCCAAGTTTAATTTAGTTTTCCAGTTTTTAGTTCAATGATTCATGAACGATTTTAAAACGAAGTTTATAAATTCTCAGCATAAAATAAAATAAAAATAAATAAATTTATGTTTCAAAGTTTTTCTTGAATTCTGGAAAAATAATTAGACAGTTGGATTTTTCTTTCAAAAGAATTTGTTTCTGAATCTAAACTTTAAACTTGTTTTCTGTTTGGGTTTAATTCTAAATTTGTTCAATGTCCATGCTTCAAGAATTTAATTGAATGGTTTTCCTAAAATCTTTTCTTTCAAAACAAAGTTGTCTATGTTCTGGAATATTTAAATACAGTCCTATTGTTTTGCAATTTCAATAGAATATAAAGAATAATTGACTCAGTTCTTTTAATTTCTCTTTTTAAGATGAACAAGATTTTTCTTATATGTTTTCTATTCACTTCCAGAATTGTTTTGAAATATTAGCAAGACCTACCTGATTTTATTTGATTTCTTTGTATTTTCTAATATTCTCCTTGCTGTCCTCTGTATTCTCCTTCTATTTGTTGTGCATGCCACTTCTTTATCCCTGCCTTTCTTCCTGTACATGGCTGTGTGCACAGGCCGAGTGCCTTTTCTTATCTATCAAGGTGCGTAGGGTGAAGGGAATCTCTCCCTGGTTGTGCCTGGAAAGGGAAGGGTCTTCCCTTGTTGTTGTGTAAAGGGGAGGTTGTGTGTCTGGCCGCACCTTCCTCAAGGTCCCGTACGCACCTCTCTGCAGACTTAGCCCTGCAGACACACTTTGCGCAAGGAGTGAAGGTTGCCTGTGAGACAGGGAAAACTAAGAGGGAGCTTCCTGCGTGCCTTCCAAACAGGTTATGTCTCCTCCACATATGTGTGGATGTTGTGGAATTCTCCCCTGGCCGCACTTCTCCTTCTCTGGCGTGTGGGAAGGAAGACTCTTCCCCTCTGCTGTTCCTGCTGCATATGGAGGAAGACTATCCTATACTTGGTGGAGGCGTGTGTGAAGGGAACTCCTTCCTGCTGTGGTTTCTAAGAGTTTTCCCTGCCTTCTTTTGCCAGGTCGTAGGTGATGTTAAGATCAATATGGATTTCAATACCAACAGAAATCGAAATCCATTCAATTGAAAACTCTTTTTTTTTTCTTTTTTTTCTATGTATTGTCCAAATCTCTGTATATCTCCATTTTGGATTTCTTAATGAGATATTTATTTTCCTCATGCATTCCTGCATGCTCAAATCCACCATTCTCTCCAATTGATCTTTAGATCAATTTCAAACTCTGAGTTAAAGATATTTTAAGATATTTAAATCTTTCAATTTTTGCTGAGTTCAATTTTGACTACAATTTTCAATTTCGAAATTAATAAACGGAATTCAATTTTCATTTTGCAATTTAACTAAATTTAAGATTAAATCTATTTCTAAATATAAAATTCATTTATTTTCACTATTTCAATTTAAATAACATTTAAATTTAAAAATAACTTTATTAAACTAAATTTTAATCAAAGTCAAGTTTAAAACAATATTACATTGAATTTTCAAAATTCAACTTCGTAATTCCAATATAAGAATAAAATACTCAACAAACAAATCTATTTTATTTAAATTGCATTAAATTTCATAATTTAACAAAATCATCTATAAAAAGACATTTTACAATTTCCTAAGAAATCACATCAAAACTAATTTTTTTTGATTTGAAGCATAATATACGCACGAGACATTTAAAATATCAATCTACATGAGTGTGTGAGATCCCATCTATTCGCACACATCAATCGGCTAAACAACTCTACCTGATCGTTGTTCTCGCCTTCAACCTCGTTCACCTGTTTCTTGCATTCACTTGCACTCAATTTATCATCAGTAATGACAAACCCCGAAATAAATGTAAATATGATAATTGCATTTCAATTTCAATTTAATTTCATCTTTATTTCATTTCGAATTTCAATTAATCATCTTCATAATAATAGTTAAATAATCTAATTCGACATAAATGATAAAGTCTGCATTTAAATAGGTAAGCATAAATTCATACGTGACATCCTTCCCCTCTTGGAAGAGACATCGTCTCGATGTCTTATTAGTCAATCAATAAGCATAACATCATCATCATCATAAAAACATACTATCTCAATCAACAAAGCATAGTATCTCAGTCAAGCATAGTGTCTCAATCAAGCATGATAAAATAAAGTTCTCCAACATAATATAAGCAAATAGTAGCATCCACGCTATCAAAGTTCACAACATGTGAATCAAAACCAGAGTATCAAGTATCTCCACACAAAACAAATGCTAATCTAAGAAAGCAAATGAGGAAAATGATGATCTATCATCTTAGAATCCTCCCATGTAGCACTGTCCTCAGTATATTGGTCCCACTGGACCTTATACTGGGTACTATCTCTATTAAGTAGCTTAATGCTACGCCTATCTAGGATTTGGATGGACTCCACTAGCACCACCCCTGGATCCTGTACCTGTAATGAATGCCAATCAAGAATATGAGTCATATCACGATGATAAGGTTTCAACAAAGAAACATGGAAAACATTATGGATTCGAGCAAGAGTAGGTGGTAATGCTAGTCTATAAGCAACTGGATTTATAACTTCCAGTACATCAAATGGGCCCACATATCTTAGTGCCAACTTTGATGATTTCCCAAACGAGATAGAGCTCTTATAAGGCTTAACCCTCAAGAATACTTTATCTCCTGTAGAAAACTGCCTGAAAGTCCTATTCCTATCAGCATAGCTCTTCTGTCTATCGACTGCTTCCTTCAATCTACCCTTGATCAACTTCATCTGCTCATCCATTTCCTTGAGCATATCTGGACCAATAATTACCCTATCTTCGATCCTGTCCCAACTGATGAGTGTGTGACATTTCCATCCATAGAGTGCTTCAAAAGGTGCCATACCCAATGAAGAATGGTATGAGTTATTGTAGGCAAACTCAACCAATGGTAAATGTTCTTCCCACTTGTATTGCCGATCCATGCAGTACATCCTCAACAAGTCTTCCACAACCTGATTGACCCTTTCAGTTTGGCCATCAGTTTGTGGGTGATATGAAAAACTAAAATTCTGTTTAGTTCCCAAAGTTGCATTCAATGTAGTCCAGAACCTAGATGTCATCCTGGTATCTCTATTAGAGATAATGGTCTCTGGTACACCATGCAACCTGAATATCTCTTGCACAAATTTCCTTGCAAGAGTCAATGATCCATCCTTCAAATTCCCTGGTATGAAATGTGAAACCTTCGTCAGCTTATCAACAAATAAAAGGATGGTATCATGCCTATTCCTGCTCAATGGTAATCCTTGGATGAAATTCATACTGATTACTTGCCACTTATACTCAGGTATATCGTGGGGATACAAAAGTCCTGCTAGATGCACATGCTCAGCCTTGACCCGCTGGCATTCCAAACATCTAGCCACGTACTCCATGACATCTTTCTTCAGTTTAGGCCAAAAATACAAAGCCTTCAACTCTGCTACCATCTTTGTGACTCCTGGATGTCCTGAATAAGGTGCATCATGAATTTCCTCAAGTATCAACTTCCTCAAATCACCACCCTTAGGGATATACATCCTTCCCTGATATTTGACAATGCCATCATTCTCCATAACATAACCATCAAACCTATGATCTGAAGGATCCGCCACTAAGGCTTGTCTAACCCTGTCATAATGCTCATCACCTGGAAGATACTGCAACACTTGTTGTCTCAAGTTTGACCTTGTGGTCACCATAGCAGATAGATTCCTTCTTCTGCTAAGAGCATCAACAACTCTATTCTCCTTACCTTTGATATACTCGATACCAAAATCGTACTCACTCAGGAACTCAAGCCACCTCCTCTATCTCGCATTGAGGTTCGGCTGTGTGAAGATGTACTTAAGTCCCAAATGATTAGTCTTAAGCTCAAACGGCTTCCCTAGGAGATAATGTCTCCACATCTGCAATGCATGCACAATAGCCATAAGCTCAAGATCGTGTGGTGCATAGTTCAACTCATACTGCTTCAGTTTCCTAGACTCATATGCCACGACTTTGCCTTCCTGCATTAGCACAGCTCCTACACCTTCACCTGATGCATCTGTAATCACAATGAAGTGACCATTAGGATCCGGTATAGTCAACACTGGTGCTGATGTCAACTTTTGTTTAAGAATCTGAAATGCTTCTTCACACTTCTCTGTCCACTCATATCTCTTTCCCTTCTTCTAAAGAGAAGTAATAGGTGCTGCAATTCTAGAAAACCCTTCAACATACTTCCTATAGTAACCTGCAAGTCCCATGAAACTACGAACTTTTGTGACACTTCTCGGTGTTGGCCAATCTACTATTGCCTCTATCTTCACAGGATCAACTGATATTCCCTTAGCAAATATCACATGCCCCAAATAGCGAACCTTCTTCTGAAAGAAAGTACACTTCGAAAACTTACCAAAAAGCTTCTGATCCCTCAAACATTACAAAACAATTCTCAAATGCTCCTTGTGTTCCTCTTCTATCTTAGAGTAGATCAGAATGTCATTAATGAATATGAGCACAAAATCATCCAAACAGACTCTAAAGATACTGTTCATAAGGTTCATGAATGCCGCAGGAGCATTCGTTACCACGGTGAACTCGTAGTGTCCATACCGAGTTCTGAAAGCTATCTTAGGAATGTCCTCATCCTTAATCCTCAACTAGTGGTAACCTGATCTAAGATCAATCTTAGAAAACACAGTGGCCCCTTTCATCTGATCAAACAGCTCATCCATCCTAGGTAGAGGATACCTGTTCTTGATGGTAACCTTATTAAGCATCCTGTAATCAATACACAGTCACAAGGTTCCATCCTTCTTCTTAACGAAGATTACCGGTGCACCCCATGGTGATACACTCAGCCTTATGAATCCCTATTTCAGCATCTCCTGCAACTGAGCTTTCAATTCATACAACTCGGTAGTAGTCATTCTGTAAGGAGCTTTGGATTGTGGCTCCGTTCTAGGTAATAGTTCAATTGAGAATTCAAATTCTCTCTTCGGTGGTAATTCTGTAAGTTCTTCTGGAAATACATCCAAGAACTCTCTAAGAATAGGATAGTCCTCTGAACTCAGCTGGGCATTCTCCAAATCACTCACCAAAATAGCATAAATGGAACATCCTTTTCGATGTGCCTTCTTAAGGTGCATAGCTGAGATGTGTCTCAACTCTGAAGGCTCTCGAGATCCTAGAATCTCTACTGGATGTCCAAAGTCATCCAAACAACTTACCACCTTATCCTCATAGTTCACAATGGCCTTATGCTTAGTTAACCAATTGATCCCTAAGATCACATCGTAAGAACCCAACGGTGCTACGTAAAGGTTAACTTGAGTTTGGAAGTTAGGTAATTCTAAATCATTGCATGATAAACATGTATCTACCCTCTTCTCTACTCGATTTCCATACTAAACCATCCATGATTGTGACATAAATCCAGGTCTAATAGGTAATCTATCAACTACTTTAGGGTCTATAAAACATTCAGAAGCTCCAATATCTATCAAAATAGAAACAGATTGACCGAAAAGCTTACCCGACATCTGGATAGGTGTGGACTGAAAGTCGGCTTGACGATTGTCAACCGCTGCATGTATCTGGTGCTGTGGTGCTTGCCTATCATTACCACCTCGTTGATTTCCTGTACGCTGAGTGCAATTGGAGGCATAATGATCTCCTCCACAAGTATAGCATCCACCTCGTGCCCCTTCCTGACCACCTGTCCTGTTCCTGATATTGGAGAAGTTGGTGTTATTATTGTTCACCTTTTTGTTCCCGCCAAAATTACCTTCTCCTTTATCCTAGGTATTATTCCCTCTCTTCAAATTCCTGATCTGCTGATTACTGCTATTGCCCCTCTGGTTATTTTTATTGTTTTGAAACTTCCTATTTCCAAAACCAGATTTTGCATTCACACTTTTCCTGTAATTCGCTACCTGCTGCAGTTTCTATTCCTGTTTCATGGCCTTCTCAAAGACCTCATCCATCGTCAATGGATTATGCATGTCTACATCAGCCCCAATCTGTGGCCTCAACCCAAGAATGAATTTACGAATGCAAAACCGTTCATCCATTTGGTACTGCGGTACGTACTTAAGGAGATTGGTGAACCTCTCCCAGTATTGGGTAACTGTAAGACCACCCTGTGCCAAATTCTAGAACTCAGTCATCTTCCTATCAAAGAAAAGTTGTGGAAGCCACCTCTTCCTGAATAGGTTCAAGAACGCTTCCCAAGTAGTTCCACCTGGTAATAATTTTTTCTCTATCTTCTCATTATCCCCCCAGGTAGCAGCTTCTCTAGTAAGCTGGTATGCAACCCATACTGCCTTAGTTTCATTGGACATGTTCCTGAGTTCGAAGTATTTTTCCATCTCTATGACCCAAGCTTCTGCACCATCACCTATTGTTTTACCATTGAACTTGGGCGGTGCTACCCTTTTCAGATCTTTTGCTAATTCCCTTTCAATCCTTGCTTGAGGATTAGGTACTTCAACCCTTACATCATCATTGTTACGTTGTTCTTGATTTTGGGGAATTTCAACTCAAGGGTTTTTCCCTTCTCTGATACCTTGAACTTCCTGTTCCATATTGTCCATTCTAGAACCCTGCTGATTTAAGAGACCGAGAAATTGGTCCAACCTATCAGTCTCATTACTCGCAGCAGCTTTAACTCTAGTACCCATTATGTCTCACAATTCCAGCATCAAGGAATGTTCATTTAGCGTAATGGACAAAGGACCCTAGTGTTCAAACCTAGGGCTCTGATACCAAATGTAAAGAGTGGAAAATTCCATAAAAACATAACGACAATACTTAAAATAAATTCCATTATATTCCAAATAAGTCGTCATCACATTCATTCATTCATTCATAAGAACAAGTCGAATACATAAAACGACATAAAAGTTGAAAGATAACATCATATTATTGAGTCTAAATCTTACAAGTGTCGAAATACACATTTCCAATAGCATTTACAATGGAGGATACATATCCAGTTTACAAATTTGAGACTTAGGCAGTCAGTCACCATAAGCTCGTCAATATATACATACATCATGAATAATAAAGCATTTTAAAAGAAGAATCAGTCAGTCGATCTTCTATCCATAAGCAAATCTTCAAAAGAAGATGAGAACAAGGATCAGGCGCTTTTCTGCCCAACCTCGAAGCTTACACTTCCTCGAAATTTCTTAGTCAATCAAGAAATACCCGACCCTACACGAATTGCTTAGCAAAAAGCAGTCTACGAGCAAGATGGAATCTGGTGCAAGCCTAGTACTACTAGTAATCCACAAGCATTTTCCAATTCAGTTAAGAAAGAAGCAAGTTCGGTACTAGGATATGGTAGAGAGCTCAAATAACCCATCTATTTCAATGGTACAAAATAACTACTTGGCCAAGTAAGATGTCATGCACGACAATAAAAAGTAGTTTTGGAAAAAGCAAAACCACACTCTCTATTTACCCATATTCGGCACCCATCCTGGAAGGTAACTTTCCCAAAAATCAATACATGCAGAATTATCTATCATTCATGCATGGTTCAAAATAGTCAATCACAACCTTTTGTAATCTTTCAACATTTAACTGAAAACAGTATTTAAAAACACCACTTTTCATTGTTCCAATTCACAAAAAGACATAAAATCAGCATTTTAATTCAATCATTCAAATAAATTTAAAAAACGAAGCTGTATCTCTAGTATGTCAAAAATACATATAAAACGTAAATTAAAAGAGCACACATTCAATTGTTTCAAACTCTTCTTTAATTTAAGTTGATTTGAAATTCATTCAAATTATTTTCAAAAATTGACTAAATCTCAAGTTTATACATTTTGATTCAAATTCGTTCTATTTTCAGTGTTTAAAAATCCATCATTATCAAATTTAAAGCTAACTATTTAATATTCTGAGTTTTGACAGTTTTCCTAAAAAGTGATATTTCAAGTTAAAATTCTGTTTTTTTGATGTTTTATGTCAACAATTTCATAATTTCAGTCAAAGAAATTTAACTAGTTTGCATCAACATAATTCGTTTCACTAAATTTTGGTCATTTTGTTTCCAAGTTTAATTTAGTTTTCCAGTTTTCAGTTCAATGATTCATGAATGATTTTAAAACGAAGTTTATAAATTCTCAGCATAAAATAAAATAAAAATAAATAAATTTTTGTTTCAAAGTTTTTCTTGAATTTTGGAAAAATAATTAGATAGTTGGATTTTTCTTTCAAATGAATTTGTTTCTAAATCTAAACTTTAAACTTGTTTTCTGTTTGGGTTTAATTCTAAATTTGTTCACTGTCCATGCTTCAAGAATTTAATTGAATGGTTTTCCTAAAATATTTTCTTTCAAAACAAAATTGTCTATGTTCTAGAATATTTAAATGCAGTCCTATTGTTTTGCAATTTCAATAGAATATAAAGAATAATTGACTCAGTTCTTTTAATCTCTCTTTTTAAAACGAACAAGATTTTTCTTATATGTTTTCTATTCACTTTCAGAATTGTTTTGAAATATTAGCAAGATCTACCTGATATTATTCGATTTCTCTATATTTTCTGATATTCTCCTTGTTGTCATCTATATTCTCCTTCTATTTGATGTGCACGCCACTTCTTTATCCCTGCCTTTCTTCCTGTACGTGGTTGTGTGCACAGGCCGAGTGCCTTTTCTTATCTATCAGGGCACGTAGGGTGAAGGGAATCTCTCCCTGGTTGTGCCTGGAAAGGGAAGGGTCTTCCCTTGTTGTTGTGTAAAGGGGAGGTTGTGTGTCTGGCCACACCTTCCTCAAGGTCCCCTACGCACCTCTCTGCAGACTTAGCCCTACAGACACACTCTGCGCAAGGAGTGAAGGTTTCCTGTGAGATAGGGAAAACTAAGAGGGAGCTTCTTGTGTGCCTTCCAAACAGGTTATTCCTCCTCCACATATGTGTGGATGTTGTGGAAGTCTCCCCTAGCCACACTTCTCCTTCTCTGGCGCATGGGAAGGAAGACTCTTCCCCTCTGCTGTTCCTGTTGTGTATGGAGGAAGACTATCCTATACTTGGTGGAGGCGTGTGTGAAGGGAACTCCTTCCTATCGTGGTTTCTAAGAGTTATCCCTACCTTCTTTTGCCAAGTCATAGGTGATGTTAAGATCAATATGGATTTCAATACCAACAAAAATCGAAATCCATTCAATTGAAAACTCTTTTTTTTCCTTTTTTTTCTGTGTATTGTCCAAATCTCTGTATATCTCCATTTCGGATTTCTTAATGAGATATTTATTTTCCTCATGCATTCCTGCATGCTCAGATCCACCATTCTCTCCAATTGATCTTTAGATCAATTTCAAACTCTGAGTTAAAGATATTTTAAGATATTTAAATCTTTCAATTTTTGCTGAGTTCAATTTTGACTACAATTTTCAATTTCGAAATTAATAAATGGAATTCAATTTTCATTTCGCAATTTAACTAAATTTAAGATTAAATCTATTTCTAAATATAAAATTCATTTATTTTCACTATTTCAATTTAAATAACATTCAAATTTAAAAATAACTTTATTAAACTAAATTTTAATCAAAGTCAAGTTTAAAATAATATTACATTGAATTTTCAAAATTCAACTTCGTAATTCCAATATAAGAATAAAATACTCAAACAAAAAAATCTATTTTATTTAAATTGCATTAAATTTCATAATTTAACAAAATCATCTATAAAAACACATTTTACAATTTCCTAAGAAATCACATCAAAACTGAATTTTTTTGATTTGCAAGCATAATATATGCACGAAACATTTAAAATATCAATCTACGTGAGTGTGTGAGATCCCATCTATTCGCACACATCAATTGGCTAAATAACTCTACCTAATCATTGTTCTCGCCTTCAACCTCATTCACCTGTTTCCTGAGTTCACTTGCACTCAATTTATCATCAGTAATGACAAACCCCGAAATAAACGTAAATATGATAATTGCATTTCAATTTCAATTTAATTTCATCTTTATTTCATTTCGAATTTCAATTAATCATCTTCATAATAATTGTTAAATAATCTAATTCGACATAAATGATAAAGTCTACATTTAAATAGGTAAGCATAAATTCATACATGACACCTACTCCCAAGATAGGGACTGAAGTTAGGAGTTTCCATGGATTAGCTCAATTCTATAGGAAGTTTGTTAGAAGGTTTAGTGAAATTTGTCCACCAGTCCTTGACACCATCAAAGGAGGACTGAAAACAAAGTTTGTGTGGACCAAAGAAGCCAATGAAAGATTTGAAAGATTGAAGAGGGAGATAGCTACCCAACCAATCCTAGTTTTACCAAGTTTTGACAAACCATTCATAGTTGAAAGTGATGCAGGGAACATAGCAGTGGGTGCAATCCTAAGCCAAGAAGGTAGGCCAATGGCATTCTTTAGTGAAAGGATAAATGATGCAAAGTCTAGATATTCATCCTATGACTTAGAGCTATATGCTTTAGTACAAGCCCTTAAGAAGTGGAGGCACTATTTGTTGCCTAAAGAATTTTTGGTATACACTGATAACCAGGCCTTAAGCTACATCAACACACAAGAGAAGCTCAGTTTGAGGCATATAAAGTGGATGGAGTTTCTACAATCATATACTTTTACTATCAAGCACAAGAAAGGGGTCAATAACAAAGTTGCAGATGCCCTTAGTAGGAGGTTACTTACCATACAGGAGATACACCTATAGAGTACAGGGGTTGAAGGGTTCAAGGATCTTTATGAAGGAGATTCAGATTTCGCAGAGATCTATAAGGTGTGTACTGATTTTGAAAATCATTTTCACAGTGAGTATGTGACTACAATTTACAAAATGGTCTATTGTTTAGAGGGAAACAACTATGTGTTCCAAGAGGTTCCATGAGGGAGAATCTTATCCAAGAAAAGCACAATGGCAGTTTGAGTGGACACTTTGGATTGAACAAGACCCTAGACTTAGTGGAGAGGTTCTATTGGTGGCCTAAGATGCAAAGAGATGTAAGAAGGTATGTGGAGCAATGTGGAGTGTGTCAAAAGGCAAAGGGAACATCAACAAATTCTCTTTATCAGCCATTACCCATCCCAAATAGACCATGGGAATGCATAAGCATGGACTTCATAGTAGGGCTACCTAGGACACCGACTGGTTTTGACAGTGTGTTTATGGTAGTGGACAGATTCAGCAAGATGAGCCATTTCATCCCATGCAAAACAACACATGATGCAAGTCAGATTGCACACCTATTCTTCAAGGAGGTAGTAAGGATACATGGATTGCCAAAGAGCATAGTTGCAGACAAAGATGTGAAGTTTATGGGACATTTTTGGAAAACTCTTTGGAGGAGGTTAGGAACCAACTTGTCTCATAGTTCAACATATCATCCTCAAATGGATGGACAGACAGAGGTGATAAATAGGGTACTTGGTAACTTGTTGAGGTGTCTAACTAAGGAGTATGGACAAGGATGGGAACAAGTCATTTCACAGGCAGAATTTGCCTATAATGATAGCACAAATAGGTCTACTAGTAATATTCCATTTGAAATTGTATATGGGTTACATCTAAGAGGTGTACTTGAGCTAAGAGACCTAAAAGGTTATGAAGGAATTAGTGGACATGCTGATGATTTTGCTCAGTCAATGCGATAGGTTCATGAGCAGGTAAAGAAGACATTAATGGAGGCTAACCAGAAGTTGAAGGCTAAAAGAGATGAAGGGAAGAGAGATCTACAATTTGAAATAGGTGATTTGGTGATGGTATACTTGAACAAGGCAAGACTACAGAAAGTCATACCAAGTAAGCTACAGATGAAAAGGATAGGGTCATGCAAAGTGTTGGCTAAATATGGTCAAAATGCCTACAAGGTGGAACTACCCAAGGAGTTGTCCATTTCTCCTATCTTCAATGTGAAGGACTTGGTGAAGTATAAAGGACCAGAAATGGATGAGGAATAGTATAGTGCTAAGGTGAGTAAGGATGTGGAAGGACTCAAGGTACCTGATCCGATCAAACCACAGGTTGACAAGATTCTGGATTCAAGGGTGAAGAAGAAGACTAGGCACAAGACATACGTGGAGCACCTAGTGAAGTGGAGACACCAACCAGAGTTAGAGGCTACTTGGATAGCAGAGAGTGATTTCAAGAAGCATGGTATCAGTGAGAAGTTTGTAACACCACAGGTTCCTTAACTTCTTTGTTGCAGGGGGAGAATGGTGCAGGAGCACCTTAAGGTCTTTTGGAGAGATCTTTGCAAATTTTGGCTTGTAGGTGGTTCTATCCAACCACCAAGGTAATAAGGACTAGGTTATAAAGTCCCAAGGTTGAATTGATGTGTGTGTTGTGGCAAAGTTAGGTCAGTTTAGAGCCTTGAGGTTTGGGGAAGTCTTAATGAGGAGATTAGGCAAATCTTGACAATGTTGTCTTGGCAATTTGTCCTAAAAGTTTGAAAATGGCATTAATGATGTTCTAAGCCCAACCTAAGGGTCTTAACATGTGGTCATAAGGTATATAAGGTTAGAAAAACCCTAATATGACATGTGGGGAAGCTATTGTATGGACTGAGATTTGGGAAGAAGAGATTGTGACTTGGAAAAGAGCAAGTTTATTTGGATTTTTGTGACAGAGCCTTCATCCAGTCAATTAATGGATTGAAAGGACTGAAATTATTCTTTGAGTCTTTCATTTGTGACTTGTTCCTACCATGTGCAGCATTGGTTTAGTCATTTAGTTCAACTGGTTAAGGTTTTGCAAATTCTTTTGGTTCTTGATTTCACTGCCCGGTTCAGGGACAGTTTTGTAAACAATGATCCCCACTTGACTTCCCATGGAAAAGCTTCCATGGCCACTTGGAATCAAGTAGGGGACTGTGTACATAGTGTAAACATATATTTTGGAGTCTTTGTGTGCAGGGGAGTTGATGTAACCATCAAGCTCTAGGCGAGTGCAGGGGCATTCTGGCTAGGTGCTTGGACAGAACAGCAGCAAGAAGACTTGCTAAATGGATTGGTTTGTGCCAATCCATGGTGTATGGGTGTAGGGGCATGTGTCTTGGACATGTTCATGCAAGGAGAAGTTTAGAGGAGACCATTAAGGCATTCAAAGAAGTGAAAGAGGTCAGACAATATCATAAACCCTAGAAACCCTTAACAATAGGGGGTTTGGTGAAAGACCTACGTACGGACACCAAGGAGGTCTAAAACCTAGAAAATATTGGAGCCTAGGAGGTCTAGAGAAGGAATCCCTAAAGAGTTTGGGGTTTTTTTAAGGAAGTTTAGGCGTTATTCCAAGAAAACTGGATTTGGAGGCCTAATTGACCAAAAAAGGCTACAAGGCCTAAAAACTAAGTTTCTTGAATTCGATAGCCAAATGAAGAAGGGATCCACCAAGATGGATCAGAATGGAGCAAAACCAAACAAGGAGTAGTAGGAAGATCTATTCCTATTCCCAAGAATGGTTTGGGAACTTTGTAGCAAAATTGAGCCCATGGGAGCTCATGGTGATTTGAGAGCAAAGGTGAATGTTTGAAGCTGGTGGAGAGTACTATAAGGGAACAGGGGTCCTAGGAGTGATCCCTGAGTAGGGTAGAGAATCATACCCTAGGGAGGCCAAAGATTAGGTCTTAGAAAGAGAAAATGTGCTCTTGAGAGATAGCACTCCCCACCACTACTGGTCAGGCTTTGGTTGTGCCTACTCTTATTCCTCCAATATCTTCCAATGTGTCGATGTTTACTCTAGCAATGCCTACTACAAAGGATACTCTAGAGATAGATTTCCCTGAGGAAGATTCTTCTGAAGTGAGAAATCTAAGCCTATTCCTTCTACCTCTTCTCAAAGGAATGCATGTCTCGGTGATGATTGGGGTCCTTCAAACTTTACAGATTCCTTCATTCAGGAATACAAAGTTGATCCGATCCACTTAGACCCTTCAACAACATCATTCGCACTTGCTATCAAAGATGATTGTCCTTTTGAATCATGATATAATGTGAATGCAAACTATAATGTTCTTAGTGTTGATCCTCCTTTTGAGGAAGACAATTACACTTCTGCTAAGAAGGATAATGCTGACAGTCCTATCAAGAAGGATGATGATGATCTCATAGAAGAGTATGTTCCCCCCACTGGAATAAGGCTCTCTATGAGGATCCTCCTTCTCACAACTTGCAAACACGTTATGGCCCCGACTTTAAGCTCATCTCTAAGTACAGATATGAACGTAAAGGTTGTGGGCGTAACAAACAAGGCATACAGGTCCCTATAGAATTTATGCCTTGTAAGCATAATCTAGGGCTCGGTTGCTTGAATGAATAATCTAAGCATAAACCACGGTGTAATGTTGACGTGATGTCCGCTCAACCTATTTCTCATGGATTGGTCTATCCTCCTTTGTCTTCTATCTTCATGTCTTCTTCTTCTTATGAGCAGTTGAATCTTTCTCTGCAAGAGAAAGGGTTGCTTCCTGCTCCTCATCCTTTGTCTGAGCAAGAGCATATTTTTGTTGTAGCTTCTAAAATCCCACTTAATTACTCTTCCTCCTCCTACATGCAAGAAGTCTCATAAGCATTATTTTTGTGCATACCATCGAGTGCCTAGCCATTCCACTGGCGAATGTAAGGCCTTGAAGGACAAAATACAACAACTTCGTGATTCAAGCACTTGTTGATGCACGTGCCTCTTCTTCAAATGACAAGTGATATCGAGGTTTACCTCTATCCTGTTCCAAATATATTGCATGGTTCTCCTCCCCTGTATGTTAGGGGCAATGATAACTTGTTTTGAAGATGCATGTCCTTCTTAAGGACCCCCTCTCTCTCTATGCATTTTGAGTGAACCGTCCCTTGAGTGGACCCCCTCTTTCTTTTGAAGGGTCCCCGAACGACCTCTTTGAAATCTTTTCTCTCAAATAAATTCCATGGCGTCTAGCTTGGGGTCAGCCCGAATAGACCCGCTTTCACATCCTTGCATCTAGCTTGGGGGTAGCCTGACTAGACCTATTTCATATCTTTGTGTCTATCTTGGGGGCAGCCTGACTAGACTTCACTTTTCAAACAATGTGTCCCTTGAGTGCACCCCTCTTCCTTTTGAAGGGTTCCCGAGTGAACCCTTTGAAATTCTTCCATCTTAATGATGGTTTGCGTGACTGTCTCCTCGATGATACAGGTCTTCCTCCTTGAGCCGGAATTGCTTTTATCACTCTTACTCGATTGTACGGGTCTTCCTCCTTGAGCGGGGATTGATTTTATCACTTTTACTCGGTGATACGGGTTTTCCTCCTTGAGCGAGGATTGCTTTTATCACTCTTACTCGGTGGTACGGGTTTTCCTCCTTGAGCAGGATTGCTTTTATCACTTTTACTCGGTGGTACGGGTTTTCCTCCTTGAGTGGGGATTCTTTTTATCACTCTTTCATTATTAAACTCTTGTATATACCAGATCAAAGATCTGCGTCTTCTTCATCCTAAGTATATACCCTTTCTTTCCTCATCTCAAAATTCTTCTATGTGTTAGTGTCTTTAATTTGGGGATGATGCATAGTACTGAGACAACCTTTTATATTGAGGTCTCTTTTACTTTGCTGACTCGAATCCTTTGGCTTTTATTCTAACATTGTCATCTTATGCAGGTCTTTCTTACTCCACTACTTCTTCAATCTACTTTACCGAAGCACTCATCAGTATTCGTGCTCGCTGAAGTAGGGGAAAAATGTATATGAGCGAATTTGCACCCCTTGCAAAAATTCCCCATTCACCCCTTTACACTTTAGAAAACCAAATGCGGAGGCTTAATTCCACATAAGCTCGTTGTTCACATCACACTTGGTGCCTAATTTGTATGTCGATGGGGGCGTTTTGGTCTAGGACGCCTGCACAGTGCGCAGATGTCTGTGCAACCCGCTAACGTCCCTAATAGATTCTCGCATCTGGAGCCTGTAGTGGCGTTACAATTACCATTGGGAGTTGACTTGTAACGCCCTCTTCGGCCAAACAACCCAAATATGGCCATTTCTTCATCTTCTTCCTTCATATTCACTATTCCTACTTCTATTTTGCATCTCTTAGATCTTTGGACCTCTCCATCCTTTTTATCTCTTCATCCTTCATAGACTCTGAGCAATCTCCTTAGCCTTCCACAAGCTCCAAGAAGATTCTTCACCATCTCTTCAAACACTTTACACTTCACAGCAACAACATCAACACTCCATCACTTCAGTAGAGCAAGTGTGGAATGAAACACCATGACAATAGAGGCTCGAGTTCCTCTCATTTTCTCCCCCACTAGCCTTGAGCGCTTTGGGTGGAGGTGGTAAGCTTTCACTCCTCTCCTCTATTACTTGGTTGAGTAGCATAACACTATTTTGTAGTGCTTTTGTGTACTTTACTTCATTTCATGCCTTTCTCTCTATCTATCTGGTTGTTCGTCGAGGTGGGAACACCAAAATGGGGGTTTTTCTAAGGCATACCCCTATACAACCCCAACATTCTCTCTCTCTCTCTCTCTCTCTCTCTCTCTCTCTCTCTCTCTCTCTCTCTCGTTTGCATGTATTGAATACATTCATGGGCTGGAGGCTTCATCACTCACATGGTTGTAAGCATCTTTTTTCCTTTCTTCTCCTTGCCTTTATCATTTCTATTTCAGCTTTATCACTTTCTGTCATTTCCTTACCATCTAGAAATTCTCAAAAGTCAACTTAGAAGCATTCACTTTGTTGTTTTCTGTGATAAACTTCCTCTCTGGTTTGTACAAGATGCCAGCATGCCTCGGGGATGCCAGGTGATGCGCTGTCGTCTACATTTTGCGTTGAAGTCCTTTGGTCGAGAGCTTGACATTTTTTCCAGAGAATCTCTGTGACCTGCTCTTTCTGGTTCTACAACTCTCAGTGTTGTCCTTTGAGGTAGTTTAGGGCAGTTTTCCCCATGAGGGTCTCTGATTGAAGAGAACTTGTGAGTAGTGAATCCCCCTTCTCTACAATAAATGGCCTAATTGAATACAAATGATAAAATGTGTAAGCCTCATTTATTTCTAAGGCATGTTACTTGAATGAAAAATAATTAACTAAATTAAAAAAGGACAATTTATGAATGCTTTAGGGTTTACAGTTTAGAGTTTAGGATTTAGGTTTTAGGGTAATAGGATGGCTTAAGGGGATCTATGTAGTAAGGTCCTAGTACAAAATGACATGGCTTAAGTGAATAAAATTTGGTGAAGATGCCCAAGACAACCAAATTTCATTAAGGTCTGAGGCAACTTCACCAAATTTTATTCACTTGATCCATGTCATTTTTTCCTAGGACCTTACTAGAGATAGATACCGTTAAGCTATCCTATCACCCTAAATCATAAATCGATCAACCTAGATCATGAAATCTCATTCATATTATAATCTTGCACGATCTTATATTATTGTTAAATTTGGTTTCCTTGGGAAACTTCACCAAATTTTTAGAACTTATTTGATCCCCCTTAAGAAATATCATATTAGGACCCCTTAAGACATCTTGAAGTATGGCTTAAGGGGATCTATGTAGTAAGGTCCTAGTACAAAATGACATGGCTTAAGTGAATAAAATTTGGTGAATATTCCCAAGGCAACCAAATCTCATTAAGGTCCTAGGCAACTTCACCAAATTTTATTCACTTGAGCCATGTTGTTTTGTCCTAGGACCTTACTAGACAGAGATCCCCTAAAGCCATCCTATCACCCTAAATTGTAAATCGATCAATCTAGATCATTATTTATCTCCTTCATATTATAATCTTGCAAGACCTTATTAAATTGTTAAATTTGGTTGCCTTGGGAAAATTCACCAAATTTTTAGAACTTATTTGATCCCCTTAAGAAATGCCATATTAGAACCCCTTAAGACATCGATTTATGGCTTAGGGTGATAGGATGGCTTAAGGGGATCTATGTCTAGTGAGGTCCTAGGAAAAAATGGCATGGATCAAGTGAATAAAATTTGGTGAAGTTGCCCAAGGCAACCAAATTTCATTAAGGGCCTAGGAAAAAATGATGCCTTTAGGGTTTAGGGTTTAGGGTTTAGAGTTTAGAGTTTAGGGTTTATGGTAATAGGATGGCTTAAGGGGATCTATGTAGTAAGGTCCTAGGAAAAAAGGACATGGCTTAAGGGAATTAAATTTTGTGGAGTTGCCTATGGCAACCAAATTTAATTTTAAGGTCCTAGGATAAAATGAATGCTTTAGTGTTTAGGGTTTAGATTTTAGAGTTCAGGGTTTAGGGTTTAGGGAACTTAGGGTGAAGTTTGGGTGGCCCTTGGAATAATGAACTTGCAAGTCAGTGAACAACATTTTCTTGTGGAACAGTTGATTGAGATAGCTCTTGTTTTGACTAGCCAACCTAGATCATGAAATCTTATTCATATTATAATCTTGCACGATCTTATTAAATTGTTAAATTTGGTTGCCTTGGGCAACTTCACCAAATTTTTAGAAATTATTTGATCCCCTTAAGAAATGTCATATTAGGAACCCTTAAGACATCGGTTTACGATTTAGGGTGATACGATGACTTAAGGAGATCTATGTCTACTAAGCTCCTAGGATAAAATTGCATGGCTTAAGTGAATAAAATTTGGTGAAGTTGCCCAAGACAACCAAATTTCATTAAGGGCCTAGGAAAAAATAATGGCTTTAGGGTTTAGGGTTTAGAGTTTAGGGTTTATGGTAATAAGATGGCTTAAGGGGATCTATGTAGTAAGGTCTTAGGATAAAAGGACATGGCTTAAGGGAATGAAATTTTGTGGAGTTCCCTAAGGCAACCAAATTTCATTTTAAGGTCCTAGGATAAAATGAATGCTTTAGTGTTTAGGGTTTAGAGTTTAGAGTTCAAGGTTTAGGGTTTAGGGAACTTAGGATGAAGTTTGGGTGGCCCTTCGAATAATGAACTTGCAAGTTAGTGAACAACATTTCCTTGTGGAACAGTTGATTGAGATAGCTCTTGTTTCAACTGACCAATCTAGTGTAATTGAGGGATTTTTTGCATCATAAGATTGGTTAGCATCGTACAATATATATCAATTAAATCCACAAAATCAATGAAATGCATAAGAAAACAAAGTAGAGGAACAAATAAGAAAGCTCTCACCCAATCCTTCCTTATCCATGGCTAACTTCCATTGCACCTTCTAGCTTTTTGTGATTATAAGTGTGCCCTCAGATTTGTGATGAGCAAACTATATATTGATTAGCCCTAAGCAAAGTTTTGAAGGATTTGTATTCTATTGCTATGCACTAGAAACTAAATTCTAAATGCAAATAATTGAAATGCAAGCCTAAAATGCAAGAGAGAGACTAAGCAAAATGAAATTAAGGAGCTCTAAATTCAAGATTACGAGATTCAAGATTTCAAAATATTAAGAGATTCAAGATTGTTGAAATGAGAACAAAATTGACATTTTATAGAAAATGCAATTTTCAATGGATGGATGAGATGAGTGATTGAGAAAATTCCCTAGAGTCAATGGTCAAGATTCAAAATGGAAACTCTCAATTAGGGTTAGGGTAAAAAATCCCAAATGAGTGCACAAGATCTAATTTTAAGAAATTAAATCAAGGATGGAGAATGAACATGACATGAGATGAAAATTAGTAAAAATCAAAAGATAAGAAGATGAGATTTAGAAAATCAGTAATTTTAGCAATTACTTGATTTGTAGAAGAATATTTCCATTTTGAATTAAAATTAATTCAAAATATGGATTTAATGAGATAGTAAATAATTGATTTAAGATTATTTACTAAAAGAAGAAAGTCATTTTTAAATAAATTGTTTTATTTAAAATGAGGGAAATGTCAAATAAGGCAATTAAATAATTAGGAATAATTATTTAATTTAGAAGAGGTAGTTAATTAATTAAATAAATTAATAAATCTATTTAATTAAAAGAGGATTTGGGAATTAGTGACATATTAAATAAATAAATTAGAATATATTTACTTAATAATCAAGAAGACATTAGTGATAAAGATTAATTAAATAAATTGAGAACTTTATTTAATTATGAGCAGACTTTGATAAATAGTGACGCATTTAAATAAATAAATAAATAAGATCTATTTATTTCGTAATCATGAAGAATAGAAAATCATGAATTAATTAAATAATTATGAATTATTTAATTAATAGTTGAAGGTGGATAGAAACATAATTAAAATGTCATAATTATGTTAGGACGAAAAGTGGTAAAATAGTGCTTGCAGGCCTAGGTCATTTTTATGTGTCTACATTTTCCCCTCTTTGTCTTAAGGCAACTTCTCGCATTGTGGCAAAGAAAACAAGTCCAGAATATGCCCCAGTGAAGGTACATAGTGCCTATGCCCCCTCGAGAAAATTTTTGAATTTTGGCCCAAGGTCAAAAAAATTTGGGAAGTGTCCCGATTAATCAATTTAATGACCAAAGAAACAATGGCGTGACCAGCCTCGAAAATGGAGGATGCTTAGCTAGTAAAAATTTCGGACAAAGGCTATCGAAAGAGCCTTCAATACAAACCCATTAGCTCAAACCCTAATTTTCAGCCTATAAATAGGTTGAAAAATCCAAACCAAGTGTCATTTTCACATTTGCTAATTAGAAATTCTAAAGATCGAAGCTCAAAAAGAAGATGGTGATCCCCTCGACAAACCACCGTGGCTACCGCGTGTGGACATTCCGATGACCTGAGGGCACAAAGGCACCGGTAAGTACCCTATCCAACTTTTAATTTTTTTGATTCTCACGCATTTAATAGGGTCAATGGGGGAAAAACAAATGCGTTGTGACACAATTGTCATCGCGTAAGCTGCAAACGCCTTCGCGTTCGACGCATTGATTTGTGTCATGACACAAGTGCAAGGGTAGGTAGGTTAATTGCTAAAAGCATGCAATTGCAAACTCAAACGACACAAGCGCCGAATTGCAACGCATGTGCCTATTTCCATGACACAATTGCAAAGTTCCAACGCAAACGCCAGGTCCAACGACACAATTGCAATGGCATGACGGAATCGCCTTGCAGAATGATGCAATCGTTGTGAGGGCACGCAATTGCTAGATGGAAAGACGCATTCGCGCTATTGCAACGCAATTGCAAGATGTTGAGCCATATTGAAACACAATTGCAGTCAACGCGATGTAATTATAGTTGACCATGGTTGACCAACATTGACCTTGTACAGACTCTTGCTTTAGATGCATGCTTGGTTTCTCAGATAGTAATAATATCCATTGGGTTGGCCCATGTGTGTTGATTCTTGTTTTTGTATGTGTAGAGACGATTAGTGCCCATATACATGCGGGAGTTCAGACCAACCACCTACGCCTTTAGAGATCGATTGAATGATAGGGAGAGACAGTGGTTGATGCAACTGGGATTGTATTATGTCCCCTATATGCCCATTATTCGGGAAAACAGGGGCTTATTGATAGCACTTTGTGAGAGGTGGCATTCAGAGACCTATTCCTTTCAACTTCCCACAAGAGAGGCCACAATGACCCTGGAGGATGTTTATCGCATTCTACACATCCTGATCAGTGGGGAGAGGGTGGTATATGATCCGCACCGAGGGTGACAGGCCCTAGCAAAGATGTATGAGGATGCCTATGGTGGCAATTTAGGTATTCACGATTACAAGATTGGATGGGATGTTGTGGCTAACCAGTTTCCATGGTGGGATGACATGTTGATGACACTAATTGCTGGAGTTTTGATGTCGGATCGTCGTGACCACGGATTTCTGATTGGATGGAGAGAGGTACTAGTGCATATGCGGGGTCAGAGGATATTTTTTGCTTGGGGGCCTTGCCTCTTGGCCATGTTATATCATTAGCTTCATGAGGTAGTTTACCATGAGGGACAAAGTATTAGCAGCGGGACTACACTGTTGATGATCTGGGCATGGGAGCACATTCCTGTTTTTTCACCACCAGTGCAGATTCAGCAGTTGGGTGATGGGATGCCCTATGTGTACCTTTATGCGGGTTTAGTTAGCTAGACTTGTGTGGGAGATACTGGCTATTGGCATCATCGGATTAACACCTTGATTAGTTTCGTCTAGAGGCCCTACATAGATTGTGCCCAGTGGCCTGATGAGGATGGCCATTTGTCTTTGTGCAGACAATTTTGATATTTGATTGGCCGCAAAGTGTAGAGTCAGTGGATCATAGAGATGTACCTGCCCCAGTGGGTACTATGATAGTTTGGGGAGAAACAAGATGTGCCAATAGGTACATCAGAGTATGCGCGGTCTTCTAGGGAGACCATATGGGGGCCACCGATAGTAGTGGCAGTAGCTGAGCAGCAGATAGATAGCTTGGTTTCACAGCAGTGGATGTGGAGGGGAGTTCCAATAGATGTAGGGACATCTGCTGAGTTTGATGCCTAGTGGTAGATTCACAGGCCTATTCCATTGATAGATCCAGATGGTCCACCTCCCATAGATCGAAGATTAGTTATCCCACGGGTGCGAAGGAGAGGTCGGGGTGGCAGAGACGGAGGTAAAGATGGAAGGGGGGACAGAGGGAGAGATGGAGGTCGAGGAGATGGAGGCAAAGGTGGGGGAGAGGGTGGGGGTGGCGGATATGGAGATGATGGCAGAGATGGGAGGGGTGTCAAGAGGAGGAGAGATGACGGAGGGTGGAGGTAGCCCAGGAGAGTCAGGCGGAGAGTGGGTGGTGTACCATTGTCACCCATCCGGGAGGAGGGTGAGGAGAGAGCAGCCAGTGGAGGAGGTGGAGGCGAGAGCAGAGGGAGAGATGTCAGTGGAGGAGGTGGAGGAGAGGGCAGAGGGAGAGATTCCAGTGGAGGAGGTGGAGGCGAGGGCAGAGGGAGAGATGCCAGTGGAGGAGGATCCATTTGTCAAGCACCATCCTCTTGATATTGATGTAGAGAGAGGAGGAGAGGGAGGAGGAAAGGGATGAGGAGGAGGATGAGGGGGAGGATGAGGCTGACCGAAGATTGCAAGAGCGGATGATCGTTGGAGATGAGGAGATGGAAAGGTCACCGATTTTTCCCGCATATGCCACTATTGACCAGAGGATCATAGATCTTCAGAGAAGACTTGATGTGGCCTTGTCTCAGAACAAGGCCTTGGCAAAGGAGTTAGAGGTTACCAGGGTGGAGAGAGATCAGGCAGTTATCCGTCGGTAGGAGTCAGACCGATGGGTCACTGATTTTGCAGAGTTATGCGTAGGGCCGACAGGGGATATGGCTAGGGAGCTAACCAAGATGGCCAAGAGCAGGGGTTAGTACAGGTTGCTTTATGAGCAGGTTGTTCCACCAGAGAGACGAGACCCGGGGTTGTCCCAATCATACAGCAGGACAGGTAGTGGCACCCAGACCCACAACAGCAGCAGGTCATACAGTGGCAGTCATACTAGTGTTGGGGGTACACTTCATTAGGGTAGGCATCAAGTCACAGGTCACACAGTTCTCACAGGAATTCATCAGACCATAACCATAGGTCAGAGCATGGGCATAGATTAGTGTCATCAGGACACTAGGCAGAGCAGAGCCAACCTCTTGTTATTGATCCCTCGGGATCTTAGAGACAAACTCCAGATATACTCCCATCCAAGTCACCTTTCACGTGGTTAGTCAGTCACAGCCACCTCCTGATTCACATCCACGAGATGGAGGAGGCACATCCTAGGACTTGTATTTTGATATTTGTATTAGACACTTTCATATATTGGTATTTGAGCCTGCGAGCTCCATTTTTGGGATATCTCATGACTCTATCCCGTGACATTACATTTTTGTGAGATTATATATATGCAATGTAGTTTTTGATGTGACCTATATGATTCTATGTGTTATGGTGCTCTATGCTTCGAGATTCTCTGTGATGCTTTTATGATGCTATGAGATGTATGGATGTTATGTTTTATGCTTATGAATGCAATTATGGATGTGTGGTTATGTATGTATGCATTGTGTAATGTATGATGATGTGATTTGTATATGTTAATGTAAATAATATTTATGATGTCTATATGTTGATGCAAATGATGGTTTAATGATGTGATATGGATGGATTTTAATGATAGCGTTATGCAATGTGAATTATGGTATTTGATTTATGCAGATGTGAAATGTGAATATGAAATTCTTGTATGATCATGTTTGCAACTTTGTTTTTTTGTATGTCATGGGATATCATCAGAGAACGAGAGAAGAGAAGATGAAGATGGATGTTAGTGCAAAGAAAGCTATGCATGTTAGTGTAGAAACAAAAAAAATCCTTCAAAACTTTGCTATAGTGCTATCCTAGTTGTTGCTCTTAATCATCATTGGGCGAAAATGTCATGATGGCCGACAAACACTATGATATAACATAGATCAATAGTGCGCAAGGTTGAACCATCACGTAGATGAACAGTCACAGACAAGGATGATCATGACTCATACAAGGAACATAATTGCCCCTAGTCATTTTTTCATGTCCAATCGCTAGAAAAACCAAACTAATCATGAGACGTCACTGCTTCTCTAAATCCTGATGTCAGGACATCCTTGAGAAACTAGCCACATGATAGTCAAAAACAAATAGGAAAATCATCATACTACGTCGTTGCTTCTCTAAATCCTAAAGTCAGGACATCCTTGATAAACTAGTAGCAGATTGATCATAAAAATATAAGGATGATCATCATGATATGTCTTGGCTCCTATGACATAAGGAACTAATATCATGATAACCATCAGAAAGATAGATAAATTTTTCTAAGTGTTTGCCAAAGTTTTAATGTTAAGGTTGTCAAATGTCAAGCAATATCAAATTCAGGAAGGACACATCCTGAATGACGTTGATATCTAGGAGATCAATTCTCAGAGTTAGGAGAATCCATCAAAATTCCAGATGATGAGGACAATGCTTAGGAAGGACACATCCAAAAGCATAAAGAAATGATGAGAGTTGCTCTTCAAAAGGACACATCTGAAGAAGAACCCAAAATTTTGCCAGGTTAAATTGTCTTGATAGAATTTGATTGTATGTCATTGCTGACATGCTGAATTGACGAAAATTATTGATGAAATAGATTGTTGATAGACTACTTGCCCGGGATTGATGGAATATTTGCTTGATTTGAAGATAGTTGGACATGTGTGAAAATGTTGTGCCATGAACCCTAATGAACTGACCTAGTGTGGCCTCGGGGGCTCATCGATTGATGGCCTTGCCTACGTCATGCACTCAAAAACCTCGTAGTTTGACACAACCAATGACCTTGTCCAAAGGATAGAAGTTTGAATCATGATTTTATTTTGACAAACCTAGAAAGACTGACCTAATGTCTCGGGGATTCAAAGATGAATCTTTCCTAGAGACAACGTAATTCGGACGTGGACAAAAGATTGATTAGCATGACCAATTGGATTGACAAGATAGACATTGACCTTGACTCTATTTTTTTTTTGGATTTTCTCAGGATATTTTCAATTTTTAGATCTTTTTTCAGGACTTTTTCAGATTTTTTAGGATTTTTTTAGGACTTTTTATGAATGCAGGATCATGTGCGACACCCACTGCAGTTACATGAGAAAAGTCTTGCCCCTAGATAGATTGTGGATTACCCAAGTCTAATGATATGGAGATAGGCAGACACAAGGCAAAAGGCAAGAATATGCAAGGGATGATGTCAACCAAATGCTAACCATGGATGGAATTGACAAGACTTAGGACGAATGTCATGAATGTGTCAGGCCTTTGTGATTATGGAAAGTGGATAAGGGTCGATTAAAGTAACAGTAGATGGTGAAGCAATGATCGATTACACATGGCGCCTGTTTGCCAGGTTTTCACCATGGTACTTATCCAAAGTGCCTGTTTGCTAGGTTTTCACTATTGGATGAATTTATTTCTTTTTACTATTTTTTCCATTTTTTTATATATTTTTTTCGTGTCACCAAGACGCCTGTTTGCCAGGTTTTCATCAAGGGATGATTTTTTTTTCTATTTTTCTATTTTTTTGTATTTTTAGGTTTTTAGCCAAGCTCTCTAATGCTATGTGTAGAAATTTCGCAGATGTAGGCTATTGATGGGTTTTGTCAACCGTTCTCCATCAGGTGTGGCCAATTGATATGCTCTAGAACCGAATGTTGCAATAATAATATAAGGACCAAGCTAATTAGCCTCAAACTTTCCAAGCTTTTCACGGTCAGCCTAATTTCTTGGATTCTGCATGAGGACCAAGTCACCGATTTCAAATTTTCTCACCATCACTCTTTTGTTATAGCTTCGACAAAGATGATTTTGATATGCCTGCAAGTGATTCAAGGCATTTTGTCATCTTTCTTGTAACATTTCTAGCTCATGTAGGTGAGATTGTCTATACTCTTCATCATCAATCATTCCCTTCAAGGAGACTCAGAGAGAAAGAATTTCAACCTCGATAGGCAATATGGCCTCAGATCCATAGATAAGGGAAAATGGAGTGGCTCCAGTAGGTGTACGAATACTGGTATGGTAGGCCCATAAGGTAGGATTAAGTTGTAGGTGCCAATCTTGACCAACATCGTTGAGGGTCTTCTTAAAAATGTGAAGAATTGTTTTATTTGACGCCTCAACTTGGTCGTTACCTTGTGGGTAATATGGGGTGGAGAAATGATGTTGGATGTGGAATCGCTCACAGAGTTCACAAACGTCCTGATTTTTGAATGGACTACCATTATCTGTGATGATGGATTGTGGGACACCATACCGACAGATGATGTAATTAAGGATAAACTTGGATATCTGCTTACCGATGATGTAAGTGAGGGGGACGGCTTCAATCCACTTAGTAAAGTACTCAGTGGCGGTGATTATGAATTTATGGTCGTTAGAGGAGGATGGATGGATCTTTCCCATGAGGTTGAGTCCCCATTATGCGAAAGGCCATGGAGAAGTGATTGGTCTCAGCTCCTGCATAGGTGTGTGGATTAGGTCACTATGCACCTGGCATTTCTGACATGTTCTGATAAACTGAAGAGCATCTTTTTCTAATGTCGACTAGTAGTATCCTAGTCTGGTGACTTTCCTAGCTAACGTTGGACCACTCAAATGAGATCCGCATATACCCTCATGTACTTCTCATAAAGTTGTTTGGGCTTCATCAATGTCAAGACAATGAAGAAGGGTGTTATTGAAGCCTTGGTGGTATAGGGTGTCACTGACGATGGTGTGTCAAGCGGATTTTTGTATAAAGGACTTTCTCTGGTTATTGGAAAGGTTGGGTGGTAAGGTTTGGGACTTTAGATAGTCATAGATGTCTTGGTACCAAGGTGAACTAGGACCAACAATCTCGCAAACCATTTCTAAGTCTGGGATGTCATATGTCAGCATTAATAGTTGTTCGACTAAGAACTCAAATTGTGACACATTTTTGGGGATGTCCAATAGAGATCCAATAGTGGCCATTGTGTCGGCTGCCTTATTCTGTGTCCTGAGAATTTGTTCAAAGGTGATCAATTTGAAATATGTCAAGAAGCTATCCACCATTTTCTTGTAGGGAAGAAACTTTTCATCTTTTGTTTCATAATCATCATTCACTTGGTTGATAACTAACTGAGAATCCCCGAATACGAGTAGTGTCTGAATTTTCCATTTAATTGCAATCTTGAGTCCTGTGACCAATGCTTCATATTCTACAATGTTGTTAGTACAAGGGAAGGCGATCTAGAATGCCTTAGGAATGGAATCCCCTTGTGGTGTGATGAACAAGATACCAACCCCTGAGTCGTGACCAGTATGAGACCCATCAAAATACAGTTTCCATGGTGACGTAGGCCCTGCCTGAAAGATAGACTCATCGAGAAAATCAATTACTAGTGGATGAGTGCCTTGGATGGGTGCATCTGCAAGTTGATCAACTATTACTTGCCCTTTTATTTCCTTTTGCTCAACATATTATATGTCATATTCACTTAATATCATGACCCATTTTGCTAGTCGTCCTGTCAATGTTGCTCGACTTAGAAGATACTTTAGTGGATCAATCTTAGCTACTAGGTGTGTCTGGTGGCTCAAAATGTAATGTCTTAGTTTTTGTGCTGCAAAGACAACTGCAAGGCATGCGCGTTCAATTGTTGTATAGTTCATCTCATATCCTATTAATGTGTGACTAATATAGTATATGGCTCTTTCTTTTTCCACATGGTCATTTTGTGCCAATAATGCCCCCAGTGCATTTGAAGTTATAGAGACATACAAGATCAATGGCTTTCCTTCAATGGGAGGCATCAGGACAAGTGGTGTCAATAGATATTCTTTGATTTGTTTGAATTTTGTGTGGCATTTGTTTGTCCATACAAAGGGAATACTTTTGCGTAACAGGTACTGAAATGGTTGACACTTATCTGCCAACTGTGCGATGAAGTGTCGGATGGACTGAAGTCTTCCCTGAAGTGTTCTCAACTCATTGATTCCTTTTGGTGGAGGCATATCTAGAATTGCTTTCACTTTAGCAAGATCAACTTCTATGCCTCATCATGAAACTATGTAGCCCAATAGTTTGCCTCAAGTGACCCCAAAGACACATTTTTTTGGGTTCAAACGAACCTTGTAATCCTCTAGCCATCTAAAAAAATTGTCCAAAACTTTGAGATGATCCTTTCATGTCAAAGATTTGGCCAAGAGGTCATCCACATAATCTTCCACTAGTATATGCATCATGTCATGAAAGATTCTTGTCATAGCTCTTTGGTATGTGGTGCATGCATTCTTTAAGCCAAAAGGCATGACATTCCAACAGTATGTTCCCCATGGGTAGGTGAATGTCATTTTGTGTTGATCCTCAGTTGCAATTCAAATTTGGTTATAGCCCAAGAAACCATCCATGAGAGACAGCATCTCGTACCATGTTGTGAGATCAATAATCATGTCTATATTTGGTAATGGGAAATCATCTTTTGGGCAAGCCTTATTCAAATCTCTGAAATCCATGTAGATACAGATTTGTCCATTTGGCTTTATGACAGGGACAATATTGGATATCCAGTCAGCATAATCTATTGATCTTATGAATCCCACATCCAGTAACTTCTTTAGTTCAGCCTTTACAAGTAGTGCAATCTGTGGATGCATTTTTCATAATTTTTGTTTGACTGGTTTTATATTTGGGATTAACGGAAGATGATGCAATACTAATTCTGGATCTAGGCCTGGCATGTCAGCATATGACCATGTGAAGTTAACTTTCCTTTCCGTGAAGAATTGTTGAAACTCGAGTTTTTCTTCATATGTTAATGATGCAGCTAAGAGAACCATTTTGGGATTCTCTAGTGTGGCTATGTTAACTTCAATGGTGTCTTCAATTAGCATTGCCAATTTTTCCTATGTTACGAGAAGAAAGTCCAATCCTCCATCCTTAGGCTCCTCAAAGATGTTTTCACCTTCGGATACGTCCTTTATTTTTACTATTTTGTTGTCAAAAGGTGCCTTGCGGTTTTCACCTAAAGACATTTCTTTTTTGTTTTATTCTTTGTATTTTTGTGACTGGAGGATTGCACAGTCTCCCTGAAGTAAGCTGCACAATCTAGGTCAATGGAAAATCTTGCTTCGTGATCACCCCAAGGTATGCCTTCTCTGAGCCCCATGAATTCTACTATTGCTTCATCATTCTAAAAGATATACATCACTGAAGGTTCTTGTTGGTCCCAGTTAATCAATTGCGGGTAAACAAGGGAAATCCCATTGTCAATGGTGGTAAAGGATGGGGAAGATGCAGAAAGTGTGCAAATTGAAGCCTCAAGTGTGAAGGAAAAGTTGCCAATTTCAACTTCCATGTCAGATGCAATGGATGGACCATATTCAAATTCAGATGAGTTGAATTCATAGTCATAATAGGGCACAAAAGTATCAACATCATGACTATTGGATGGAATTTCAAAGGCATGGATAGTAAGTTCAGGCATGTCAGGCTCATGGGTGGGCTCGGGAATGGGGCGGGATAATTCAGATGTTGCAGATGACAAATTATGTTCTTTTGGATCCCAAGTAATGCTTACCCATTCCTTATTTTTAGAAAAATGGTCAATAGGATCAATGTTGTATTCTTTTTGGAATCGTTCTTCAAAGGGGGGTTGGCCAGGTTCCAAGAAGAGTTCATCAATATCATAGTTGCTAAGGGTTTTCTCATATCCCCATTCCCATTCATTAGAGTCAGTTTCAGTAAGGGATTCTTCACGTGTCTTGACACTTTCTGTAGTCATTACATCCTCACTTGAAAGTTAATAGGTACATTGATCGTCAGTTGCAAGTTGGTCAAACCCTAGCCCAATGTACCTTGGTCTTGTAGAGATAATGACAGGTTCTCTTCTTCCATTATTGGCCTTTCCAAGACCACTTGTGCCATCAAAACCCAGTGCCTTGCATATGTCATAGCCTTTTCCATAGAGATGCACTAGTAGTGGAGGTAATTCTTCTGGGTCTTTGTAGATCCAGTTAGCTATGTCGATAATGACTTCATTACCCATATTTCCCAATAGTGTGAAAACACTTTTTGGTGGAACCTTGAAAGTTGTTTTGGGCTCGACTATGAAACACGATCTACCATAGACTTTAGGTGGCTTAGGTATTGTGGTGATACAATAAGCAATATTCAGTTTGAATTCCCCACGACCAAGGTCCTGGATCTAAAGGTCCTTACTTGGTATGGAGTTCGAGGAGGATGGTGTGGAGAAATTCAATGGAATGGATGATTTGGTGAGTGCAGACGAGTCAATGTATTTGGAAGAGGTGGAAATTGAGGCTTCTTGATTGATGGGTACCTGGTGCTCAACAGTGGCTCAAAGATTGGTATAGTATTGAAATGGATCAGGATCTCCTGGGATAGTGATTTTAGTACCATCAAAAGGTAATTTTAGGCATTGGTGGTATGTGGAAGGAATGGCCTTTAGAGCATGAATCTAGGGGTGACCAAGTAAGATATTGTAATGTATGTCAAGATCCAAGACTTGGCATGTTGTATCTATAATAACTGGTCCCACCCGAATTAGAATTCTGATGACGCCTTTAGAAGCACGTTCTTCATCATCATATGCCTTGATGACAATGCTCTTGGTAGCATCCACACATGCATCAGAGAATCCAAGAGCTTTGACTAATTTTAAAAAGCAGATGTTCAATCCTGCTCCGCCATCTACTAAGACTCGTCTAACCTTATGTTTGTGGACAAAAAGCTTGATATGAAGGGCATCATTATGAGATGGTTTGGGCGAGGAATAGTCACCATCTGAAAAGGTAATGTGGTGAGGCGAATTCAGATATCCAACCATAGTTTCAAAATGGTTGACATCAATGTTGGTTGGGACGGAAGACTCTTGCAGGACTTTATCCAAGATGGCCTTATGTGCGGGTGAGATGTGGAGCAATTCAAGAATGGATATTTGAGCGAGTGTTTTATTCAATTGCTCAATAAGGTTGAACTATGGTTTAGGGTTTGATTGTCTGGCAGATGAACCAGGTATGGTAATTTTAGGCTGACATGCAGATAGACTTGGGATAGTGACCTTGCCTTTATGTGTTGTAATGTTGCATTCTGGGGCCTTTTTAATGGTAATAGTATTGACATATTGCTCTTCATCAGAAGCTCGCAAGTTGTTGATAATGATACCATTGGAATGATTGAAGGTAGGACAGATGTGATTGGCTTGATTATTGGTATTCTTCATGCCAGATGTGGAGGGTTTACCAGAACCATGATCCTGCAGTGGGTTCTTGTGGATTGTATGATCCACATTAGATGCAAATGGTTGACCTCCTAACTCAATGGTGTGGTTTTCAATAAGGTCTTGTACCAGATTTTACAACTAACAACAAGAGGAATTTTTGTGCCCTTTGACACGGTGGTAATCACAAACTACATTATCATCCCACCATGATGGCTTGAACTGACCAGGGTCATACGGTTTAGGTTCTTCCAATGTTATGACTCTATTTTGGAGAAGTTTCTTCAAGACAATTTCGATCGATTCACACAAAGGGGTGTATGTGCATTTTTGAAATTGTCGTGGTTGACACAGTTGCCTTTGATTAAATTGAGCAGGATTATTTTGAACAGCATTGGCAGTTGGTGTCAGTGTGGTCACAGGTGCATTTTGATTTTGGACTCCTTTGATGGTGAGTACATGACCTGTTGCATTAACGGTTTTTGTGTCAACCATGCCATCATTTGTGATGTGTTTATTCTTAACCCAGTATTTATTTTTGTCATTGGAGTTACTTGGGTTATTGTTTGTGGTGGTGTTGATTATTTTTCCACCATATTTTAATTCGCCTTTGGCGATCAAGGCTTTTTCAAGTTGAACACCTTTTTCAACAAGGTCAACAAAGGTGGTAAAAAAATGGACTTGTAAGCCATATTTGAGCAGTCCTATGAGAGTTTATACAAACATGGTGACTTTCTCCTTTTCAGGTATTTCTATGGGACATATGCTCACTAAAGTTCTCCATCTTTGAAAGAATGGGATAAAAGTCTCTCCTACCTCCTCTTGGGTAAGTCGGCATAAGGAGGCAATGTCAATATCCGTGTCAATGTTATAGGTGTAGTTTTCAACAAACTTGTTTTCCAATTCATCCCAAGTTTTGATTCCTTTAGGAAATAACGAGAACCATTCCAGTGCATGACCTGTGAGACTCATAAAGAAGAGTCTCATGAGGTAGGTTTGTTCATATGCAATGTCCATGCAACTGGTGGTGAATTCTCTTATGTGTTCAATGGGGTTTTTTTTTCCTTTGTATTTAGGAAAATGTGTTACCACATATCCATGAGGAAACGGTGGAATATACAAGGTTGTGTCAAACGGATAAGGACATAAGACATGTGGCATATAAGACTTTTTGTTTGACTATTGCAGGGTCTCCACTTGTGTTTGAAGAGAAGAAACTTGAAGTGTGAGTGCCTCCACAATTGGGTTGTTGGTAGCATCACACATGTTGGTGATAGGTATGGATTGGTTGCCCACCTGTTGTGATGAGATCTGTTGGTTTGGGATGTGTTGGTGGTAAGCAAAGTGATTGTTCTAATTTGGTTGTTGGAAATGAGTGTGTTGATGAGGGATATGTTGTTGTGTATGAACTTGAGAAGCATAAGTGGGGATATGAGATCCTTCCATGTTGGATTGAATTTGGGGGCCTTGTTGGTTTTGAGCATGTTGATGCCCAAACTGAGTGGAAAATTGGGTGCCTTGATTTCCTTGCCCAAATAGGTAATTATGGCCTTGAGGAATGTGGGTATTTTGCCTCAAAGGAATGTTGGTATTAACCTATGAAGAATTATGTTGGGTGCTTTGAATGACAATTCTTCGTTTATTCCTCCCAAAAGGGTTTGATGAGTTGGTTTCCATAGCATTTGAGGAACCTAATAACAGGTTTGTTGATGTACCCATGGAACTAAAGAGGTTTGAGGTGGTTGCACCCATTGTTGATCCAAATGTTTGTGCAGGGATAGTGGATGTTTGATGGGGGATGGGTTGTGATGTGGTGTTGATATGAGTAGAGGATCCCCCAATAGATGTTGTGTTGATTGTGGTGGCTGCATTGGTTGTGGTGGTAGCATGACCAAGGCAGGTAGCATTAATGGTGTTAATGAAATTTTGTGATGGGGCTCCCATGGAAGTATTGTGTGATTGGGGATCACGAGATGTTTCTCTAATAGTGTTGAGGTCAAATCCTTTTGGTAACCTAGCCCCTTGGTCAAGGAGCATGGCTAGATATCTAGTTGAATCGTTTAAAACGAATTCTTCCACAAAAGAGGCCACTTTTGGGTTTTGGGCAGAAGCTTGTATTTTTTCTTCAAATACTTCCCCATTTGTGTTTCAACAGACAAATTGTTCAAAAGGATTGTGTGGAATGGACATCTCACTTACAGGATTGATAATAGAATTTCCCATGTCATTAGAAAGAGTGTTCATATCACTAGGGAATGACTTCATGTCATTGGTGAAACTGAGAAAGTTGGTGTCTTGACCAAAAGAATCCATAAGTCTTTTCTTTCTTTGTAACCTAGTTTCAACCATAAAAAAAAATTCTCAACCTTGGGATGATGAGGGAGAATGACCTAAAGATGACACTATGTTTTTGGGTTTTTTGTGGAATTTGACGAAGGTTATGAAATGCAAATGAGACCAAAAAGAGACTAAAGGTTTGTGAATGCAAATGGTATGACACTAAATTGAGGAGACTAATGGTATACAAACTAAAAGGAGCCTAAGATGCACTCACTATTGGGAAATCTAAGAAGATGACTACTTGACCAAACAAAGTGTCGGCAATGCTTCAAGTTTGGAATATCAATGGACTGTAAAAGGACTAAAGGAGGACAAAAGTGAAACTTCCACACTAGACTATTGAGTGGGGAATAACTCACCAAAAATGTTGACTAAAAGACAAAGGGTGATTGAGTCCAATGATAACCTATTTTTGAATGCAAAGGTTTGACAATGAATGGCAAGGAATCTACTCCTAAAATCTGTAAAATGAGTGTCTAAGGAGATGGTAGAGTTTAACAATGCAACTAATGAAATGAAAATGGAAACCTATGGTGAGTTTAAGGACGCTATTTATAATGCAATGATGAGGGAAGTTGAGCAATTCAATGTTTGGTTTGACAAAAACAATAGAGAAAGACTTGGTGGAATGTGGAAAAAGACAAATTTGGACCTCGGTTTTGACAGGAACAAGTTTTTTTTATAGACTGGCAAATGCGTCGTAGCGAATGCATTACGATAGGGCAGATGCATCTCAGTAAGGCGATTACGGTGTTTGAACTGAAAAATGCGGCTCGCAATGGCGAATGCAACTTGGTATCAATCAAATGTGGTGCGAACTGGCGATTGTGGCGTATGAACAGTCAAATGTGGTGTGATATGGTGATTGCAGTGTTTTGAAGTTTCGAATGCGACTCAGCAGAGCAATTACGACTCATAAATGAGCAATTGCGGTTTGACAGGACGATTGCGGCTCAATAGAGCGATTGCGGATCAGAATAAATTTCAACAGTTTGACCAGTTTGTTTCAGATTTTGGCAAGTTTGATGTTCATTTGTTGAGTTTATCTGAGAACAGTTGGAAAACACATGGTGTTGTAAAAAAATGAAAATCAACCACATAGAAGTCATTTTACAAAAATATTAAGGCTGCAAGGACAATATTCATATGGATCCCACAAACCACATATCCTTAGTGAATGAATTCAAAAGCTTGACCCCATAGGCTCCCCCTTACAGTGCACTCACTTCTCAGGGAAACCAAGCTTCCAATCTCCATGAAACTCCCATGGCAGATTGATCATTTCTACTAAGAACTGTGCAGGTGCAGGTGCCTTGGCAACGACTATTGTTGCACCAAAGAATAGAAGGTTTGTGGTTTTCTAAAACAAAGGATTTATTTCGGGCACCCATTCAAAAGGCCACGTGAGAAGCATTATCATCACAGTCTCCAGAGGTTACGCTCTACAGGTTTCGGTGCACCACAAGGGTACTAGGGAGTCAATTGCTGGTTTGTAGGAAGTTCTGTAATGCTAAGCTTTCCTTAACATTAAAATTTATATACCGGTTGGACGTCGCTTGGCTTTAGCGCATTCTCGATTTGAGTCGCTTTGGGGTGAGTTTCCCACCAAAGCAGGCCCAAATTCTAAACCTAACAAAAGCGAGCCAAAATATTCATAGTTTAATCTTTGTTTAAAAACAAAGAGAGAGCGCATGAATATCTTAACTCACACTCGCATGATGTTCTTTTTAAGCCCAAAAATGAAATGTGTTGACAAACAGAAAAAACATGGGGTTCATTTTAACCGTTTGTAGTATTTGTCAAACATGGGGTTCATTTTAACCATTTGTAGTATTGTTTAACAAGCAGTTAATTTTAAACCCATGAAAAAAAATGTATTGTTCTTTTTAACCTTATGCAAGTGCATGTATGTCCATTTTACTGATGAGTGAAGAATGCATAATTGTGACATTAAATTAAATAAACAATCAATAAAGTTTTGGTATACTCTAGCTTTGACACACGTTGTCACAAAAATATTAGTATCTTGGAAAACTTCTAATCTAAAAGCAAAAAATAGGAAAAAAACAAAACTGGAAAAAATTTCATACCAATCATTTGCGTCGCAATAGAGCATATGCGACTCGATATGGCATTTGCAGTTCAAAGTCTTTCAAATGCATCACAACATGGCAGTTGTGTCGTTTAGACAGTCAAGTGCATTACGACAGATCGATTGCGTCGCTCGCGAAATCGGATGCGATGCAACAGAGCGTTTGTGTCACACAATCTGTCCCTTTATTTCATGCTTCTATACATTTCTATTTCATTTGGTTTGATTACTCAAAAGGGGTTTGACTAAGGCAAACCCCTAATCTCTAACCCTAACTATTTTCTTCTCTTTTCATGTGTAATTTGCAGGTTTTGTATATAGGTGCGTGAAGAAGAAAGGTGTTAGGAAGGAGCCATCCACTCATCACAAACATTCAAGTCAACCAAACCCTAGTTCAAGCTTGGAGGCCTCTTTTTGCCTGTTTCCAGTAGAATTTGAACAAGATATCTATTGGAATCTAGAGTGCAAACCGATGACTCCAATATCCTCTTTCAATTGTGTTGTTCCGTACTTGTACTTGAAAAAAATAAAATAGAAGTAGTACGAAAACCTGCAAAAATGGGTTTAAAGAAGATGTCGGGTTCACCAATGTAATTGAGGATTTTTCTGCATCATAAGATTGGTTAGCATTGTACAATATATATCAATTAAATCCACAAAATCAATTAAATACATAAGAAAACAAAGTAGAGGAACGAATAAGAAAGCTCTCACCCAATCCTTCCTTCTCCATGGTTGACTTCCATTGCACCTTCTAGATTGTTGTGATAATGAGTGTGCCCTCATATTTGTGATGAGAAAACTCTATATTGACTAGCCCTAAGCAAAGTTTTGAAGGATTTGTATTCTATTGCTATGCACTAGAAACTAAATTCTAAATGAAAATAATTGAAATAACAAGCCTAAAATGCAAGAGAGAGACTAAGCAAAATGAAATTAAGGAGCTCTAAATTCAAGATTACGAGATTCAAGATTTCAAAATATTAAGAGATTCAAGATTGTTGAAATGAGAACAAAATTGACATTTTATAGAAAATTCAATTTTCAATGGACGGATGAGATGAGAGATTGAAAAAATTCCCTAGAGTCAATGGTCAAGATTCAACATGGCAACTCTCAATTAGGGTTAGGGTAAAAAATCCCAAATGAGTGCACAAGATTTAATTTTAAGAAATTAAATCAAGGATGGAGAATGAACGTGATAGTGAAATGAAAATTAGTAAAAATCAAAAGATAAGAAGATGAGATTTAGAAAATCAGTAATTTTAGCAATTACTTGATTTGTAGAAGAATATTTCCATTTTGAATTAAAATTAATTCAAAATATGGATTTAATGAGATAGTAAATAATTGATTTAAGATTATTTACTAAAAGAAGAATCAGTTAACTATGTGAAGTCATTTTTAAATAAATTTTTTTATTTAAAATGAGGGAAATGTCAAATAAGGCAATTAAATAATTAGGAATAATTATTTAATTTAGAAGAGGTAGTTAATTAATTAAATAAATTAATAAATATATTTAATTAAAAGAGGATTTGGGAATTAGTGACATATTAAATAAATAAATTAGAATATATTTATTTAATAATCAAGAGGACATTAATGATAAAGATTAATTAAATAAATTGAGAACTTTATTTAATTATGAGCAGACTTTGATAATTAGTGATGCATTTAAATAAATAAATAAATAAGATCTATTTATTTAATAATCATGAAGAATAGAAAATCATGAATTATTTAATTAATAGTTGAAGGTGGGCTAGAAACATAATTAAAATGTCATAATTATGCTAGGACGATAAGTGGTAAAATAGTGCTTGCAGGCCTAGGTCATTTTTATGTGTCTACACCTAGATCATGAAATCTCATTCATACTATAATCTTGCATGTAATCTTATTAAATTGTTAAATTTGGTTGCCTTTGGCAACTTCACCAAATTTTCAGTTTTTATTTGATCCCCTTAAGACATCGGTTTACAGTTTAGGGTAATAAACTGACTAGTTTATGAATATTTTTTATTTTATGAATAGATTGACTATTTCTGTAATAGAAACACATAATTATGTATTATTAAGATTGAGTTTCATGTATATTTTAACTTGATATTTTATTAATTTTGAATATAAGATTATTTTATTTAATATTTTTCTCATTAATATTTCCCTCTTAAATGAATTTTATGATATAAAATTAGTTAATGTTGAATTATCTTATTTTATTTTCAATTGTTTGGAATTGAAAGAACCTAGAAAAGAATTTAGAAAAGAAAAATATTTAGATTATTTTAGTGTCTAGGTGACTAGTGCAAATTGAGATTTTAGACTAGAAACTAGAAGCCTAATTAACAATTAATTGACTAGAATGAGAGTTAAGATTGTCGAAAGACAAGAGACAACACATGCAAACAAGAAATGGAAACAAGGCATGACTAAGATAGATCAAAACATAAAATAGAAATGAATGCAAATATTATCTAATTAAGTGACAACTGAAAATGGATTGTACACTTGGATTTACGAATTTGCTAACTAAATTTGCAAACAAACATTGATAATTTATAAATTGTAACTATTCTTTGACATATTATTTTCTAATCTAATTATAATTTAACATTGAAAGTAAAGTTTAACAAATTGTAAATTCTCCATACAATGCAAATAAAATTTAAAACATGTAAGCAATGTAAATAATTTTTTTCCATTATCAAATATTCTTCAGCTCGAAATCAAGGTTTTCAAATGCAAAATGATTTCTTTGATTTCAATTTAGGGTTTTAGCAAAAAAAAAATATTTGAATTCAATATAGGGTTTCAATCTAAGCAATTAGGGTTTTTAATGCAATTTTTTTGTTTCATTTGAAACTAGGGTTTACAAATCCAATTTTTTTTGTTTGATTTGAACTTAGGGTTTCAAAAAGAAATTAGGATTAAATTCAAATACATTTTTTTATTTAATTTCAATTTAGGGTTTTGTCAATGCAATTTTTTTTGTTTCCAAGTTCAATTAGGGTTTTCAACAACAATTTAGGTTTCAAATGCAAAAAATTTTGTTTCCAAGTTCAATTTAGGTTAATGTTTTGCTTTCTGTTCAATTTCTTCAGGGTTTCATTGTATTTTTTCATCTAATTCTACACACTATTGTATTTGAATCCAATTTTCGACGAGCATTTGTTGGAATATCAACAATATATTGTCGAAATACTGACGAACCACTGAAATAATTTTTGTCGCTAATTTTTTGTCGCTTTCTCAACTAGCTTTAAAACGTCAAAATCACGACTCAACTTCGTTGGTTGCCGCCACGAAAAAAGAGCCCTAGTGTTTGTCGGAATATCAACGAACATTTTATCGATCTAGCGACAAACCATAGCCAGAACACAAGTGGCATGCCTTTTCCAAAGCATCGGATCAACAACAAAAGTTTGTCGAACTTGCGACGAAATAGGAAAGTCATTACGACGAAAGTCTCGTCAGACGTATTGCAAATTCCTCGGACACTTTTGGAGGTTCCATGAAAGTGTGACAAAAAAGGCAAGTCATTATGACGAAAGTTTCGTCGAAAGTATTGCAAATTCGCCAAACGCTTTTGGAGGTTCGTCGAAAGTTCGACGAAACAATGAAGTTTTTTTTTTTAAAACTATTCGTTAAAATAAATTACCTCCGGTGAATTTTGGTGCAATATCACCACTACTAATAAATTACTATTTAATTTTAGGGATCCTTTAGCCTTGAATAGGGCTTTTATCTATTGCCATTGATTATCTTTTTAATCAGATGGTTGTGAGTTGATTTCGCAGCCTAATACACATGTGCCTTTTCAAAGGTTTATTGAGGCCCGAAATTTGTTTTGGGCCACATGATTAAATCTAATCGTGTGGCCCAAAACAAATTTCATGCCTCAACAATCCTTTTAAAAGGCACATGCGTATTAGGTCATGGAATGAACTTGTAGTCGTAAGATTTAAAAGCTAATCGATGGTATTGACCTTGTTTTCACTCCTCGGCCTAACCTAAATTCAATACCATCAACCTAAAAATGCTTCATCGATGGAACCCCCATCACAGTCCCATCGATGGCCCGATGAAAATAGCTCACAACCTAGTATCGGTGTAACAATACTCTCTCGGGCTGACTCCTAAGGTGCTCTCCCGATATATCGATAGAGTCAAGTTGTCAACAAAAGTAACCATGAATTATAACCATGGGCATGAATTATCTATTGCCATTGATTAGCTTTTTAATCGAATGGTTGTGATTTGATTACACGACCTAATACGCATGTTCATTTTCAAAGGCTTATTGAGGCCCAAAACAAATTTCATGCCTCAACAAGCCTTTTAAAAGGCACATGCGTATTAGGTCACGTAATGAACTTGCAACCATCCGATTTAAAAGCTAATCGATGGTATCGACCTTGTTTTCACTCCTCGACCTAACCTAAATTCAATACCATCGGCCTAACAATGCTTCATCGGTGAAAGCCCCATCACAGTCCCACCGATGGCCTGATGAAAATAGCTCACAACCTAGTATCGGTGTAACAATACTCTATCGAGTTGACTCCTAAGGTGCTCTCCCGATATACTGATAGAGTCAAGTTGTCAACAAAAGTAACCATGAATTATAACCATGGGCATGAATTATCAAATGCATAAAGTATATCGAGCAAACATTATCTGACGTCCCACCAATAGAATGAAGGATAGGTGTACATCAATGGAGAGGGTGGCTATCGGTGAATGAAACATCTTAGGTCTACAAGTTACAATTGTGACTAGCTAAATGGAAAGAAAAATAGAAAATTTTAACCAACATTTAAGTGGAAATAATTAAAAGTAACCACACTTTTTGCATGGTTGAACCAATTTAAGGGAAAATAATTAAAAGTAAACGAGGTTGATCAGACAACATACTAAGCTAGTGGAAGATGACGTATGTCATGAACTATTGGCAACAGTGAACGGTGGAAATCAAATAGAGATTTGATCGGATGTCTTTTCGGGAGCTTGGTGCGAATATTGTAGATTCCCTTCTTGATTCTTCAAAATTACACAAGCGGTGTACCTGAAAGCCTTATCAGCATGAGTGAACATCATCGGTAGGACACTTAGGGATGTCCCCCCCGATACAATGATGACCTTCCTATCGAATGGACAAAGTGACATCACCAGGACCTTAAAGAAGGTCAAGGCCAAAGTGTCACTCAAAGTGGTGACGGCTATCATGTAAGATTAAATGTTTGTATGGGTTTTAGGTTGTAGTTCACTTTGGGTGGCCACCTAGATAAAAGGAGGGTTGTCGACTTGAAGTCATTTTGTGATCATCATGATGAAAACCTATGTAGTGGGTGCCTATTTTGGGTTGTATTTTGAGTTCCACTAATGGAATTATTTTGTCATTTTTGTATTTAAATATGCTACAATCAGAGGTTTCCTTCTTGATTCTTTCCTCCCAGTATGCATTTTGAATCAGATTTTGTAAAATTTTATAATAATATAATATAATGGCTATGCCATTTTTGCTAAAATAAAATAAAATATTAAACTACACACTAGAATCTAATTTTGTGGAAAATGAGCAATTTGGTGAGAAAAAGTACCTACAATGTGTGTTGGATACTTAGCTAGTGTACTAAAAAATAGGATTGCAAACCCAAAATTATTCTCACTCTGGAAATTCAATAGAAAAATACAGAATGTTATCCTGGATACTTAGCTCTTAGACAGTCAATAAAAAAATATGAGCATGATTATGAACGGTTTTACGTGGTCCCACTCTTGATCTCCATGTTTGAGAGCCTTCTCTTTAAGACCCCATGAATCAACTTTGATCCATTGTTGCCAAAAGAGATATTAATGCGTAAACAAGGAGCCACATTTAGACAAACTGGTTGTTGATTTCTTCTAAGAAATTTAGAGACTACAAAATGAAGATACCTGATGGGGATCATGTGGGCTTCCTAGAGAAAGCACTGCAATATGGCCTCGAGCAGCAATGAAAAACTTTGGATTAGCTTCACAGTAAATCCTAACAACATGACATTGAGGTTCCTCTTCATTAAGTTGATGGTATGAAGAACCAGATCCATATCCTTCTTGAGATACATATCATATTGAATAGAAAAACACAGTGACACAAGGAATCTGAACTGTGAGATAAAGCCTCCAAACCCTCTATGGAAACATGAATTTTACAAGATAACCAAAAATTTAAATTTAAGTAATACCCAAGAAAATAATTCCATACAATGCAACTACACACTAAACTTATAGATGGGACTGATCTTCCACTTCTGACTCTCCTTCTTATTCCATTTGAAGAGGATAACCTCTACCCCTTGATTTAGCTATGTAATTTTAGCATTAACAAATAAATATATTTATAGCACAAGAAACAATCCTCACCCATCTAAACAAGCACCTGTAAGACAAACCTGAAAATCTAAGTTTATCACAATCACGTAAAGATTAAATCCTTATAATCAATCACAGTAACTGGAAAGTATTAATTGGATCAATAAGAAGAATCAAATAATTAGGGTTGGGCACTATATAAACCACTGCTATCACAACTATTGAAACATGCTCAGGTATTGGGTCCTCTCCCCTAGATTAAATTAAATAAAACATTATTGTAAACACAATATGTATAGAAGAATATGAATGTAAAGGAAAATGGATATTAGCAAAACATAAATGTAAATAAAAGTAGTGTCAGCAGAAAATGAATCTAAATTGGTCTTGAACAAATAAAATCATACCCAATTAACATTAAGTTACATTAACCTTGTACTCATTTCCATTGTCAATCTTGAAGGTTACTTTGATGCCTTCTGCAAAAACTCTCTAGCCACGAGACAAGAGAAGGCGGGAAAACCAAGTGTATATTGATGAATTCCTGACAATCAAAAAGAAACAAGCAACCAGTCAACCCTATTAGAACAAAATAACCTTATGAAATGATTTTATTTATTTTACTGGCTAATGGATAGTAGACCTAGTTCTCTTGAATTGAGATACTACTAAGATGTGTTGACTGGTGATTTTAGACTATCGATATTCTGCTTCAATCTCTATAAGTTACATTTGTCTTAAATATATTCAAGATGAATCTACAAAAAAAATCCCGGATCTCTTAGAAATTATGCAGATTATTTTGTTAATACTTCTCCATTTTGATATTTTCTTTCAAAAATTCATAGAAAGATATGTAATGCCATATTTGAAACTTACATATTTTAATTTTACTAGTTTTGTAATTATAGGATATGATTCCAACAATCGTGAAACGCATTGGCAATATGCTGGATGAATGAAGTAAACTATGCAATTGGCAAGTATAAAGCCAAATTCCTTAACCCTTGCCAGCATCCTAATTGCCTATTCTAAAACATGTGCTTTGGAACAGGGCATGAAAATCCATCTAAGTATAATGAAAAGGAGATTTTTGTCAAATATTATATTACAGTAAATTGAATGAATGTAAGTAGAGAAATTTTTGCATACCTACAGATGGTACAAAATTTTATGGTTAAGTGGAAGCCTCCCATCAACAACAAGATCAAAATATCCATGTATCTATCTCAATCGAGCCTCTAAACCCTTCAGAGCTGTCAAATTTTCCACTAACCTATTATGCACAAAAGTCAAATTTTAGAGTTATGTCACCACTAAAAACAAAAGAAACAAAGATTTGAAACCAAATCCACACACAACACAATGTTCATAGTGAAAATTTAGCACTTTCTTACATCTTTGCATATTGGTTTGATGCTTCAAACCATGCATTTCTTATATTGAAAAGTGCATTACCTTATTGAGCTTCTCTTTGTTTCGAGAATAGTTTAATATTCTCAACTTAACAGAGCCAACCACGTGAAGGTGGAAGCTCATTTGGCCTCTCCCCCCCCACCCTCCCTCACATCACTCTCAATTCCCCATACCCAATCATATAACATTAATCATTCATTCATCCATTAATAACATATAACATTCATTCATTCATCCTGCATTAATAACATATAACATTCATTCATTAACATATAGCATTCTCATTAACATATTCACATTCATTTATTCATCCATTAATAACATATAACATTCATTCATTCATCCATTAATAGCATATAAAATTCATTCGTTAACATATAACATTCATTCATTTACATATAACATTCATTCATTCATCCATTAATAGCATATAACATTCATTCATTAACATATAACATTCATTCATTTACATATAACATTCATTCTTTCAATTTTTACATATTATAAAAAATATGGTTGTCATAATATGATTACAATCACTTTTTTTTGTTTCTTTTTTGTAGCTAAAAAAGTTGAATTGGAGTATCATTTTCTAAATCATCTATCCCCCTTTCAGTTTTTCTGAGCTCTGCTTGTGATCTTAATGTATGCCTAGTCGTGTACTCACAACGTGGACACTGCTGCAAGGGGGGGTCTACTATACTAGTAAAGAAATGTTAAATTGATATGTTTTAATATTATTGTTACAAGTATTTCATTAATTAAAAGAACATTAGAGTGGTGCTCTTTACTTGATGGGGCCACATCATGTTCTTGATCTTGTCTTATAGCCTTATGCTCAACATGCTGAACACCCTCTAAATCCTGATATGAAGTTGAAACACGAAAGGTTACATTAATTAATACACCAGTTGCAATCAAATATGTTTAAAAGAACATTAGAGTGGTCCTCTTTACCTGATGGGGCCACATCATGTTCCCGATCTTGTCTAGCTTGATCATGCTCAACATGTTGATCACGCTCTACAAGCTCTAAAATTGAAACACGAAAGGTTACATTAATTAATACACCAAATGCAATTAAAGATGTTTAATTGTATTAATCCATACTATGTTTTGCATAGCACATGAATACATCCAATACTGGGATGCACACCATGACCTTCATATGCAGGTTGTGCTCCACCCTCACCAAGCTGCATTTCAATGTCATGTGCAATATTATCATTGCTTGTCTGTTTAAAACAAATAGGCACATAATTACTTTATGGTGGAAATTAATATTGAATAGATTGCACAAGTATTCAATTTTAAATAAACTTTATTGAGTTTATTTACCTGCGTGTCGGATGTAGTGGAAGATTGTGTTTGCCCAGTCAAGACTCTTAGGCGTTCAGCTAGGGCTCCATAGCCTTGCTAGAAGGCAATCTTCAGGTCCTCTTCTATGGGCACTCTGTTGAATTCAGAGCCTTGTATTTTTGCATAAGATCATGAATTTTGTTTCTATGGTGTGATAAAACCAAAATTGTTCGCAATTTATTATTTGGATGCAATATTTCATTTATTGATACTTACAATTCGTGCAGCTAATTTCATATAACCACCAGAGCCAAGTTTGTGTTGCCCGTGTTTTTCTAGTCTTCCCTTTGTTTCCTTCGATGTGTCGGGCAGCATATGAAAAGTTTGAAATATGTTAGGTTATGTAAAAAGAAAGAGTAATCAGTATATAATTACATTGCTGATAGTATCACATACCTTCCTTGGCCTGGTGGTGTCTTTCCTTTTTTCTTCTTAGCTTCTCCTTTCCATCTGACACCAAATCCTTCCACTCCCTCTCTAGAATCATGGGGGGATGCTCGTACTTTATGTTCTTCTCTAAATGTGACCTATATTGGTCCCTCACATACTTTAGATAGGTACCAGCTTTCTTAAGGACCTTGGTTCGGTTGAATGTTTTATTACCGAACAACACAACTAAATGGTTAATGAGCTCATCTTCTAAATCTTGATTTTGGGCATTCCACCGTGTATGTATGGTGGGCCCAAAGAGCTCCAATGTAATATCACTTACATGTTTATAAAAAAATATCATTTCCTGCAAAATGATCATGGGATCATTAGTCTAAAAAGAGTGATCAATAAGTAAATTTCAATTGGATTATATATAATAATAATTAAAACATTTTAAAGTACCTGGGACCTTCTCTATCTTTATGGGAATGAAATTCTTGATCACCACAAATGTGATCGGAAATGTTCTTGTACTAGTAATACAGGAAGATCCAGGAAATGTTGCTTAAACATCACCAGTACTACTGGCCTCTGAATCTCCAAGTACATGTCCTGACACATTTTCTGGCATGTGTTCATTGCCAGAGGGTGCACTACCAGATGCCTGCATGGTATGTGTTGCCAGCGTTTCAGTCGGAAATATAGGCATGGATGATGGGGTCGGATGATGTGATGTATGCGCAGGAAGATCAGGATCAACACTTGTACCAACCCCTACTCCTTGGGCAGCACCTACAGTACCCTGATCATGGTCAACAGCATCATGAGGATGCAAATAATCCTGTAAAAACAACACATATTTTAGTTCATGACATAAAAGAGTACAAAATATAAAACCATGAATGAACTTATGTTATAATTAAATATCTCATGATAGCTTACTTGCAAGTTTTTTGCTCTCTCAGTCAATATTTTAACCCTTTCTCTTATCTCATCTGTTTGAGGCACTATGAATATCAACTGAAGGATTTCTTCATTGCATTTTTTTTGGGTCTTCCTCATCATATCCATAGGGTTTGCGGAATATGTGATGTCATCATCGCATAATAGTGAGTGCACCTCCCTATGGATGCTCTCCTCTACTAGTGCTAGTGCCTTTCCCTGATCAGCCAACTGCGACAAGAATATTAAAAATATTATCAAAATTAACCCAATAAACTTGTGAAAAAAACATAATAATAAAACATTTTGCTCGTATCTAATTTGTACAATTACAATGAGGTAAACCTATCGGGTAGAAGCGCTTGAAGATGCATTGCGATCTAAGCTCTGGGTCGAAGCCTTCCTTGTACGATAAATGTCCCGTTATGACAAAAATTAAATATAAAAAAACACTACTGAAATGAAACCAATAAACTTACGAAAAAAAACATAATAATAAAATTGTATATTGGAGTCATTAATTGGAGGTTGGGTAAAATGGTATATAGTACGTACCATGCCCATAGTAACTATGTTTGTATCTAAGCGATTCAAATTGTAATCGATTAGCAACTCTTCCCCTGCAGTTATTGATTTTATCGCACATACGAATACACGGTTTCCCTCGTGCGCCTCGAATATGCAATTGGGCTACTTATTTGTTGACCCAGGTCGTGTATTGTTTATAAACCCTGCAATATTCCTTGATACTTTTGGCCTTCTATAAATGTACATAGCCACTCCTTTATTTTGATCCTTATCTTTTAGCTATATATAATTTGCTGATAGTGCATACCTACGCATACTTCGTGTATATCGAACCAACTGCATCCAATCTTTGTAACTGTAACAGGGTCTGACATACTCCATAAATTCAATAACTTTGTTGTAACAAACCTTTATGTCGTCCATGCAAAATAGGCCAAAACCATGTAATGGCAATGGTGTTATGTGATATATCCTCTCATTGACACAAAGATCAGTGTTTATTGGAGGAAGTTCTTTGGGTACCCATTGTTTCTATAGATGTTTGTACCTCAAGGGCACCTCGATATCGCCTATGCTCTCATCATCATAAGAACATGACCCCCCTTCAAAAAGAAAAAATTCCATGCATTTACAAAATTTTCTTCTAATCTTTTGACCTCTAGTTGATCTCCCTCTTTTAGACCTACTACATGTCTTGCTTTCCTCTTCTCTTCCTGAATTTCCCTCGCTTGAGGAAGACAAATCTGACAAATTCCTATTTGGTGGTGCCTGCACTCAGAAGGATGTTGGATGAATTTCTTTCATGGTGATGTGATCCCAAGGTGACATTATGATTAATCTATCATTTCATCGCTAGAATTTGACAGGTTATAAGGTAATCAAGTCTTGATAGATTGCAATTTATTGTTACTACTGTCCAAATGTGTCCATCACAAATCAAATCTACCTAACGTTTTAACTCCCAAACTTTGTAACAAGTGTTAAATGTGACTATGGTCCACCAATTACACAATCAAGGCCTCAAATGTATTCTCTAATTGTAATCAAAGGACTTTTGCTCCTCATTCAAGTAAATAAACTTGAAGGGAAACACCACCAAGTGGTTTATTGGACACCTACATGACTAAAAATAGCAAAAAATTTAAATTTAATTTCCATATGTCTAAGTGGTTAATGGGGAGGGAGTGTGTACTAGGCCTGGTAAAGTCATCATAAGTTTATGCTTTGGCAATAAAAATTGTTTAAGTCATCTTAAATCTTCCTATGTCTAATTGCTAGGAGACTTTTGGTATGTTTTAAGGTAGGATGAGTGGTCGAATCAATGTTCTAATTATCTATGACAAGGTTTCAACATCTTCAAATAGTGATAATTAGTGCTCATAGTCATTTGAAACAACAAAATTTTGATTATGTATGATGGTAGGATTTGATAACTTAAAAGAATTGGCTACCCAACAAACTTAAAGTTAAAAGAAACTTTTTCAGTTTAAGGGGTTAGCACTTTCTTTCATCTTTGCATATTGGTTTGATGCTTCAAACGATTCATTTCTTATCCCACTTCTATCATATTGTATTCCCATCACATTGCAATTGTTGCAATTATTGGAGGAGTTGATACCAAAATTTCATATCAAATACCACGTTCTTGAAGCAATTTTCTATGTTTTTACTGTTTTTCTGAAGTTCTTTTGTGTTGTATGGATCCGTACAAGCTTGAAATTCTCTAAGATCATTGGTGTGGATAAATATATGTGTTCCCTTTCGTTTGTATTTGTTTTGAAGTGCTAAATCACTGTTTTGTGGGAGAAAATAATCAAATACAGGGACTGCCCTGTTTTGCCTATGTAAGGGTTTGAGGGCTAAATAGAAATGACATCCACCAATCGACCCACTGTCTTGGAACTGTAACTCAGTGGATTAGTGTGAAACATGGTATGATAGAGGTTCATTACATTTAGGGGTCTGTTAAAGCAATAAACTTGGCATTGAATTGATGCCTTAGGGCTGACAGGGGCAATTTTCTTGTGAATTTGTGGTTGTTAAGTCAAGGTTTATCAATTTGATGGATATCTTGGTAAAGTCATGGTGACACTATTTGATGGTCCAATCTCTACTTCGAAATAAAAATATCTCTAAAAACTCTAAGAGCTATAATGGGATGGCATTAAAGGAACCTTCATATGAAGGACCTTTGAATTAAGGTCTTCATTTGAAGGTCCTTCATGCAAAGTTTCCTTTTATAAAGCATTTTGGATATGAAATATTTAAAATAAAAAATACCTTCATTTGAAATTCTTGACATAGCATCATTTTTGAATGAAGGTTCTTCATTCAAAGGTCATGACGACATCACCTTCAAATGAAGGTTCTTCATTCAACTGGTATTTTGTAATTTTGAAATTTTGGAATTATTTTTTTGCCTCATCCCACAAGTGGGACACACTATTGTGCAATCACTCATTAAAAAAGAGATGAATGTGTGATAATAATTTAGGGTTAAAAATAAATCCATTTGAGCCTTTTATAAATGAAAGGACATTTGATGCAATCATATGCCTTGTAAAAGTTTTAACTTAATAGTAAGGGCATCATGAGTAGTTTGATGGGCCCATTCAACAATCTCTAATGCAAGGATTGAATTGTCTAGAATGTATCTACTATCAAGAAAGCCAATTTGTTTATCTGTATGACTATATCTCAAGCAATAGGTTTAATTGTGATGGCAATGATATTGACAAAGATTTTGTAATCTAGGTGTTGAGAAGCATAATTGGCCACCATCCTAGGAAAGATTCTTCATTCTCACTTTTAGGTGTTAAAATTTAACAATACCTTGATTGATGAAAGAGCCCAAAGAGCCTTTCTCCATGGTATCCAAGTACACATAGTAGCGGTCTTCTCTTATACGATTGGACATGATTTAAAGAACTTACCTAGGAATTATTCATTTAACCTAAGGTTTTCTCATAATGCCATCATTGGAAAAGTATGATCAAATTCTTTTATTATGAAGAATTGGTCTATGTGCCTCTAGTAATCACTATAAATGTTTGTAAGGATAAAATGACTAATTGCATCAGGTAGGAGAGAATCAAATTTGAGTTCTTCAAAGATTATATTCCTCTATTCATAATTTTTAAGGGTTGTGTGTGGAGGAGGTTATCACTACCAAGAAGGAAGGAGACCTTTCCTTGAATATGTTTGTGGTGGAGGTATTAAAGAATAATTGTATGCCTCTACTTCCATTCATTAGATCTAGCTTAGCCTAGCATATACTTGGTCTCCTTTGCCCCTATAAACTTCTATTTGTTTGATTTTATGTTACGTAAGCGTAATTCCATTCTATGTTGAAATATAAAGGTGGAGGAGGCCAAAAGGAAATAACCCCTTTTTAGTTGTACCTTCAAAAAATTTCTTATTGTTTTATGTTTTTAGCAACTTTGTGGACATAAGATTTGAGGTAGGTCATACAAAAAAGAATAACATGTTCCCACCAACAACCAAGATGTGGGTAGATTATGGGAGTTTTGCCAAGACCTGAGGCTAATCCATAAAAATGTGAAAGACTAAGCTATTTTATTTTCTTTGTCTTTATCTTATACCATTTTACGAGAATGGGGGTGCCAATGTACAAGAAGATCTTTGGAAACTAGGCATAAAAATTACAGGTTAAAGAGAATGGGGGTGCCAAACTTACAGTACTCATTGTCCCTTGGTCATTGATTTTTCGTGAGTGCCCTCAACCTCGTCCTCGGTGCTGGTATTGACCTTGTTTTCACTCCTCCATACTCTTCCTCGGCACTGGTATTGACCTTTTTTTCACTCCTCCAAACTCCTCCTCGGTGTTGGTATTGACCTTTCACTTCTCCAATTTGATGAGCTACAACCTAGTTTCGTTAGGTTTAGAGTATGTTAGTTATATTTAAAATTATAGCACCATTTAGCAGGTTTTAGAGTATGTTAATTAAATTTAAAATTATGGTGCCATTTAGCTAGGTTCTAATATTCTACAATATAGTTAAGTATATATTAGCTATATTTTACATAATAAATAATATAATTATTCAACTTATTATAATTATATATTATATTATTTAACAAAATTATTAAATATATATAAAATTATTATAATTAATAATTAATAATAAGTATATTTTTATATAATACAAAATATAATTAATATAATATATATTTAATATAATAGTAATATTAGATTAAATTATATATAATATAATTATATTTATTATTATATAATAGTATATATAGGCTTTTACCTGATATTTTAGAGGATTTTACCATTACACTACAGATGGTTTACCATTAAATGGTAGTTGAAACTTGTTTTCCAACGACACAATAGTGGTTTCCAGGCATGAGATTTGTTTCAAGCTTAAATCTCACAATATATGTAGCCTATTAGCTAATACAAAGAGAGATAGAAACTAAAAAGATAGAGAATGAGAGAAAGAGATGAACTTAGATAGATAAGGGGAGAGAGAGAGAGAGAGAGCATGAGAGAGAAATATAAGAGATACAAAGGAAAAGACAGAGAGGGAAAATTCAATACCATCGGCCTAACAATGCTTCATTGGCGGAACCCCCAACACAGTCCTGTCGATGGCTCGATGAAAATATCTCACAACCTAGTATCGGTGTAACAATACTTTATCGGGCTGACTACTAAGGTGCTCTCCCAATATACCGATAGAGTCAAGTTGTCAACAAAAGTAACAATGAATTATAACCATGGGCATGAATTATCGAATTTTATCAATAATCACAAAAATATACCACACTTTGATTTTATGAACAATGCAAATTGTAGAAATTTGTGTGACAAGATCCATATTATAGCCTACATTCACATTGCATCCATAAACAAATTTTAAATTCCGTAGTGACGTAGTCCTTCCCCCATTCCTAACAAAATTCAATACCATCAACCTAACAATGCTTCATCTGTGGAACCCCCATCACAGTCTTGCCGATGGCCCGATGAAAATAGTTCACAACCTAGTATAGGTGTAACAATACTCTATCGGGCTGACTCCTAAGGTGCTCTCTCGATATACTGATAGAGTCAAGTTGTCAACAAAAGTAATCATGAATTATAACCATAGGCATGAATTATCGAATGCATAAAGTATATCGGGAGAACTATGGTGCATCAGGGAAACATTATCTGGCATCCCATCGATAGAACAAAGGATAGGTGTCCATCGGTGGAGAGGGTGGCTATCGGTGAATGAAACATCTTAGGTCTACAAGTTGCAATTATGACTAGCTAAATGGAAATAAAATTAGAAAATTGTAACCAAAATTTAAGTGGAAATAATTAAAAGTAACCACACTTTTTGCATGGTTGAACCAATTTAAAAATTCACCCAAAGGTGATAGTAAGAAAATTAAAATGCACCTATATGAAATATTTAGTCTAAGAGCCGAATTTGGATGGCAAAGTTAGTAAGTAGTGTCGAAAGTGGAAAATTAATCATGAAATCATGGCTAATAGAGCATACAAAATATATTGGAAAATCAAGAGAACTTATATCTGCACATAAAAACACTCAAAATAATAATTATATCATACAGTTCATTTGGGAATATATTACAATATGGCTTTTACAAAGCCTTTCAAATATACCTTCCCATTTGAACTACTATCTTACAAGAATATAACTAATTATTTAATAACAAAAATAAACAAGTACTGTAAGGTGAATTTATTAATGTTAATATTAATATTCCAACACCCTCCCTTAAGTTTTAATTCCACACAACAAAACATGTTGATTGAAACAAACAAATATATATTATTTAGAAGTTTTCTATTTAAAAAATAAATCATGAACCAAGTGTAACTCCATCAAGTTGCCTCATAACCTTCATAATGGTGTAGCTCTTGAGTTGAATTATTGAGTTCATGGACTACCACCTCCCTAAAATTTTGAATCACAAATCCCTTAAACTATTGGATAATAATCCATTGCTCCATCAAGTTGTCTCATGACCCTTGGAAGGGTATAATTCCCTAGACCCACACAATCTCAAACTATCTGGGAAACAATACATATTGAGCTCACTAGATCCCTATCTATTTTCAAAAAATAAACTTCACAACATATGAATTCTTCAATTATTTCAACATAAAAAAGGAAAGAAAAACTAAAATATGCTTCTCATACAAAGACCCAACTATGAGTGAGAAGCTGACTTGAGATGATAAAAATCTTCCACCTCTAATAATGAAGGCTCAAATAAGTATCAATCCAAGTAGTATATTTAAAATAATAATCTTCAACAAAAGGATTATCTAGGAGGTCCTCATCCACAACATAATCCTCAACATAGGCTAAGCTAACATCATTTGATTTTTCTTTAAGTTCTCCCTCAAGAACATCATTGGCTCGAGTTATACAAGTCCACGTTGTGTGATCCTTTTTCTTACAATACTAACATTCATTTTTTATTTTTTTATTATTATTACCTCATGAGTATAACGCATTCTCATGTTGAGAATCAACTTTTAAATATTTTCCATTGTTCTTTTCTCTTCTCCTAATAGGGCCAAAATCACATCTTCTTGTGTTTGAGAAGTTATTGGACTAAGCATAGAAATAACATTGTTGTATTTTCAAACTATTTAAAAAAACATCCTTAGCATCTTCATCATCTAATAGAGCCTTGAATTCTACCAATTGTCCAATGAGAGATCTCAAATTTCTTATGTGATTTGACATAGTGATTATATCTCTCATTTTGAATCTAAATAGTTGAAGTTTTAGGAAAAACTTCACATTAACTATTTTTGCTCCAAATAATGTTCTTTGCTTTAACCAATAGTAGGTTACGCATGATATCTTAATTTTCCTTAATATGAAAATATTGATGTAATATTTTACTATTGACAATCCAATATTGCATTTGAAGAAAAACATAGACAATTACATATTTACATCTAATGCAACATCCATTGAAATCTTGTATAGTGTGTATATTTATAAATTTTGTTAATTTTAGGTTTAATTGAATACTACATAATAGTTTATGTGTTGAAAGAATTGTTTCCATTCTTTGTAGTTTTTACATTGGAATACAAATCATATTTAATTTCACGCCAATATACTTCTTTCATAAATATATTTGTTTGATTTTTCTTTGCTATTTTCATCTTAATTTTTTTTTTTAAATGTATTCTATAATATAGAATTATTTTCAAATTGGGACAAAAATAATTCTAAGAGATATATTTAATCATAAATTTTACAATAATAAATATCATTTAATTTGTATGTTGTAACTTCAGTACTTTTAGTTAAAATAAAAATAACTTAAAGTTAGTTATATATACATATAGTTAAATTGGCAAAGTTGTTTGTCCATTTTTTTTTTTACATCTGTTAACTGAACATATTCTAATATTACACATACACTTTATTAGGATTATATATTTTCACTATAAGATTGCCATTGTGAATAGATTGTTGTAAACAAAATCACATCACTTAAGTTTGTTCAGTTCGCAAAGGTAGACCCACCTAGGTTTGGCAGCAGCTAAGGAGAAGAAGGTTCAAATCATTTGGCCTTGTTTGTTACCCTACAACGTATCAAGAGATTGGAAACCTCTTGAGGTATTCCTACCTACGTTTTTGAGAGCTAACAACCTCCAAACCTTCAAATCCACAAAAAGATTCCACTTGTACGATCAAATTCTTGCCAAACCCAAAAACCCTTATTTTAGGCCAAAATCATGAGGGTTTATTGAATCTCCTACTTCCACAACCTCCCATACCTCAAAACCAACTCAGACACAACCCATTAGGTCTAAATATGGATAAAAATTCATAAAATCAGATCTCCCATACATATTTTGTTGAAACCTAGGCTTGAACCTCTCATTTCACATGCTTTTCTTCACAAAACTCTTGAGGACAGCAACTATACCTTCTTTATTTCACATCCTACGCCCTATTCATGCATCCTAAAATTAAAAAAATATCAATGGGGCCTCTTACACAAGCTACAGTAATCATAAAAAGTGTAAGAGCCCCTTTATATCATGTTTGGACTACAAAACCCTCAAAAATAGGGTAACCGAGTTGTATGCAAAGAAATGAAGCTTTCTAACTCAAATCAAAGCTAACACATATATTCATCACATGGAATTGATTTCACATCAAAATATGGTTGTATGTGACCGTACAGTGCTATAAAATAGGAAAAATATAGAAATTTTGAAGAAAAACACAGATTTTGGAATGTCAAGAGCTTGTATTTTAAATCTTCAACCATCAACAACCTTTAAAATGATTAATTTGTGCCTTTTAAAGGCCTTTACACCTCAACCACCAAACAACCACCTCTACAACTAACTTTTTAATCTTTTATGATCACATGAAACATAAAACACACTAATTTCAAGGTTGTTAACATCACTATTGAAATGTTTTGATTTTTTTACCTTTCAAATGTATTGAAACTCCTAGGAAACCTCTAAGACCATGATAGTGAATTAATGATAGCCTTATTATTGACATGACACTAACCTTGCACCCTTTTACATGTAAATTCTCCAATTTTCCTTAAAAAGGCTACAAAACTCTTTAGTGCAAGACTCAAACTCCTAACTCAAAACTTCACCTACAACATGATTAATGGTCTTGAGTGACCTTATTCACAATAAAAAAATTCTTGAAATTCCTAAACCAACCTATTTACCTCCTTAATTATCATCACATGATTAAGTATAGAAGATGAGGTGTAGGTGCTCCTGCACCACTACCCCATCCAAAATTTGCTCACATTACACAAAGCCACAATGTTCATCCAAGATAAGCCAATCAAATCCTACCTTATGTGTCCTAGTAATAAAACTGGAGATGATCCTAAAATTACATTACGAAGGGTGATTGGTCTAAAAAATCTAAACGACTTTGCAATTATTTCACTACTATGATCAATGTCTCATCTTTCATGAAATTTCCCAAAACACTATTCATTATGATCATATGGAAATTTATAGGAGAGCTAAAATAGTTGTAACATCATGAATTAAAATTAAGCATTAAAAAGTACATCATGAATTAATTATGTAACCACATAAGTCAAATATAATTCTATCAAGAAATTAATATCAAATAGATAATACAATCGCATAAATCATACATTTCAATGTCATTGATCTTCTTCATCCAACTCTTTGTATGTATCATCTGATTCAGATTCAACATTGTAAGGATTGGTCATATCATCATCATCATCATTGATATCAATTTTGATAATATCATCATCCACACGGATATCATCTTCATGAACATTAACTCCTACATCATCATGATCTAGTTCCTCCTCTTTGACATATTCGTCAGGCACATCATCAACTAACTGTTGATCCTGATCATCATCTACATCATTTTCTAGTTCTTTGGTATCTTCTTCTTCCACCACATTATACTTTACCAGCCTTCCTCTTGGATCATGTCTAACAACAAATGACCAACCCAGTTTACCTGGAACCTCTAATTAAAATACCTACTCACATTGGCTTGGAAGAACATAGGGCTCAATTCCAGCTCGCTCAATCGACCTTGTATTAACCATGGTAAATCCATTATCATGTTCAATAACATTTCTCTCAGGATCATTTTCATTCAATCGTAGCCTGTACCATAGGACGACGAACAAAACTAATTTGAAGGACTTAAAGTCACACTCAAGTATATCATCCAAAATCCCATAGTATCAATTTTTTGAGACTTTTGGATGTATGTCGCTTCTAGATGAAACATTAGTCACCTGAAGGACTGCACTTATCCTAGAATCACAAGTTTTCTTCGTGTCATCCAAAAAATTTATTTAAAATTTATGACCATTGCACCACATAGCCTTGTGGTGTTTCACCTACAATATGTCAAACATGTAAAAATTATTGCAATATTGTCAGTTGATAAGCATATTTATTCTCGGCCGAATGTATGGAAAGAAAAAAATCTCAACATATATATACATAAATATAATTGAAAATAATTAAATAATATGGGTGATTAATATATTTATACGTACCTGTTTATCTCTTAAACCATATGCTAAATCAATTTCCCTTGGTGTAACATTGGAATCTCCATTATGATGAGCTTATTTAACCAATGAAGCCACACCTTCCCATGTTAATGCGTGACCAAATTGTTGACATTGTTCAATCCATAACGTCATCCAATCAAGATTGTTTGCAACGTACAAATGTAGTGCATCCCACTCTCGACCAACTGTATCAAAAAAAATTGAAATTCACAAATGACGTATAATTAGTTAATTACCACAGTATACGACCTTAATTTATAATTGATGTATATTGAAAATTAATAATTAAATAAGTACAATATACATAAAAACCAAATGTAAAATGTATTCTAATTAATCTCCATGACCATCTTATAATTACCTCTCACTTTCCTCAATCTACCTTTCCCCATCAGGTACTCCCCTTCGAATTTGTTAATGGAGTTGGGATCCCAAATGCGATCTACATGGATCTTTGCTGCAAACTTAGGAAGATATTTAGTGATGTACACCATGGTCTGGTATACCATATATCCCTCCACCATAGAACCCTTAGGATGTGCTCTTTGTCTAACCAAAGCCTTCAAAAATTTCAAGTTCCTCTCAACCATCCACATTGACCTTGTGTGTACTTGTCCACACAATTCAATCTCCTCAACTTGGTGTATGAGGTAGTGTTCTTGTGCATTGAAAAATGTCAAGGTAGACACTTTTGCATTTCACACATTAGACGAAGAATTTTTCTCTTCCAATAATTTATATCTTCTTTATGGATTCCTTTAGATGACAGCCATCTACAAGTGATTCAAGACATAAATATATTAATGGGATTTAACAAAAATATACAATATATTACATAACAAGTAAAACAAATGGCAATTATAAGATCTATACAAAAAATTGAACAAATATCGCTACTTACCTCATGTATTTTCCAAGATCATATATAACTTGCTTGACATTGTTGTCGAAGTTGTCTGGGAGAGATAAAGGTAGAACATATTGCAACAATTATAAAATGATCTTTTCATTATTTTTCCAAAAGTAGTAAACATAATACACTGAAAAGTACATGCAATATACAGATATATATATAATATACTAGAATAATTACCTTAATGAAGGTATGCCAATCATGCATTTTCATCCCTAACCCAAATTCACCTTTCTTTGTTATGATATTGTTTATGTTTGCAGCAAATCCTGTGGGAAATCGAATTTTTCATATGACTTCTTTTATAGAATTGTTTTGCTACTCCATTAATAACCAAGGAAGGGCACTTATATTAATTTGGTCTCCATCACTATTTAATTGAATGACATTTTTCATTGCATGATTGGCTTCCTAAATGTCACTACAAATTTTGACAATTTTTTCTTTGTCATGCCTTCCATCCAATATTTTCCATAGCATTTATGTTATATTCTTTTTGATATGCATTGTATCAAACAAATGCACAATTTGTAGCTAATCATAGTAGGGCAACCTACTAAATTATTTGGGATAGCTTTTCAATCCCTGTGGAAGTCGGCCATTAATGCCTTGATGACCTTCATGAAGCATATAAGCTAAACAAATTAACGACAATAATTGTCAATTACAGCATGAGTAAACACAACACAATATAAAAATATAAATTCCAAACATATCATATATGATAGATAAACAATTTGATCTGATGTATAACCTTGATGATTAATTCTATTATATTCCAACTTTCATAGATGAGGTGTCATTCTTTATGGTTTTGATGTAATCTCTTCTTTCCCATTGAAAAGATGTTTTTCAGTAGTTCCATACTTATGATTTTTGTGGAGGAAGTGCCTATACTCATCAAACACCTGCTTTCCTAAACTTGTTGAACGACGAGATTTCATCTTTGGACCACAAATTGGACATGCAAATTTTCCCTTTGTTTGAAGACCTACAAGATAATATATAATTGGATTAAATATGTCATTTTTTATAATTATATATAATGAATAGATTATTTTAAAAACTATCTACCTCATAAAATTAAATATCGTTAAAGTGCAGTTGAACATTATAACATACCACAAAAATGTGTTAGCCCTGGGGCATCATGAATTTTCCGTACAAGCATTGCATGGAATTGAAATTGTCTTTATCCTATTGGTCTAGATACGTCATACATAGTGATGCCATTTCATAACTTTAGTAACTCATTGACAAGAGGCTCGATATATACATTCATATCTTTAACTTGGTACTTACCTAGTTGAATGAACATAAACATTACATAATTATTATAACCATTTTACTGCAATATATATATAAATTAATGTACATGACTATTAAATGAAAAAAATATAAGTCATTATGCAACAAATAAGACAAATGAGATGCTACTACATTAAAGAAAATTGATGTAAACAAATACCTAGAGCAATCATTGCCAACATTATGTTCTCCCTCTTTATTGACATCCATGGAGGAATGTTATTGTTGATAACAAAAACATGCCACACCGAGTAAATAGATCTCAGCTCTCCAAATGGATTGATACCATCCGCTGCCAATGAAAGCTTGAAATTACGAGGTTCTTCTTTAAAGTGTGGTCATTTTTCCTCCATGTCCCTAAATGCAGAACCATCCGCAGGCATTCGAAGAATGTCATTTCCACTTCTATTATGTGCATGGTAATCCATAAATTGCACTAAGCTTTCACACCTAAATAATCGTTGCATACGTGGAATAATGGGAATATAACGAAGAACCTTGCGAGGCACTTTTTTTGTTAGTTGATATGTTCGATATCTACTGATATGACCTTTCGGGCATTCTATTGCAAATTCATGTTGTTTATGATATATAATATGATCATTGGGACATGCATCTATTGCTTGATACTCCATTCTAATATCTTTCATAATGTCAGATAAATCTCAGTATGAGCAAGGTAAAATATTTGATGGTGGTAACAAAAATTCACCAATCAATCTACAACAAAAAAATAATTTGTTAATATAAAGAATATTAATGGTACATATTTCATCCCTTATTTACTAGTGATAAACTAACAACAATTAAAATAGATGAAAAAAGATGACATATATGACATACCTTAACATCCGTGAGATTGCTATGTTGGATAAACCATTCATAACAAGTTCACCAACAACAATACAACAAAGAGAAGAGTTGTTTGGGAGCCTTCATAAAGGGGCTCATATGCCTTCTCAAGTATAGGTAAATCATGAACATCATCAAAGTCATCTCGATCATCATGATCAGCTGTGCCACTAAATGTGTCATGGATCAATGTATTTGTACCATCATCTTCAACTATGTTTTATAGTGCATGATCATCTTCTTCCATAGGATCATTAACTTCATCTTCGATATTCCCAGCTCCATGTTCCTCCGCTTGCAAAACCACATTCTCCAAGCCATGATAATCCATATCATGTGCCCTAGGGCACCCCATCTTTATAATAATGATAGACACAAATAAACCATGATTGTGATCAAGTGATTATATATATATATATATATATATATATATATAATGTTAAAATGATATAAACATTTACAAATTCAATCAATATAAACACATATAATAATAAACTTACCAATGGACGATAATCATGCCACCCTTCAACGTGACCATGCTGCCTACAATGTTTCTCAACTGTTGTGATTAAAATTATTCTCGTCTTTAAGCCCTTGCAATTATTGCAAGGACAATAACATTTCCCATCACCCTTTCTTTTCAATCTAGCCAATAATCTAGCAACTGTCTCTGCATTTTGTTCTGGACTAATACTATCTGACATAATTTTTCTTTACCAAGCTTGAATATTTAGATCTTCAAAAAATATCAAACTCACACTCCAATAATTTTTAATCATAAATAGGTAACAAAATCTAATAATTCTGATATTTTATACCAGAAAACTTTGACATGCAACCACCCCTGCAAAAGAGAAGATAGTCAGAAGTTAATGACCCCAAAAAACACTTTAAAATGTTAATTCCAAAAATTATTAAATTCTGATTTTACTATGATTTCCAACCGTGAGACTCCTAAAATCAAGATATTGAACTTGCACAACAAAATCTCGAAATGAAATTTTGAAAATGCACAAGTCTAAAAATGAAATCTGATGAGATGTTGCTTTAAAATATGATTTTCAAACCTGGAAGTACAAATCTAACTTCACAAATGAATTCTGGAAATAAATTAGTATGGCATAATAAAGAGTTTCATTTGAAGTGGACCACCCTATTATATGCCTTGATAAATTTATAAGATCTATGAATTTTATCTACAATATAGCTTGCATAGTCATCAGTCTTATTCACATCCCTGCTTTAGATATCAATAGGCAACACCATTAGATGGCCTCCTTGAAAGTTCAATCCATTAAGGGAATAATGAAAGGGTCTTCCTTAATGATTACATGATATTTGGGGTTCCTACTCTTACTATTTTTTTGTTTATTTATATAATAATAAGGTTACACTACAATATTTTAGTTCTCTTTTTATCTGCTCTAACTCCTATTTCCTCTGATACATTCAATCATACTAGTATTGTGCTTCCTGTAAGAATAGTATATCATGGTTGAATGAAAACAATGTTCAATGCCATGAGGCCCAAATAATATTCATGCATTGGTCTTGAAATGTCATCAAACTGAGACTGGTCATTGTTATATAGTATTAAAGTTTCATTGATACTATTGGTCAGTATGATTTCTCATGTGAATTGATTAAAGATTGATAACCTATATATTCATAGGGTCCAATCATTATGTTTGACAGTGTATTGGCCAGTTTACTATCCAATGCTATTTGCAAAATAAAATATAGTAAAATATAAAACAATGATCTTTTCTATCTATTAATTGCAACAACCAACTCACAACTAACTCTATTCTCTTTAAAATTTGCTACTTCTCTTTCATGGAAAAGAATTACAAATCCAAAGATTGCTTGCAGGCTAAGAGACTTATAAGTTGATATGTATATATTCATGTAATGATCTTTTAAATCTTTATTTTAATTGTTTGGTTGTTGGTGATTGTAGGTTGACTTATTTTCAAATAAATGTGTAGATTTAATATTGCAGATTGAAGGTATTTCTCAGAAGATTTTATTATATTTGCAGATTTTATTATGTTTGTAGATTATAAAGAGAAGGAATATATTGTTCCCAAATTTCTTGCTTAAAAATATTGAAATACACACTTATTTATTTATAATATTTATATATTAATAGATAAATATTATATTGTAGATTATTGTGATGACTTCCAACATTCAAATTGGAAGGAAATTTCTGCAGTCTTTATTATTTACAATGGAGTAGATAGAAAAGATCAATGTTTTATATTTTAATATTTTATTTTTCATTGTATTTGATCAACAAATATAGTTTGATGATGATTCTTTGACTAGTGCTACAATATTAGTATCTTGGGGTATTATATATGCAGATATAAGCTACATTTGTATGATGCTTGATGTTATACCCATGTCCACTAGTTATCACCATAATTGTTATTATTATGTATATGCAATATAGGGATACTATAGAGGTAAGAAGCAATGAGCAAAGAGAAAAGATTTAAGGAAATGGACTTCAAAGTAAGGCATAACACTTTCTTATAGATTCCCAAAAGGAGATCACAGTCGTGACTATTCAAAAAAACAATGATTAGTCCATGTCATAACCATGAAGGGGGCATTGAAATTAATAATAACAGTGATAGGGTAGTATGAAAAACTTTAAAAGATACATAAAGAAAAGTAACTGAGCAGTCAATAGGGCTTTTAAAACATCATAAATCTTGTCAAGGGTTCATTTTCTTCATAGCAGTATGGTAAACTAATAAATATTTCCATCTCACAAAGTTTCAAAAGAGGACAACCTACAAGTGTATTAAGGAGTGCATGGACAATATCTCAAGGAGCTACCACAATTAATTTCTTCAAATGTTATGCAAGGCCATTGAAATCAAATGAATAAACTCATGCATAAGCTAAAATACAAAGGATAGTCAAGTTGCTATAGGACAGGTATCACAAAGGATATGGGATCACTTTCAACAAAGATGATGATATTTCTAAAGGATCTCCCATTATGTCTATTAAAGACTTACAAAGATATGACAATCATATGTCATTGTCAAAAAGTAGCAGAGGTTTTGAATGATCTTGCATAATAGGAAGGAGAGGACAACATTTACACTAAAGGAGTTTATATAGTCCATAGAAGAAGGTCATATGATTTCCATGAGAAAATATTGAAATAAGTTGCATACTTTACAATGAAAACCATGAAAAAAAAAATCCTATGATGCACTTTTACGTTTTTTGCTTCATTTTTCCTAATAAGGTCAAATACATTGTTTTAGTGTTTGAATCTACCACAAAGAGATTAAATATGCTTACTCTCAAATAAATTTGAATTATATAAACAATAGTCATATGCCTCCCTTAACATAAAGGACAATCCAAAGTACTAAGTAATTTTATATCCTTTATAAGAGATTGCTTTTAACCAGTTAAAAACTTGAGGGTAATACACAGGTTGCAAGGAAAGTTAAAAATTTATCATAAGTAGCTCAATCAAAAAGGAAAAAATTAAGCATGGAAAAGCATGAGTAGGTTGACCGGCTTCACTAAAAGCACAAGTTATTTTTTATAACATCTTACCTGGATATTACTTGATATGGTAAGGAGTGCTCTTTTCCACTCGGTTTCATATGGTGGCATATCTACACACAAATCACCAAATTGTCAAATAACTAAATAAATTGTATTACTTAATAAAGTTGTTACAACATGTCATTCATGTCAAAATCAACTCTTCTTACCACAAAAAAATTGGTTTCCAATTTGACAAGTTCATCTTTTGATTCCTGTATCAACTTCTGAAGGAATTTGGTATCTTATACTTCTACATGAGGAGACAATGAAACTACATGAGGAGACAATTTCATCTTGTAAACTATTCCAAAGTACAAAACAAATAGAAATCATATAATCTGCATGATAGTTATAGCTTGCTAGATGTTTGGCAGCATCTAAAAATTTTAAGTGAACTAAGAAAAATAGAGAGGCCCTGACCTTCATTTTTTCATTTTTTAGTTTGTTGCTCTAAATATATCACAATATTTAGAAATTGGTTGCTTTCTTCCTTTCTTGTTCAAATCAAAAATAGATAAATTTGTATAGAGTCAAGATGAATTCAAGAACTTCAGGTAACAGATATACCATAACTGATTTTATAAGACACTGGCATCTAAGGTATAAAATCTATTTCTGAAACTTGGCAAAGGGAAAAATACATCTTTATGAAGTAGTCTTCAAAAATATTATAGCTAAATGGCTCTAACTAACCACTATCAAAAATTCCCAATTCTTTGTTCAACCCTCTAGGCCTGAATCTTGACAGCCATTTCACTCTGTAGCTATCCCTGTGCCTTTGATATTATCAAGCTATGGCTCCCAAATCTATTGAAAATTGATTATTAGGGTTAAAATTGAAACCTTGCAAATATAATCTTTGTCCAAATCCATCAAGAATTTTCCATCAGTTATAAACAATTCCCTTATAAAGAATTTGTGAAGTCAGGTCTAAATTCTGGAAATGAAATTTTGAAAATGCACAAGTCTAAATATGAAATCTGATGAGATGTTGCTTTAAAATATGATTTTCAAACCTGGAAGTACAAATCTGACTTCACAAATGAATTCTGGAAAAAGACAATGACTACCCTCAACCTAGCGATATCTTCTTGAATTTTATATTTGATCCCCAAGAAATTCATCAAAAAAAACACGATCGCAATAAATAGTCGAGCTTAGTTTTATTTATGTCGGCCACAATTTAACTTTGCAAGTTCGTCAAAATTTCAGACGAAAAATAAGGTTCGTCGAAATTCTGATGAACGTTGGGGATAAAATTTTTAAAAAATGAAAATTTCACACAAGTACTCGACGATACATCTGATTATACAGCTTTCGTTGGAAATTTTCGTCAGATTTTGCAATCAAATGAGTTAGTGACAAATACTCATTTCTACTTTACAGAGAAATAAAATGCATAAAACGGTAAATAAATTGAATAAAAACAAGCTAACACACATTATCGTATTAATTTATTTTTTCTAAATGAAAAATAACAAAATTTGGGATGGTGGCATACCTAGAGTTCGCTCAACTGTCGTTGTTGTCCACCAGACAAATTCGGGATCCCGTGCAGAATGAAATGAGTTTTTTTTTTTTTAAATAAATACTATCTCAAAACGGGATCCCAATTATTAAAAAATGGGATCCCGCTTTTTACAAATTAGGATCTCGTTTCGCCTGCGTCGGTTCAGGACCCTCTTACAAACGGGATCCCGATATTTAAAAAACGGGATCCTATTTTGAATTTAGGCTCGAGATCCCTTTTTGCAATGTCGATTTTATTTATTTGGCTGAGGAAAAATCTTCCACGTTTCATGGACTCAACTTCGTGCTTTCACTGATATATTGGTCGCAATGGCATGAGCACATTTCTCTCTACTGGCTCCTACTTGGCACACATGACAAGTTTTGACATTCTGGAATATATCTTTAAACAAGGTAGGCTAGTAGTATCCAGCCCATCGTATTTGATGTTTCATCGCCTCAGTTGAACCATGCCCTATACAAAATTATCATTAAATTATGTTAAAACAGAGACCAAAACCTCTTTATCTAGGCACCTAAGGTAAATACCTTCATAATTTATTCTATATAAGACTCCACCTTTAATCATATAAGCTTGACTCTTGATCTTTAAGGCGCCTCTATGCTACACTCATACGATCGGGACATTTTTCCTACAGTAGGTATTAAACAATGTCTTTATACCACTCATCAGAGGTGATGTCTTGTTGTGTATATTGTTGGAAAATCAATTGTTGATCTACACCTACCAGGGTCTTTGAGGGTCCTTGACCTCTCACTAATTTCATAGGCCCACTCATTAGAGGTGATGTCTTGTTGTGTATATTGTTGGAAAACCAACTGTTGATCTGCACCTACCAGGGTCTTTAAGGGTCCTTGACCTCTCACTAATTTCATAGGCTAGATATCCATATCAAATTCTTGGAGTATCACCATCCATTTCCTATGTCATTCTCTAAGCTTGTTCTGTATCAACATGGACTTGACCATAACATCAAGAACTATTTGCTATCACTTTGATTCTCAAGATATAGTGTCTAAATTTGTTAACAACTTTGACTAAAGCAAAGGATTGATTATCCAAATGAGGATATCTTATTTCAGCATTTTTGAAGGGAGTGCTCATGAATGTGATCGGCTTTTCATCTCCTTCTTCTCCCTTTTGTGTAGGAACACCTGCATAGGAAAGGCCCGAAGCAAAAGTGTAAGTATGGAATGGGCTTGAGTAGTCTGGGCTAGCCAATATAGGTGCACTAGTGATAACCTCTTTGATTTCCTGAAATAATTTCTTGGCTTCAACTATCCACTCTATTTTAGCATCCTTTTGGAGCATATCATTCAATGGTCGAACGATTTTTGTGAACCCACTAATAAATTTCCCGCAAAATTAACATTTTGAAGAAAGATTTCAATTCTTTCCTATTGTTAGGAAGTTCAATGACTTCATAATAAATTTAATCCTCTATAAATATAAAGAAATACCTTTTTCTGATATTAATTGACCGAGAATCTTTCCTTCCTTCACACTGAAGATGCACTTGTGATTCAAAGAGATCCCATAATCTTTACAGCACTGCAATATCTTACACAAATCAATCACATGGTTAGCTCTTTTCTTATAAAACATCGTCAGGTCATCCATATAAATAATGATACACTTCCCAATTATCCCTTTAAAAGCTATATCCATTTCTCTTTGGAAAGTGGCTCTAGCGTTAATGAGCATGGGTGACATTTTATGATATGCAAAGGTGCCCCACTTTGTAATTAAAGCCGTATTCAACCTAGCCACTTCTCTAACCATCACTTGATTGTATCCTGAGTACCCATCCAAGAAGGACATCATCTAGGACCCATTAACTAACTACAAAAAAAATTAATGTGAAGGCAATGGATAGTTGTGCTTCTCAAAAGCCTGATTGCTCGATTTCAAAAAATCCACGCATAATCATTTTTGTCCATTTTTCTTTCATACCAGTACTAGGTTGGCCACACAAGTGGAGTGTCCCATCGGATAGATGATCCTAGCATTCATCAACTTTTTAACTTCTTTTTTGAATTAAAGGTTTGAGTAATACATTAATTGGTCATTGCCTCTGCCTAAATGGCTTTGTATTTTTTCGTAGAGGGATATTGTGTGTGATTATCAACGTATCATAGGTCTTTAGATGTTTGTAGCTCCATGCAGTTACCTCTATAATCTTTCAAGGCTTTTATTATTCCATCCCTTTCTTTCGAGGTACAAATCTGCCTAGTAGAAACTTCTCTTTTATCAGGCTCTTCCCCCAAGTTATAGAGATCACTTGTACTCTCACTTGAGTCGGTGGTGGCCTTTTGAATCCTAGTGGTATTATCAGGATCAAATATCCTCTCCAATGCTACCATAATTTTGGGGATAGTGTAGGTCTTTAGGTTAATTATTCCATCCTCCACTATCTCAAATGGATCCACATCACATTCATCAATAATTTGAGTAGTGAAGATCTCGAAGCTAGTGATGAATTTTAGGATATGTTGGTCATCCTCGAACACCTACAAATTATTTATATTATCTTGGATTCATGGTACAAGAACCCTCTTTATTGAAAACCATTTAAGGCAAGAACCAATCATAGGTTCTAAGGAACTTGTAGAAGGAGTGAGGGCATCTACAATACAATTCTTCAATCTAGGGATATTAGTTTCTACATCATGATAGGAATATTAGCTTCTTACCTATCTTAAAATCAGTTGAGAATCCCCTTCTATAAACATCTATTTGACCTTCTTTTGATGGGCCAACAACAAACCCCTGGTCAGAGCTTCATACTCTATGACGTTGTTGGTACATGTGAACTAAAATCTAAAAGCACTCAGGAAATATTTCCCTTGTGGGCTGACCAATTCAATCCCAACACCATTCCCCTTTTTGCACTTAGATCCATCAAATCTAAGCTTCCAAATTGTTCGCTTTTCCAAAGGTAATGTTGGTGGGATGTTGCCCTTTTCTTGACTATCTTGGTTAGTGATAACTAGATCTCTGATTTTCTTTCCCACATATTCTGATAGGTTCTTCTCTATGGAGGTCAAACTTTCCTCTCCAAGAGACTTCTTTATGAGAAGAGAATGAATTTCTTCTCCAGTATCTTGCTCATCCTCTGAGGTCAACTGATCTACTAAATCCAAACTTTCATCTTATGTTGTGTTTTCCTCTAAGTTACTACCTTCCAGCTTTGGATATTGCATCATTTTGACTCTTGCCCACACATCTTGACAAGCTAGAAAAGTGAACTCAGAGTGTTATGTTTCATAGATCTTGCACCACCCTGGTAACAATAGTATAAAGGTATCTGCATACTCCCAAAGGTTAGTTATATCAGTATACATTATATTCAAAAAATCTTGAAAGACCTAATATATAGTTTCAAATTCCTGCAGTCCTTTGACAGGACGGTCTACTTCTGATTGTTCATCATAATGTCATTCTTTTTATACACACCCAAGTCTAATTCTAGGAATAACACCTCATTTGGGGTATTATATGCAATTATTGTATGTTTTAACTTAGGTTCAACGTCGATCTTAATCTGGTTATTTAGCCCCTTCCATGATAACCAGAGTTGTTTGAAGTATGTTGAGAACCATCCTCTTAAATTTTTAGTCCACTCTTGACTGAGCAACATTTTGTATATTTTAGGAATATCCACTACATGTATATCAATGTATTCCTAGACTCTCGAGTTAGAGGCTAATTGCATATGTACATTCCTTAATTCCCCTATGACTTTGACTTCAATCTTATCCAACTAGACCACAACTCTATTGGCTTGTCTAGGTGTTACTCCTAGCTTTTGAAAAATGGAGTAGGGTGTGATATCACATGATGCCCTGGAGTCTACTAAACAGTTATGGATATTTTTACCAAACATGCGTACTGTCAACAAAAAAGAGGGGATTATGATTTTACCTTTGAAGATAATAGCCATGGCATCAAAGGTATTAAAGGCTTGTCCTTTATCCTTTTGAGTAGAACCAACAAAAGTTCCAATTGGGTTGGCTAATGATTTTAACAATGCTTCTTTTTGGGTTGGGAAAGTTCCAACATGTCGTAGATGGAGATGTTGGATTTTAGTTTTTTAAATCATCCACAACATTATACTTTTCTTCATTTTGATTGGGGGTTTTGTAGGGTGTGAAGTTACTTGATCTATCCTTCCATCTGAAAGGCTCCTTCGGGGTAGGAGTATTGTTGTTTGCATGAGGGTCTGAGGGAGTTGGATGTGAGCTTGGTGGAATCCTATCAGTCAAAGGTTCCTTCTTAACTCTCATATTATAGTTGCTCTTGTTCTATTGAAAGGCAAGGATGTCCACTCCTTGTTCATTTTTGTTTTTGAATGGAAATGTGAATTATTCTTCTTGGGTAGAGTGTCTTGAATTAGTCTCATAATAATCTATCATCATGGCATTCATGCCACTAGTAGAGGTGTGAGGACTACCTTGCATTAGTGAAAATATTTTTTGCATGTCTGGGAAGTTGACCTAAATATGGTCATATATTTCATGAAACATAAAGCCAATCTTATTTACAAAATCTACAATGTGAGCACCATCTAGTGGATTGAGAACTCCATTATTAGGTTGGGTATTCCAAGCTCGATTGACTCTCTAGTTGTTAAACCCTCAATTTTGGAAACCTTAGTTATTTTAATTATTCCCTTGATTGTGATTAAAACTTTGTCCACAATTTTGGTTGTGAGTGTTCCTTGTTTGGGGAGGATTAACTTTCAGACAGGTCAGTTCATTTGTCACTTGAGACATCTTTTCCATGGCTTCAACTTCAAAATCTAATTGGGTATTCTAATTTTAGCCAAGTGATGGCGTTGATTGCTCAAAGAATGGTTTAGTTGGTTGTCTTATGCCATGTGTAATATTTACTTATTGTCTAAATCCTGAATAAGTAAGTGTGGGTGTGGTAAGGATTTGTTGGATAGGGTATTGATATGATAATCAATTCTAAGATGTATTCATAGCTCATGGAATAGGGTTCATTAATGGTGTATGGTTTCTCAAAGAATTATTTATAGAAAATATTTGATTGGCCATCCTTGGTGGACCTAAAGAAGGCAAAGCCCCAGAGATATTTTCAGCTTGCACATATATTTGTTTAGTGAAGACAAGTGTTTGATTGTAAATTGTATCTAGTGTTTCTTTGATTCTCAAGTAATATTTTCATAAACAGATTGGTAAGGGGATCTATGGATCTAAGATAGGTTTGAACCGTTGTGAGCTCAGGTATCACATATGGATCTGCCAATCATTTATGAGCTTTATGGAATTGGATGTTTTAGATACTTATAGGCTCATTTGGTTCTTTCCTACAAGTTACAAATTGATGGTACGAAATGGTTGGGTCTATGTAAGTTTTAAACTAGTTTAGAAACTTATTCTCCAGTTGTAGCCACGTTGTGATTCCTCCTCAAGGGAGATTAAGGTGCTAATTATAGGAAAATTCTTCCAATGAGTAGGGAAATAACCTAAAAAGAATATCCATGTGGGCAATCTGAGCCCAATTACAAATTTCTTTGAAAGTTTTAATGTGATCCTCCGTTGTCCTTAACTCACCATATACATACTCAAGACAAAAATTTTTGGGGTTCCTTGGAAGTTCATTCTGAACTCCTCCAACATTTAATGGATAGCTTTCATTAATAGTTAAAAATGCCATCGGTGGTGGCAAAGGGGTAGTAATGGTTACTATTCGGGGAGTTATTGGACTCATAGGTGAGGATGGTGAACTAGGATTTAATGACGAAGCTACATATCTGGAAGATTCACCTTTTGATTTCCCTGTGTCACACTAAATCAGTCAAATATTATTTATCAGGAGACAATCTGAGTATCCTACGATATCTCTTTGTAGAGAATGATCCAATATTTTCTTGTTCTTCTAGTGTAGGTCCTCCTTCTTGTGCTAATTTCGTTGAGGTTGATTTTGGTCACACAGAACATGCTAGGCAATAAGGGTTTATTTCCTCTCTTGAAAATTAGTGAGAACTATTCCAATGTTCCTTTCTATCAGGTCATGACTATGTGGGTAGCACAGTTGTAAGATCAATGTAGTTTCAGGAGGGGATATGGAATCTCAATAACTAGAAAATTATATGCAATCATGAAAGATAATCTTAATAATTCAAAACAACAAATTGAATTTTAAAATATAGTAGATTGGAAATCAATTTATTATTCTTTCAATTCAATGTATAACCCATTTATAAAATAAAGTGAAAAAAGAAGTAGGGTAATGAGGATTAATGTAAATCTATTCTAATTGAGCAACAACATAAAGCATCCAATCAATCACATCTACACATTTAAATAAGATCTTATAAAATAACCATTAATAGAAACAAAATTCACACATTTACTAATGGAGTGCAACCTTCAAAGGAAACACAAAACACAAGATTTTTAAATTTCATTCAACTAGAACATCGTCAATCACACTCAGATTTGGGACAAAATCCTACTTAATTCCATAGATTAAACTTAGATCTCACTAATTTAGCAATTGTGATTAAAACATAATGATTGCACCATTACCATAGTGTTGAATCCAAATGCATGCAACACATGCATAGTCCTTAGATAAATAAATCAAAACTTTGCACCAAAGTCAGTAGGAAAAAACTCCACACTAAGATTGCATTATTTGTAGTTGTAGAAATTACACTAGAATTCGAACCCTTAAAATGATCTAGAATTAAACATAAATAGAAAATAAGGTTCCCATAATTGTGTACCTAATCAAAAAGTGACTGGAATCAAACTCCAACAGTCTTTAACTAAAATAAACTTGGAAATTAAAAATAAAACTGAATTGGGCGCTCTAGTTGTAGTCAAGTCTTTTGCTAAAGTTTAGGGAAAGCATAAAGCAACTAAAATAAAGTTGAAATATGATTGAAATCAACTTGGAGTTCCACCACTCCCATGTCCTTGTGTTTTGGTGCATGGTATATGCATTAACCTTCAGGCACATCTTTGACCTCCTTGATCTAGGCATTGATTTGGGAAAAAACATGTCATCCTCAACAACCTCAAAACATTTCCAAAACATTCAATATAGCAAGAGAAAAAAGCTCCACCTTATCTTTAGTTATCTAGTGAAATTCTCAATCCATGTCGGAACTAATTCATTCATCTTCTCCATGGATGGCCCCTGGTGAAACTGAATTTTGATCTTTTTATCGAAGGTGGTCTTCTCCATTTGTTGTTGTATCTTAGCGAAGGATTCCAAATCTTCTTGAAGAGATTAGAGTTTCACTTTCTTGCTGACCATGTTGTCTATGTCTTCTTGGGTGACCTGTCCATGCATCAAATTTGGGAAATTCTTTGATCATTTTCTTAGGTTTCCTTACCAACACAAGGTTATCCTAGAATGTGCACCCTAGGTCTTCTATTGCTTTGTGGATTTCATTTATTGATTTTTTTGCTTGATTCCTGTCATTATTTAATTTACTTTTACATTTATTTAAAAAGTTGGGTCAAAATTTTGCTACCCTTATCCAAACATGAATTGACTCATATTCTCCATCTTGAATTACTATAGCCTTAAGCAGTTCTTCTTCTTTAGTCTCATTCATTTGCTAGATGATTGGGATATTCTCCTCCCATACTAGCAATTCCTTGTTAATTCTTAAAGAAATTTATTGGATGTGTCTATCTTCATCAATAATTACATGGTATATTTTCACTAATTGCTTCAAAATTAATTTTGCTAACTCCAAAAAGTTTTCCTTCCACTGCTGCATAGCTGGAATCTATCCGTCGAGATTACAGGGCCTAATTTCACCTTTCAAGGAATCTTGAAGTGTAGACTCGGGTCCTTGTCACCAACAGGGTGGATGAGATTACTAATGCAAGCAGTCAATTGTTTAACTTGATCTTTAAGCTCCTCTTTTGTGTTCTCATCTTTTTGCATTCTCCTCAAAATAGTAGATACTGACATCTGCAATGATGACTTCTCACCATCCCTTGTTTGCACACCCAAATCCACCTGACAGATTTGGTAATCATCAACTATCATTTCAAACTCCATCTTTTCCACTAGAGGGACTATTTTCTCAACTATTTTGTTACCTTGCTCATCCATTGAGATAGTATAAATCCTTCAAACCTTCTTCCTTCTTCCAAGAGACTCGAAGGCCTCTGATAGCGCAATTAAGCTTGGCTTTAGAGTTTCTACATATGTCCTTTGTCTCTTCTCGATGGTTTGGTTTAACCATATTGGTATTGTAGCAAATGTCTCTCTTGAAGTAGAGACTAACCTTGTATCTTGAGAAGTACCAATGTTTACCTCTGGCTCCTCTTGACTTTTATTTTCTTCCTCTTGAGCCTTTTCTTGGTGTACTTCACTTTGAGGCCTCTCCTCAGTAGCTTTCTCTTCTTGTTTGTCTTCAGGCTCAACCTCTTGTTATTTCAATGCCTCATCTTAAGTAATATGCTCATTAGTATGAAGTGATTTATTCCCTTCTAGCAATACTTATTTTACATTTACACTCAACGAAACATTTTAAAACACATTACCAGCCTTATTTTTTGCTTCCTCTTCCTTGGGAGGCTTCTTATCTTCTTCCCCTTCTTCAACATCTTCAACAAGAAAACCTTCTCCAAGAGCAATTTGAACTATTAAGAGGGGAGTAGTTGTTGGTGGAGGTTAAGATGGTTGAATAGGTGTCTCCCCCCTTGGAGGTGATGGAGGGGGAGTTGGCAGTGGTGACCCATGAGGAGGAGTTGAGGAGTATGCTTCTTCAATTTCTTGTGGAGCCACTATTTCTCTAGTTGTTGTCCTCGTTCTCCTTTTTTGATATAACCTTTCACCTGCCTCTGGTTTTAGCTCATCTTCTTCTTAAGAAGAAATGTAGATTGGCCCCATTTCTTTTTCTTTTTTGAATGCTTCTTTAGCAAGGTCACCCTGGTCTTTCTTCTAGGATGTAGGGGCACTGGAGGAAGGTTTATCATGCTCTTTCTTCAAAGTCACTTTAGTTGAAGTTCCTCCTTCCTTCTCAATCTTTTTTGGCTTCTCTGGTGGTTTGGCCATAGTGAAAGGTGTACTCAATCAACATTGAGAGCATGAGACCATCTATTGGGTTCTATCTTTAATGTTATCATTCTCCTTGACTAAACAATCCACATTGAAAATTAGAATATCATATATCTTACGGGAAGCATAGGTCGGATCCAAAACCTTTCCATCTTCTATCTGTTCTTTGGTAATCCTAGCCTTTAAACAATTTCTCATCAAAAATATTGTCAATCAACAATAATCTTTCAGTATTACTTCAAGCTCTTCTTCACAATTCACCCAATGATCTTTGAGCTTGGTCTCATGGATGATGTATGCTCCCATCACTTTGATGATCTTTCCAATGGGTTATGTTGGTTCCCCAATCAACAATCAACTTGAATCCTAAAGGGGTGTCAGGTCTAATGGTTAGATTCAAGGAGAGATTTGGCCAATGAACGAGAGATTGATATTAAATATTTCTCCCCTACACTTCGGGCTCTGTGAAACCCAGGAGAGTGATCCCGAAAGTGTACTTATAGATATTTGTGTGCCAAAGCATCCAGAACACAGTAAAAAAATAATTCTCCTTTAATTGTTAAATAGACATACTACCCTAAATATTTGGTTGCCCTTCATGGTAATGTCTGATTTAAAACATGAAAAATATAATACGATAAGCTTCACACACAATCATACTGAGATGGATAAGTAAAGTTGATTTAAATTTGTATCTACCATGAAAATCTCAACAGACTGCAACATTAAAAGACCAATGCCACATCCCAGGGTGGAGTTACCTAAACCGTGTAATTTAAAATACATCACAACATTTACCCTATCATAACTATGCCTACCAGGTGATGCCTTACACCACTAATACCAAAAACTTAATCTGTCATACTTAATAATCCTAGCACACAGCTATATAAACCTCTATTTATGTTAATACAATTTAACTCATTCTTTGAATGAGAGTAATAACACTAAACAAACATTCAAGGAAAGAAAAGAAGAAAAATATTAGCAATCTTTGATTACTCATATTTAAAATCCATACAATGTGCACTATGGAGACAACCAAATCAAAATATCTTATCATTTACATACAAATATGAAAATTCCATGATTGAATTCCTTATTACGGGACTCAGACTCATCCAAAACTTGAAATAAACACTTATTCATTTAAGACTTGTTACAAAAGAGTATTCCCGTGACACCAAAAATATGAGCAACTCCCCTGCAAGTGAAATAGGAAATTACACTTAAGGGAAAAGCAGAAACCCCAAATGGAAATCCTCGTCCACACTTGGCATGAGGCAAGCCGTTTGATTAGTAGTTTCCTCTCCATCAAAGGACTCCTATTCTACACCCAATTTACCACCTCTTGCTTGCCTTTACTTTCACCCAACAACTAAAAGATTTATTTTACTTCATGAAAAACTTCATTCATTTTATCGGGCTATATAAAACCCTTTACCCGTGCACTTTATGTTTTACATTTTACATTTTCTTCATTTCTCACCGTCAAAAACAATCTTTAAAAATTGCTTTAGACATTCCACTGGCCCACCATGGCCACATGAAGCCTCCTCGCTCCCCCGTTGGATGATACATTATATTGATGGGTCCCCCACAGGCTAGCAGGGGATGGTTTAGATTTGTCCATGCCAGTCTATCCTAACCATTGATCGAGCTCCTTTTGACGGATTTTTTGTTCTTCACATTTTGTTGCTTCTCTATGAACTTTGGCGGCATCAAGCAAATGTTTATAGTAGTCAACATACAACTCTATCTTCTTCTTATCAAAGCCATGTGTATGAGGGCTCACCCATAGCTAAGAGTCGATGCTTCAAGTTCACTAAGGCCTTTGAAAAATAACATAATGCATCTTTTTAGAACGCTATTTGACTTAAGTTCCTTTCGGTCTATGACTCCACCCTAGGCTTAGGAAGAGTGATTTCGCTCGAAATTTGGTATATCAACAATGGATTTCTTCTTACAAGGCTTCTGCAAAACAAATTCCAGCCACAAGCTTGCCCAACATTTTCTTGCGCGTTATATCCATGGAAAAACCCAAGTGTCACCAACCAAAATGTGATCTTTATAGTGACCAACAATTAGCTTAAGGACTCCCAACACTTCCATGATTGTGATTTTCATTTCTAGGTTCTTAATGAAGAACAACCGTCTCAGTTGCATCAAAGTCACCTCAGCTTTGCACTCACACATAGCCCTGTCGAACTCCACCCAATCGACCATCTTAGAGAGTAGGCATCGCAACAAGAAAGTTTGAGACCTGTTAATCAAACCACAAAGGAACAAGGTGAGAGATACATAGGTGATGACAGGACTAATAGCCCTTGCATTTTCCATTGTTCTACTTCATAATGTGTTCAAGCTAAATAAAATTTGAGTGCCAGTGCAAAAATAGAATTTCCTCAAGCAATTTTGATACATTTTCACTACAAGTGAAAACTATCCCTGTGCAAAGTAAACATGTGCTAGATTTACCCATACATCAAGCATGTAAATAAAGATGTTTCCTGTAGCAGCTTCTTGTACCTGTGTGAAAATTTCCTTTGCAATATTAAATTGACCCATTTCAGCTAGCACGATGGTTGCCCCATTCACAACATAAACATTTCCTGGTCTTTGTGTCAACACTTCACAAGACAATTCTCTAGCCTTCTCAAGATGTGTTGCCTCGTTCTATGGATCCCTCTCAAAGGTAGCTTCTCCATGTAGAAAAGAGTATGGTTAAGCCTGCTTTTTCTCCATAAAAGAGCGCACTATTTCTCAAGGCTGATTTTCTTCAAAACAGTAAGAATATGCAGAATAATTTCTTGCACCTCAGATTGAAGAGAGATAAAACCCTTCAAGGCTAGTAGCAGAATAAGCAGTAAAGGAATTGATGTGTCAAACAACTAATCCTTTTGTTCATTTTTTTAGGTCCAACAATTCAAAACTATATATGCAAGACCACAATTTCATAACAGAGTTGTGAGTCTGAATTCAATTCTTGAATTCAAAATGCATGAACACAGTAAATAATAGCAAGTTGATGGCACACATAGAAAAACTATCAGTCAAAATCTTATACTGTGTAAGGTTCTTAACTGAAACTTCATCCATATCCATATCCTTACAATTTGAAAACACTATCTATGCAGCTGTATAAGCCAGCTTTAAAGGATTGCATGCCAAATTAAATTATTATTGTTATCTCTACCTTTCATGATAGCCCTAATATTTTTAATGCATTACTTGTCATTCATTATGTTTATCCTTTCTAGCTCCAAATGATTGTCCCTACATCTTTATGGTGATTCTCATGATGCACATTTATGTTTATGCACATTATCAAGCATATCAACCTTTTGTTGCACTATTGACTGTCATGGTGCAAATGTTAAAGCTTGTTGGCCTTTTGCCTATAATGACTACCCACAGTCACCTTTATATTGACTATTCAGATTTTCTACGTCTGCACCCTCATCATGCTTCATTTCATGTTGATATTTTTTGGAAAAATCACTATCTTTGATGCCTTCTTTCATATGCCAGACCTTTACTGTCCTCCTTTAGGTATAGGGTATGCAACTTTTATGCAATCCCCTCTTCAATTGTGACTTTACTTTCACTTATCAAGGACCCTATTGTCTTTCTTTCTCAAACAAAGCCTTATTTGCAATCTATATGATTCCATTGGTACCTTGCTATAATTGTAGCACATGGGGAAGAATGTATGATTTGAAATAGCAGTCCTTATCATGCTTGTTGCCCTTGACAGTCATGAGACCTCTATTTTGGATAAACCCCAAATAGGGCCATAAATCCAAGCACCACATGTATCACACTGAAACCAAAGATCAGTATACTATTGCTTGTTTCAATCTGCATCTTTTCTCTCCAATAAGGATCTTCATTGACTGATTTTAAGAAGTTGCGACAACTAATATTTGCAATTGTGAGAGTTCCACCAGTGGCTCTTTTTGGGGGTGTTTGTTCCTCATTGAACAAAGCAAGATTTTAGAATCTTTTGGAAGAGAATATCGAGTGTCAGATCCATTGGGCGATAGGCACTATCTTCAAATTCAACCCCTTCTTTAAACTTCACTTGATGGCCACATGCCACCAAAAATGTAAAACCAATCCTTACCTCTGTCAAAAACTCTGTTCTCATCTGTCTGCACTAGGACAAGTTTGAAAAAAAAGATTTTGTACATCTGAGAACTAGCATTAGCATTGGCATGCTTCAACATAACACTGTACTTTCCAAGGCCACCATCAACTCTGTCAATTTGATATTAGCAGTCAAGCACTAATTGAAATCCATAACCAATGTGACATTTCACCTTATCCAGCTCATGTTCATGTTCCATTCAATGCTCACCCAACTAAACTGAGAAATTGAAACATTCATAGTCCATTTGACCATTAACATCATGAAATTTGACATCATATTTAGCTTGCACATCAAACTGAAAACTTTCATAAATACTTTGTTGAGCATTATGCAAACAACCCCCAGGTGCATCAAAAAGAAAAGGTGCATATTCAAGAGCATCCTTGAATTGGGTATCATGACATGAGCACATATCTAGGCATTTTTATTTAGCTGCATCAAAACACTCCTTGGTGTCATGGAAATGGAGATCATATGCATTATCAACATCCCAAAATTGGGTAAATGCACTCATCTCAGGTTTAATAACATTTCTGATTCATTTTTCAATTCATCATTCAACTCAATGCAAAATGCTTCAAAAGAAGGCTCAAACAATTCGAAACTAATAGGTAAACAACAAAACATCATGTGCACGGGTAACTTCATGTGCATTATCAATTGAAAGGCATGCTAGCTTAAATGTGGGGAATTCATTGTAATCTAAATATCATTCATTATAAATTGAACAAGCCTCTTCATTCTCTTCCATACTAATGCACTCCTTATTGGATGAAAATATGTCCAGATTCATACTGTGAAGATAAGAAACGTCAGCAAAGAAACAACAATATTGAATTTCACATTCACTAACATGAGATCCACTGTTACTTTCATCTTTTGGTTGCCCTACACATAGATCAAAAAGTTCTACAATATCAACCCATCCTGAAATTTTACTATCAAATAAATCATCAAGCCTTCTAATATTATCAATTGGTAATAATGTTGATTCAAGATCCATGTGCTTGTCATAATGTACATCTTGATCATTCAATAGTGAACCCCTTCTTTCATCAATGTGCACATCATCATCCTCTTCATGTATAGCAGACATTTCCATATGAGATTCATATAAAGAATCATGAGCAACAAGAACATAAGCACGTTCATCGACATCTTTATCATCTCTAGCACTGTGATCAGGATCAAGATACCGAACACACACATTCTTATCTTCACATTCATCATCATTCGTAGAGTTTACATGCTCTATTGGTGGCAAACTCTAATTGCATTCCAAGTATTTATCAAATGGGTTTGTTTCATTCACTTGTGAGCAAGTGACTTCATGAAAATTCATATCATTGCATCATTTATGTGAAGAAAATACCTCTAGATAATCCTCGTAAGAGCATTCACAATCCTCAAAAAAATAATCAGAAACTTCACTCTCATCATGATCCTCATCACAAGAAAATTCATCACTACATAAACTATGCTCAGAGTCTTCAGAGTGAATGCTTAGATTTTCATCTTCAATATCTTGACCACTGATTTGTGATGAGAAATCAGCAACACTTGTAAGTGTATCATTATCTTCATCACTGATATATGGATCTGCATATATGTTGCTTGTGGACTGATTACAATCACTATCTTCATCCATACAACAAGATGGATGTTCATTTTTTGATATAATCTTTTCAGTTGTGTGCATTGTTTTCTGATTTTTCTCAATACGACAGCCGCCATCAACATTTTGAGGTATCATAGTTTGTGCATAATCAAATCGAGAACCTTCCATAATCTGTATCCAATCAAGTACTTGATCAAAACTATGAGGCTTCAACTCTTTTAGTAAGGTACTTAGCCCTAGCTCAAAAAATTCACAAAAAAAATCAATGCATGCTAAATTCTCAGGTCTAAAATTCTAGGGGACCTCCAACAAAGCATCCATAAATATTGAGAAAAAATCATAGTGCGATTCTCCCTTATGCCTCTTCATTTCATACAATCCTTGAACAAAAGACATTTGATCAAGATTGCTCAAATATTTTTGATGCTGCTCAACTTGGAGTTCATTGTGATTTGTATGTTGTACTGATGGAAAAATTAGAATAACAGAAGAATCATCATATTGATAATAATTTCTATTGTCTGATCCATGAAGTCCATTTTCATGAGGTGTGCTAGGATAGCCAACACTTGCAGCCATGTATCCCTTCATCATTGAATATTTTGAATTGTTTTCAATATCCATGGCAATTTGATATACATGATGTAATGTTGTAGGCTCTTTATCTCTTAAGAGATAGCTCATTTTTTCATCAAATGCACCGAGGTAAAAAAACAAGCACAATGCATCATTTGGTCTTAGATTTTCTAGAATATCCCTTATTTCCTTTGCAAATATGAGATTAAAAGTTGGGACTAACTCCTCTTCATCTTTCTGAATGTCTGTGAATTTTTCTCACTGAATTTGGATTAATTCTTTCACCAAATTTTTCTATGAATGCTACCATGAACTCATTCCACGAAGAGATAGAACACACTGGCATATATGAAAACCAATCTCTAGCATCTTCCTTCAGAGATTGAACAAAGAACTTCATGACAACATCTTCATGGCTTATCTCATAATCTCTCATCAAGTCCATAAATGTTTGCAAATGCCTAGATGCTAATTCTAAGCTTTGTCCTTTGAATTTTGGAATTTTTTCCCTAATATCATTAGGATCAGGGTTTGGGGAACCTTGAATACCATCGAAATGTAATGGTTTGTATCTTCCAATAGAGAAATTTCTTTGATGGCATGACAAGGGCTGTACATTTTTCATGCTTGCATCTGACACTCCACAGGGATGTACAAGTGAATGATACATTCTTTCACACCCCTTTACAAACTTCAAAAATCAACTCTACAGTTGATCACTACCCTATTTATTTCTTTTATCATGACCTCAAAATATTACAATACATAACTCAAATACATCTACATCTAAGATCTCTCTAATGGGAAGATTTCAAGAACAAGCATACTTCTTCAACACAATACAGAGGCTACAAATTATAACTTAGAAGTATGTAGAATTATCACTACCATTACCTTTCTTAGTGCTTAGTTTCACTCAATAGGGAACCAAAAAAATTCCAAACTTTTAAATATGGTTTTCATAACAATTTTATGCTTCTTGAAAACCAAAATATGGAAAATACCTAGATATGTTGTAGTTGCTGCAAATTATTCTTTCTAACTAGAAATATTTATAGATCTAAAACTTTCTTTACATCTTCACCAAGTTCTTTAACAGAGTCACCACCTCCTTTAAGAGGACAAAATCTTCAACGATTGAAACATCTTCAATAATCAGATTTCTTTCTGAGTTCTTTTCACAAGCAGAGCACCATAGATCATGAAACTTTCAAGTATACTCCAACAATTTCTTTCTCCAGGTATGAAATCCTTCAATATTTGAACCAAATCTTCAAATCAGAAAGTTTATAGACTCTTTTCCAAATGGATAATTCTGGAGTTATCCCCAGTAGATTCGCCAATTTGTTGGTTCCCAAATCTACAATCAATTTGAATCCTAAAGGGGTGCCAAGCCTAATGGTCAGATTCAAGGAGATGTTTGGCCAACGAATGAGAGAGTGATATAAAAAAATTCTCCCCTACACTTTGGGCTCTGTGAAACCTAGGAGGGCGATCCCGATAGTGTACTTATAGATACTTGTGTGCCAAAGCATCCAAAACACTGTAAACAAATAATTCTCCTTCAAATGTTAAATAGACATACTACCCTAAAGATTTGGCTGACCTTCATGGTAATATCTGATTTAAAACATGAGAAACATAATACATTAAGCTCCACACATAATCATACTGAGATGGATAAGCAAAGTTGATTTAAATTTGTAGCTGCCACATAAATCTCAAGAGACTGCAACATTAAAATACAATGATACATCCTAGGGTGGAGTCACCTAAACCATGTAATTTAAAATACATCACAACATTTACCATGTCATAACTATGCCTACCAGGTGATGCCTTACACCACTGATACCATAAACTTAACCAATCATACTTAATAATCCTATCACACAGCCGCATAAACCTCTATTTATGTTAATACAATTTAACTCATTCTTTGAATGAGAGTAATAGCACTAAACAAACATTCAAGGAAAGACAAGAAGTAAAATATTAGCAATCTTTGATTACTCATATTTAAATTCCATACAATGTGCACTGTGGAGACAACCATCTTAGAATATCTGATCATTTACATACAAATATGACAATTCCATGATTGAATTCCTTATTAATAGACTTAGACTCATCCAAAACCTGAAATCAACACTTATTCACTTAAGACCTGTTACAAAAAAGTATTCCCGTGAGACCAAAAATATGAGCAACTCCCTTGCAAATGAAACAAGAAATTACACTTAAGGGAAAAGTAGAAACCCCAAATGAAAATACTAATTGACACTTGGCATGAGGCAATTCGTTTGATCAGTAGTTTCTTCTCTATCGAAGAAATCCTATTATGCACTCAATTTCTCACCTCCTACTTGCCTTTACTTTCACCCAGCAACTGAAAGATTTATTTTACTTCACGAAAAACATCATTCATTTTATCAGGCTATATAAAACCCTTTACTTGTGCACTTTACATTTTTCATTTTACATTTTATTCATTTATCACCATCAAAAACAATCTTTAAAAACTGCTTTAGACATTTCACGGGCCCACCATGGCCACATGGAGCCTCCCCGATTCCCTGTTGGATGATACGTTATATTGATGGGTCCCTCATGGGATACCAAGGGACAGTTTAGATTTTTCCATGCCAATCCATTCTCCTAACCATTGATCGAGCTCCTTTTGAAGACTTTGATGTTCTTCACATTTTGTTGTGTCTTTATGAACATTGGCAACATCAACAATGTTTATAGTAGTCAACATACAACTCTATCTTCTTCTCATGAAATCCATGCATATGAGGGCTCACCCACAACTGGCATTCAGTGCTTCAAGTTCACTAAGGCCTTTGAAAAATAACACAATGCATATTTTTAGAACATTGTTCGACTTAAGTCCCTTTCGGTCTATGAGTCCACCTTAGGCTTGGGAAGAGTGATTTCGCTCAAAATTTGGTATATCAACAATGGCTTTCTTCTTACAAGGCTCCTACAAAAAGTTTCTAGCCACAAGCTTTCCCAACATTTTCTTGCGCGTTATATCCATGAAAAAACCTAGGTGTCACCAACCATAATGTGATTGTGATAGTGACCAACAACTAGCTTAAGGACTCCTAGCACTTCCATGATTGTGATTTCTATTTCTAGGTTCTTAATGAAGAAAAATAATCTCAGTTGCATCGAAGTCACCTCAACTCTGCACTCGCACATAGCCTTATCAAACTCCACCCAATCAGCCATCTTAGAGAGTAGGCATCACAACATGAAAGTTTGAGACCTGTTAATCAAACCACAAAGGAATGAGGTAGGAGATACATAGGTGATGACATGACTAATAGCCCTTGCATTTGCCATTGTTCTACTTCATAATGTGTTCAAGCTAAATAAAATTTGAGTGTTAGTGCCAAAATAGAATTTCCTCAAGTAATTTTGATACATTTTCACTGCAAGTGCAAACTGTCCCTTTGCAAAGTAAACATGCGCTAGATTTACCCATACATTGGGCATATAAACAAAGATGTTTCCTATAGAAGCTTCTTGTACCTATGTAAAAATTTCCTTTGCAATATTAAATTAACCCACTTCAGCTAGCACGATGGCTACCCTATTTGTAACATAAACATTTCTTGATCTCTTTGTCAACACTTCACAAGACAATTCTCTAGCCTTCTCACAATGTGTTGCCTCATTCTATGGGTCCCTCTCAAAGGTAGCTTCTCCATGCATCAAAGAGTATGGTTAAGCATACTTTCTCTCCATAAAAGAGCACAATATTTCTCAAGGTTGATTTTCATCAAAATAGTAAGAATATGCTGAATCATTTCTTGCACCTCAAACTAAAGAGAGATAAAACCCTTCAAGGCTAGTAGCAAAGACATATTAAGTAGTAAGGAATTGATGTGTCAAACAACTAATCCTTTTGTTCCTTTTTTTTTTAGGTCCAGCAATTTAAAACTATATATGCAAGACCACAATTTCATAGTAGAGCTATGAGTCTGAATTCAATTCTTGAATTCAAAATGCATGAACACAGTAAATAATAGTAAGTTGATGGCACACATAGAAGAACTATCATTCAGAAGCTTGTACTATGTAAGGTTCCTAATTGAAACTTCATCCATATCCATATCCTTACAATCTGCAAACACTATATATATAGTTGTATAAGCCAACTTTAAAGGATTGCATGCCAAATCAAATTGCTATTGTTATCTCTACCTTTCATGATAGCCCTGCTCTTTTTAATGCATTACTTGTCATTCATTGCCTTTATCCTTGCTAGCTCCAAATGACTATCCCTGCATCTTTATGGTGATTCTCATGTTGCACACTTATGTTTCTGCACATTATCAAGCATATTGACCTTTTGTTGCACTATTGACTGTCATGGTGAAAATGTTAAAGCTTGTTGTCCTTTTCCTATAATGACCACCCACTGTCACCTTTATATTGATTGTTCAAATTTTCTAAGTTTGCACCCTTGTCATGCTTCATGTCATGTTGCTCTTTTTTGGAAAAATCACCATCTTTGATGCCTTCTTTCATATGATAGACCTTGGTTTTCCTCCTTTAGGTCTAGGGTATGCAACTTTTATGCAATCCCCTCTTCCATTGTGACTTTACTTTCACTTATCAAGGACCATGTTGTCTTTATTTCTCAAACAAAGTCTTATTTGCAATCTATATGATTCCATTGCTATCTTGCTATAATTGTAGCACACGAGGAAGATTGGATGGTTTCAAATATTTGTCCTTATCATGCTTGCTTCCCCTGATAGTCATGAGCCCTCTATTTTGGACAAACCCCAAACAGGGCCATAAATCCAAGCACCACATATATCACATTGAACCCAAAAACCAATATACTATTGGTTGTTTCAATTTGCATCTTTGCTTGCCAATAAGGGTCTTCATTGACTAATTTCAAGAAGTTTCAACATCTAACATTTGCAATTTTGAGAGTTCCACCAAGGTCGAATCTCCCTTGAGCATCATTGTACAAGTGAAAATTGTACCTAGACACTTCAATCTCTATATTTTTAGCAATTTGTGTACTCGCACAAGAATACACTCCTATTTGTATCAAAAATCCATACCCATGCTTATGTTTTCCTACAATGAGTTGTTGCACTTCAATAATCTACCTAAAAACCTCTAGTAAAAGAAATTTGTCTGATAGATACTTGGGAAGCTTTTATGACATCTTGTGGAAACCTACCACTTTGATGTAGGTAAATGTTTTGTACTGAATGAACCAGTACCCAATTTCTTCAATCACTTTCATAGTTTCAAGGGAGATCCTCCTAGAAATGTCTCCCTCCAAGCCCCAAATTATCAAATAAATAAAATTATCATTCACAATGTTGAAATGGCAGAAACTTGCCTCCAACTCCAACTGGGGATAATACCAATAAATGGTTACTTCTCCCAGATCATAAGAGCCCACCTTGGTGAGTCCTGCAAATGAGGCATGTGAAACCAATAGATATACAAGATATGAAGTCATGAAGAACCTAGTGGATAAAAGAATATTGCACATTTGCTCATGAATGGTGTCACTGATAAGGTGAGCCCAATCAATTTTCTTCTTGTGAGAAGAATTGATGATCTTGATAAATCTCAGCATCCAAGGATAGAAATCCTTTGTATCAGGTTGCCGAAACACCTGGCTCAAAAATACAATCAAGACCTTGACATCTTCTTTGTATTCACTCCTATGATGTATCCTTGCCAATTTGGCTGCCACCTTTCTAGGCTTCTCCAATAAGTGGTCATTTATGTAACCCAAATTATCAATTGGAGCGTCATCAAAGTACTTGATTACCTTTTGTATATCTACTACTTCAAACTTAGAATGAGGGGATTTTGAAAACCTTCTCTATCATTTAAGGAGTTAAATCAAGTATAATTTCTCCATTGGACCCTTTGATCTTCTGAGTCTTGTGGTTGTAGTGTTGGGAAAATGTCAATACTGATTTTGGAGATTAAACAGTAATCGGGAAAGTAGCAGCCTCCACCAAACCTAAGTTAGAGAGATCCCTAGGCATTGGAGTCCTAACACCATCGTTATATACCCTTCGCTTAAACTCCTCCAGGTTGATGTTTCTAAGGTCAGTGTCTCCAACCTCATTGTATGGGTAAAATATCTTAGAGGGAGGGTGATAACCTTTTTATTGGCATTTCATCTCCTCTAGATCCTTACGTGGCATCCTTTTTGCAAGCACAAGTACCACATATTACCATTTACATATTCAAGGAAAGAAACCTTGTAAAATAAGCCAAGTTAGATACCATAAACCTTGGATTTTAAAATTATACCTGGTTACAATTAAATTTATAAGTTTTTCATGGGTCGACCTTTAGGCTTACTCCTTAAATTAGACTATTAAGATGTTCATTCTAAAATGCAATATTCTTTGTATGGTTATTTTGGTGTTAGGGATTGGAGTTCCCCTTTACCTCTTGCTCTGAAGATCAATCCTCTTAATTGTTTTTTATACCATCGGGCTTCGGAGATCGGAAATCTCTTTTACCTTTCACCTATAATGAGAATTCTCTAAAGATTTGTTTTATGATTGATCAGGTGTTGGGGATCTCCTTTACCCCTTTCGTCATTGTTATCGTCATAGTGCAAACAATATTCCCAACTTGCGAAGTTTGAAAGTATTTCAAGAATCGAAGGTCAAAGTTTCATTTTTTAGCCTACCATTTAGTCTAGCATTAGTTAAGGAAAAATCCCAATGCTTGAAGTTTGATTTGCATTCTCTTCTTCTAACTTGATCCTTTTGAAAATGAATTTAATGAATGCACACTTTTCATTCTCCTAATTTGGGAGAAATTAATTCCTCATGTTGGTAGATGTCGAAGGTCGGGGTTCCATCATACTTCCTACCTCTATAAGGAAGCATGTAAATGACACTCTTGACATCCGAAGTCTGAATGTGTTTTAAGGCGCATTGACTTAGCTAAGTGTTTCATTATGTATAGTCAAGGATTGGGGATACCCTTTGCCCCTTGCACCTTTATGAGAAACAAGTAAGAGGTATTGCTGATACCCAAAGTTCAAAAGTGATTTATCTAATTTGCTATGTCAAAGGAAAATTTAAAAGTTGGGCATCGAAGTTTCCTCTTTCCCCTTGCAAATGTTTTTGGGTATGCAATAAAAGAAACTTTCGAAGTCCAAAACCCAAAATATGTTTTGAATCTTGGAAGTGTTAAGGCATGAACTCAAATGGAAACCTAAGGAAGTCAAATTTTCGACGTCCAAAAGGCAATTTTGGGAATCAATAAGCCTTAGTTGAATGTTTAATTTTTTTTTCAGACATTGGGGATTGAAAATACTCCCTACCACTTCCAACTCTATAAGGAATTCAATAAGAGGTATCCCCAAAGTTTGAGGTCTAAAAGTGTTGATTAGTTTTTTCTAAGGCATCATTGGTAGTCGGTGATCGAAATTTCCTCTTACTTTTGAAAATGTTTTTAGGTAGGAAGTAAGAAGAAGTCGCAAGGTCAAAGGCTCGATGGTTGTTAATCTTGAATCATTCATTAAAAAATAGAAAGAGACCCCAAGAAACCCTGAGGTTCAATTCCCGATGATGACATCATAAAGATCATCGATCGACATGCAAAAAAGACACTCGATCTGGTGGGACAAAAGAGCCAAAATTTGGTAAGAGCGAAAGCAAAATTAATGGGATGTATTAAGAAGTTGGTTGCTCCTTGACAACACTCAATATTTAGAGCATGAGAATGGAAGAACTTAACACAAAATAGTAACAATTGCAGTCCATTTGAATGTTTGTTTATGGAATTGATTTGTTTTTGAACGACCAACAAGATGTATCGTGAATACACAACTCAAATAAGTGCCTTGACCTAGAAACGAAGTCAATCTCAGCACACATACAATTTGACAACAGATTAATTTGTAGCATTATTAAGCTTTGATAGTATTGCATTACAGCATCACATTCATTGTATTCTTAACCATGCTTTCTTATAAAGATCCTAGTACTCAATTTACATGAACCTATAGCTTCATCCAATAATTTTATTTAATTCTTTGAATTAAATCAAGAACAAAACTCTACATCCACTGGAAATTAATGAAGACAAATAAAGTAACCCTTGATCATTTTATTCATAATCCATAAAAAAAGTACACAAGAGAGAAATGGTCTCGAATTTGCAACATTTTCTATTCAATTGCTAGTACTTTTATCGAAGTTACATATGCATACTTGATAGACTCAAAACCTAAGACAAAGCTCTAAAATACTCTTTGTATTCTCTTTACAAAAATCCTTTGTGATCAAGTAACAAGCAACAAACTCGTACTTTTGGCCTTGAATTCCTTCTTATAGAATTGAAGGAGCAAAAAAGCTTCAGGCCAGAGAGTACATATGTCCTATTTCATTTGGACTGTTACAAAATACATTCCCTTTGTAGTTATATTTGCATTTTCAGATGGAGGGAAATGTTACATGAGACAAAAACTATTTTCATTAGTCAATGAAGATCATGTCCTACCTACCAAAAGGAATCTTTAAGCTGATGTAGCAATATCCATGTGCTCCAAAATTGTGTCCACGTACTCCAAGCATAAAAGAGAGAAGAGCATAATGTGCAAGAAGATAGAAAATAAAAAAGACCTTCCACGTCTCCAACTTTGTCACCAAATTCAAATTGGAGAGAAGATAATATTTTATCCATACTTCATCAAAAGCCTAATCTGTACTGGTTCCAGGATATGCATTATTTTTCTCCCATCCATTATTCACCATGTTTGCAGACTTAAAACCAAAATTATGTTCACCATTCTACCACTGCAACTCAATCCTCCAATACATCCAAGTATTTTTCCTTCCAATCTTGAAATTCTTTTTTTGTAGGCTATTTGAAAGTAATAATAGTGCCAACCTTTTATCTATAAGTAGCATATTTAGTAACAAACTAGTTATCCTCCTTATCAAATTCCTCTAGAGCAACTCCTACCTTTGCAAGCATGTCCATATTTTCCTTTAACGTGCCCATATCTCCCTTTTCAAAAAAATTGACTGCCTGATTATAAATTATCTCATTGGTCTCCTCCCTCCAATCACGTAGAGACTTGATATTACCATCATTATTTAGTATATCAGGTAGGAGACAATGATTCATTTCATGAAATTTCTTAATCAGTTCCCTTATCTTAGCCTCCAAAGGCTCAAATTTTCCATGGAATTCATGGATTCCACTTACAGTCCTAAGGGTTGGTTGGAGATTGCTAGGCTTATTGGCATCATGTTTGGCTCCTACAACTATCATCTCAAGTCCAGGAGTCTTGGGATCCATTTTTCCATGAAGGGATTTGCTAGTTCCTTATCTATGTCAAAATTATTAATTGCATCCTTCATAGAAGAGTAATTAGCATGAATGCTAATTAATCTTCTATCAATTCCTTTGTTCAAATGTTCCAAAACTATAGTTACAATCTTCAAGTTTCTACTAAGAATTTCCTTAGCATGTTGGTTGATCTTCTCTTCATACTCCTTCAACTTTGCAAGTAATTCCTCTTTATTTATTTCTTTTTCTTGTGGTGCCTCTAAAGTGTTAGGCTCCTCCACTGAAATGGGCACATTTCCCATGTTGTATGGAAAAATTTCCCATGAGGAACTTGTAGGTGGTGTAGAAACAACATGTGTTGGCTCCTGAGAGGTAGAGGGAGAAGTAGTATCCATTTCCATTGGCTCCCTTGATTGCAAATTTTGCATTTTCTCTTTTAACAATTCCAATTCAGTCTATAACTGCATTTTTTGTTGTTGGTTCTTTCCATAATCAACCAATAAATCATTATACTTTTTCCTAAAACTTTCCTTCTCACCAATTACTTATTCTACTATTGCTTTTGTGAATTGAGTGACATTAACTGACATTGTTACAACCTCAACAGCTGAAGTGTCAGACAGTCTCTTTATTATTAATCCTCCCCGATAATTTGCAACAGGCTCTACAATGTCTGGCTTCTTGGTGTTGGGGGCTAGGGCCCAAATGGCCAATGTATCCCACTACTCACTGAATGCAAATCCTTGTAGTGCTATGGTAGCTTCTTCCTCAGAATTATCAAGAGGTCTATCATATATTTTAACTGTATCAAAAGCAAATGCAAAGGACAAATCCCACTTTGGTAATAAAAGAATTCCATTTTTTCTTACCAATGCTCTGCCTTCCTCAGCAATTATTTCTTGCTATTTCTCTTTCATTTCTTTTATTACCTAGGCTTGGATGACTGTATCAGGTAGCTCAAGATGTAGGCTCCTCTTTTTTGCAATTTTATTGATAAATTCATACTTCTTAGCCCTCCAAACAAATTCCATGAAGGCTTTGGACTTCACAAAAGAATCATCATCCATGAATTTTGTACATGCTTCTTCTCTAACATCATTTTGGCTATTTAATCTTGTGAGATCAACCTTTCTCAATCTTAGACTAAGTTGTTGTGGCACAATCTCCCTGGGTGGAGAAGGAATTCCTTGTTGCATTTCCTCCTTAGTGACCAAGATCTCTTCCTCATAATCATATTCAAAATCCACTAGACCACTAGATTCAACCCTTTGTCTCTTTTGGGGTGGCTATCTAGGTGGTGATGCTTGTCTTGGTGGAGAATCAATGTCAATAAATTTAGGTCCGGTTGACATAGGATGAGATGGCGATGGCATTTGTGGCACTGGTGAAGGAATCCTTTGCTTCTCTAGTTGAGAGGAGGCACCAGTTGTATCCTTTCCCTTCGCCTTATTTTTCTTCCTTCTAAAAAAAATTTCTTTTCCTTAGGGGGTTGGTAAGTTGGCCTTTCTTCCATTACAGGGGTGTCCCCCCCATAATTCTCTTCTATTGCAATGGCCTTCCCCTTTTCTTGAATTAGTCTTTCACCTTTGAGGTGCCCAACTACTGTCTCAAAGTTGTGAAATACATACTCGATCCTTTGAATTTCATTCGAGATCTCTATAAAATCAAGAAACTATAGATCCTTTTCCCTTATTTCCTTCTCCAATTTATTATAGGTGGGCCACTTCATCTTTCTATCATTCTGCTTCTAAAAAACAAAGATGCTTTTTTATCACACTTCTCGGAAAGAGAAATTATGAGTAAACTTTGAGGTTTTGATCCTCACTTTCAACCATGCGATGAATCCCTCAGGGTCATGGTTCCTTTTTGTTGCTCTTTTCATTCCCAGGGGCTTGAGTATATCATTGATTTTGTCCCATCATCCTTTGATCATTAAAAAATTAAAAAAACAAGTGTATGAAGGGAAAAAAATTTCCCTTGCCTTGATCTTTTAAGTGGTTATTCTCCACATTCCCAAGTTGCCACATCATTTCTAGAAAACCAATCCTCTCTAGCACATCCTTGGGCAACAAGTTTTGTGAGACTGTTGTACCATAAACTCTCAAAATAGTATAGCTAAGGTAAGGGATAAGATCCCCCCAGTTGTGATCAATGCCAAGATCTGGCCTTTTGTCTTTAGGCCTCAAAAAAGCATGCAAGGCTATAGGAATCCTTGGCATGTTTACAATCAACACCCTTCTCAATTTGGAAGCAAATAAATTTTGAAACAACACAGTCAATTTTTTTGTCATCTTTGTCAAGGATAGTGGGCATTGGACAGGAAGCTCCAAGTTACCCTCCTTTTCCTCCAATGTCATATACTGACCAAAATATGGGGCTCATTTATACAAAATCATGTGCATAAATAATGAATACCAAAAGAATCTAACCTCGTCTTTACCCTATCTCAATTTGACCAGACCTTCATGAATCTTTTCTGCCAGGTACCCTCCATAATCATAAAGTGTGCAATATGCGAGATGTTGGATGTGTGCTTCCATGTACATCTAGGCCAATGGCATACTTGTAACAGGGTCATAACCAATAATTTGGCATATAGAGTAGAAGGTTCTTTAGAATTAGGACACAAAATGGTTTATGGGAAAGGGCTCCCTGTCAAATGGGCCCAACATAACCCTTCAACCATCAATAAATGCTAGATAGTTCTGTAATATTGAGATTTTGAATGTGTGTTTGACCTTTTCATACTCTGCCCTGTGATTCTTCCCATCAATCAACACCATGTCCTCACTCCATTCTATGATTTTGAATATCTCAGTAATTTCATCTCTTTTCATCTTCACCATGTATCAATACCATCAAAATTTCTTACAGTCCTAGTGATCGGATCATAGTTGGAAGCCACTACCTTCAGTAAGTCCACATCCATGTAAACGTTTGGGAATACCAACTTCCCCAAATATAAATTCCATGGGTTGCCCACAGGAATGCCACAATTTCTATTTCTAAACCAATAGTTGAAAGTTGTCCATCTAGTGTAAGGCAGCATGGCATCCTTAATTGTACACTATTTATCCACAAGGCCTTCAACAACTTGTGTACCACATAATAATAGTTTACCCTTAGGTTTTTCTGAGGCAAAGGGCTTCAATTGATTGGCTAGGTCCTAAACTAGGGGTCTGACAAGAGGTTTCAAACCAGAGGCTTTAACTTTCGGTGCCATGACTCTAGGGTTTATGCAGGCTAGCGTTTCTTTTTAGCAAAATAAAAGCTTACAACTCGAGCAGGGGTTAGACACAACAGTAGCAAGACAAGGAAGTCTAATTGTTTGAAATGAACATCAAACCTTAAAAGAAATGCATAAACAAGAAAACCCTAATGACAAAATGATGGAGCAATAAAAAATAAGTAAGTTTCAAGCAATTGAGAAGCAGGAGATCGATTTTACTTACTGGTTTGCAGACGCTTGAAAAACACTAGTTTTGGTTGTTGAAAAAGCCTAAAAATTATAACATGAATTCCTTGAATGCGTAGAATGCCTTTAACAATATGCAATTATGATTTAAGGCAATTTTTTATGGCTTTTAAACTCTCAAATTTGGTAGCTCTGTGTCTTATCCACCATTATGGTTTGCTCGCATGAACTAGAATGGCTCACTTGCCTTCAAAATCAACTTTGAATGTCGATCATTGATCATACAATGAGATGACCTGATGGATGATCTAGATTCAATCAAATAATTTTGAAAAAGCTAACTATAGGCCTTCTACTTCCATCGACTATTCAAAAACAAGCCGCATGGACCCAACCTCCAAGTCATCCATGGGCTCCACCATCTTTACCATCACTAGGGAAATCCACTTGCCAACTTCCCCACTTCCTTGTTAGTCATAACCTGCATGCAACTTTGAGCAACAGGGAGATGAGGAGCAGTCCAAATTTGATCTAGAGTCCTCAACATGTGCACTATTTACGTCTCAAGCCTTCGACAATGTGCATAACCTTCAAACACGATGGATGGTTCAGATTATAACATCTCATTTGCCTTTTAAAACACGTGCCTTAAAATTCCCTTTAGTAGTGCAGGCTTTAATGTATTCAACCCTTAGTTGAAATATTTTATTAATATTCCCCTTTTATAATGTTCTTTCAACCGCTCTGATTTCTCCACGTGGCATTCCCCTGCTTCCCCGTTCAGAGACGAGAGATAAAGGTGGGTCCCTCATGGGTTGGTGGAGAAGGGTTCAAATTCAACCACATCACCTTATCTCGACCGTCAATCTAATTCAAAGGGAGTGTACACTGCCTTTGTAGCTCAATGGGTCTTACTGACAAAGGGACAAATGTCATCTGCTCGCTAGCCCGTAAGATTATTTTAATGAATATTAAAATTGAGTGGGGGCATGGGGAACGGTCTAGATGCAACCACATCATCTCCTAACCATCGTTAATCTATTATAACTTGATGCCTTTTGGCTTTGAAAGACGTTGGGTACTGCCGCTGCATAGGACACATGGCGTTCGCCCGCCAACCCGTGTGATTATTTTAATGGAAAATAAAACTAAGCGGGGGTGTGGGGAGCAGTTAAGATTTGATCACACAGATCCAACGGTCCTCATAAAGTTGGATATCTACACATGCATCAAGTTAGTTCTTAAAAAAGGGGTCCGACTAGGCATACAATAGATGGGGACATAAAACATTAGGCTGAGACTTAGATCAATGATTAAAATATTAAAAATTAGACCTAGGACCCTGATAGATGAATAAAAGATTATAAACCCGCATAACATAGGCAATATTTTTAATAAATCAATGAGTAACCATCAGGGATACTAGGTTCAAGGGGCCAGTAAAAGTGATGAGTTAAATGGCACAAGTTGTGAGTAACGTGACTGGGAATTGACGATAGGGAGTCAATAGCAAATTAGAATATTAGCAAAGGGATTTAAACTTAGGATTTTTTAGAAAGGGTTTTAGAGACACAAAAACCCTAAACCATGATAATGAGCGAAACCCTAAACCCTAGGACATGTTCAGATCATGAAAACAACCAAATTTTACAAAATTTATCAATGGAACACAAAATTTTTTAGGGGTTCCACCACAAGACATAATGTGGCATTCACACTAAACGAGGCATCATCATCGTATAGTGCGAGTCAAGGTATGCTCGAAAAAGATAACTCTGATGTGCGAAGCTCAATGAATACCCAATAAGCGACCACCGACAGGAAAAAGGAAAAGGTTGGGGGTCGGGCTTGATAAGGAAGGTATACCCCTCCTTGAAATGCCGACGATGACGAGGGGGGTCCCCCTTTTTCCAATAGAAAAAGGGGAATGAGTGCGAAGGAACGACAACATGCAACAAAGATTATGATTTCATCAAATATAATAATAATAAACTATCTTGAGCATACCCATGACAAATAATATACAACATCGATACAATGTGGTTGGATCCATGACAATGAAGCTTTGATGTGACCTTTAAGTGATATTTTTGTCTATCCAAAGGGGTGCCGTCCTCAAATATTTTAAATCAAATGGATTTTATCCTTTGATCTTTGATATATCTTATAGGTTTTCATCCTCAAATCTACATGCTCGAACACAAGTTCTCGAAATAAATTATGAAATTAATTTGATTAAGTGTAGATGTTGCCCCCAAAATGGATGCATTCACCCCTTCATATCTATCACAACAATAATGGGCCGACCATAAATCCACAACTCCAAATTTGAACAATGATTATGAGCAAGAAAATGTGCCATTTTTTGGAAGCTATGGTACCAAAAATGACCATTAGTGACAATATGACATGTTCTAGGGTTTTATGGAGATAAAAAAAGTAAAGGTAAGAATATCAGGGATTAAGGGTTGGAGATACCACAAGACTCATAACATAGGTCAAGGTGTTGGGGGTTAAGCAATGGACATGCTAATAAAGACAGGTCCAAAATTTTGACAAATATAAAGGAAGAGTAGGGGAGGGACGAAAGGCATGATAGGGTGAAGAAGTATAAAATTCCCATGGGGACCAAGGAAAGGTTAGACATGTTGAACACAACTGGATATTGAGAGGGCGGTGAATCAGTATGTATAAAAACTTAAACCCTTCAACATAATTCAAAAATATAATTTTATCTTAATCAAATCAGCAGCAAAGAAAGATAAAGCAATGAACACACATGCACAAGATAACACCAGATTTATGTGGAAAAACCAAGAAGGGAAAAACCATGGTGAGAAATATCACATTATAGGAAGCTCACTACTTACAAAAATTACAATTTGTTTTATGGTTCACTGCTTAAGGAAGCACACTACTCCCTAAAGGACTTGTAAGCTAAGGTGCACAACCTTAGGGAAAGATACAAAGGACTTGAAAGATGAGGTGCACAACCCCAAGGCAAGATACAAGATAGAAGAACTTGTTGAATAGACTCACTATCTGATAGCAGGATACATGAAGATTTAAAATTATAACATTTATCAACAATACACTATGTTGACTGAGGCGTTAAATTACATTTGACTTTTCTCTATGACAACTTATTCCATACTTGCACGCCACATAGTCTCACACTCAATTTACAACTGATTTGTTCTTCCATTTATATCCTTCACAAGATCACAAAACAACAATTAGGTCGGCCATAATAGAATACAAATAATAAACTTAACAAGTCAGCCCAAAAACATAATTATGGTGAAAGCAGTCCTATCCAGGAGATAGAGAGGACCCAAAAAAACTTATTACATCTTCCAATGTGATCCTAAACATTAAACACACTGGCGCACAACATCCCAAGTCAGCAACAAGGAAATGTGTAGCACATTACCAGTCGGCCCAAAAACATACTTTTAATTGAATTTACTCAATATATTCTCAACAAGATAGGGCAGGCCCCAAACTTAACTTAACACAACTTCAAATGCTAGCACAAACCCCTAAACACATAGTGCACAAAAGAGAACAAGCCGTGTCAATCAAACATCCACAAATTACCCAGAAAACCAGCTCAAAATAATATGTGACACCAAAGAGATCTACCATTGATGTGAGGACCAAAAAGAGACGTTTTATGAACATCCAACAACACTTCCAAATATTTCTTTCACACTGTCATGCATCAAATAGCCACCACAAGGCAAACAAAAACATAACACCTCAACCTAGAAGCCCAAAACACACAGTCTTGAGATATAACATTAATAGACCAACTTGCGGTAAACTCCATCACATGAAAGGTGAAATGAGACACTGCACAAACAATAACAACACATCCATCAAGCCGCAAGAGCAAAAACAACAATGCAAAGAAATACAAATCATTTTTCAGACTAGTCTTGACAAGCAACAAAACTGCCAACCCACTGCAATTACCATAAACCTCCTTGGCAACACTGATGACTTGAAAAGATAAGAGTGCAACATCCACAGATCATAAACATTGAATCCAAAATTGTAAGACCATATCTTCAAAGGCAAAGGAATGTAGAGCATTCTCCCAAATAGTCTTCAAAGCAACTTCCTGTAACATAAACTTTCACTAATATCTGGAGAGCATAACTCCCTTGTAGCAACACATACTTCCTCAGGAACAACATGAGAGAGCATACAACATACTAGAGACCATCAACAACATCTCTCCAACTTTAGCATTGCTTCTAATCCTCGTCTTAATGCTTCTAATCCTCATCTTGATATATCATCATGATATTATCTCTGTTGACAACAACCATACTCAAAATAAATTTACTTCTCATCAAACAAGGCATGAAATCCAACCATGAACATCAACAACATCACTATTAGAACATCAACATACATCAATGACAACCCAAACAGAGTGTTGACACAAGCATCAAACTGAGTTTTGACATCAATGACAAACAATGCCAAGCATTAGTGCTCTTTTTGGCATTTGAGATTTATGCCTAAAGAATCACTAGAGGAGTGTTAAATGGTCTAGTTGATAAAATATTGACATACGAAGGAAAATTATATAGAATTAAGGACTGACATTCAAGTCTATTTGATGAATTCAATTTTCTTATATTTAATTTGGTTGTCATTTTCAATTTAGTCCTATTACACTTTTAAAAAAAAATTCTTGCATTTACTTCCTAGTTTTATCAAGATATCCAATCGTTATAATTTATAAGCAATTATTGCATAAAACTTCATCTTGCCAATATAACTCTTTTAGCCACATATCAATCTCCATAAATACTCTTTGTTGTCTCATGGTTTGCATTATATTGTTTATTGCCTATAAAATCTTGAGATATTAGGATTTTTTCATTTTGTGGGATTTCAAATTGAAAAATGTTGCAAGTAGCCTTGATAAAAGGCACGAGTGGGTGGAAAAAGGTAGTAGCCACTTTTGGACAAGATGTTTTACAAGAGAATAGGGGAGTTGACTGGGCATGATTGGGATAGATTGTCTTTGGTGATCCAACAAAATGACAACTTCTTAATAGGTGGGCCATCTTTTGTATTTTGTATTTATTATTTCTATAGAATTGCTTTTCTATTTTGAGTTATCTTAGTATAAGATTATTTTATTAATTGTAAGAGAATTTCAATATTAAGGGAAATCATTCAAATTACTCAGTCATTAAAAAATGGGAGCTACTTTGCGAATCTCTTGATGGGACTTAACACTCTGGTCTCTAATGCCCTTGATACATAAATTTTCCCTAGAGATTTAACATTTAATTATATTTGGTTGTCATATGCCACCTGCTTATGGTTCATCATAATCTACTTCGATCACAAGTATAACAACAAATAAGTTGCTTCTTGGGATTTCAAAATTGTATATTTTACTTGTGTGTTTATGAAGCAAAACTTGGTATTTGTATGGTGCTTCCGAATATTTATAGAAGTTTAGGGTTAAAACTTAAAAAGGGTAATTGGTGAACTCTTTGCTTCAAGGAGTGATTTGAACCAAAATTGTGTGTACATGTTCAAAACTGCTTATATGTGGGTTGAGAGTTAAAAGGGCAATTGCTGAACTCTTTGATTTAGAGAGTGATTTGACCCAAAATTATGCATAGATGTTCAAAATTGCTAAGAATTCTTCTTATCTTGTATCTTGATTCAATTTATAATAGAGGGAGTAGCCTTTTTCTAGACCTAGGTGAATAATATGAAATAAATATTCCCAAATATAGCCCCATGTCACAATTAACAAAAACATACTAATAGTAATTAGCAGAATCGAATAAGAAAATTTATGTTGAATTGAGATGGTTTTTCTTTTAGATAATCAATACTTTATGAAAAATTGCAATTTTATCATCTAAATCCTCAAGGAAACTATCCTAATTACGATTCTCTAAAACAAAATTTATGTAATAACATGCTTGTAAACTTTATAATGATTGCAATAATGACTATCCATATGAAAATTAAAACTTGAGATAGCTGATTTTCCTTTGCATGTAATTGCTACCATCATTGTCGAACCTAAGCTTAGTTTGTTTTGGGCTCATAGCAATTCTTTCTCTCTACCATGTCCTGTGCTTTAAGCAAGAGTAGATAAATTGATGATCCCTTTATTTCTTGTTGCTGAGTCATGATGAATGCTTTGCATCATTCAAGTGGTGATTTACAAATCAAGTAACTTGAAGCATGTTTACAACTATAAACTTGGGCAAATTTGACTATAACATTGATTGGTTTGGAACTTGCCTCAAAATTAATAATATTACTAATTTCAAAAAACACCTCGTGCCTCATAAGCCAACCTATCTGCCAAGAATTAATGGACATATGTATTAAATAGGATATGATGTTTCCATGGTATAGACCTGTGTGAGATGTGGTAACCCACTTCTACCATCATTAACACATGAAAGTAGCACTTCTTCCACTTTTCAAACACATAAATTGATTATTGAAGTGTATTTATATTAGTAGTTTATTTTGATTAAATTGAATTATTATTATCCATCTAGTACTAGATTTTGCATAAGCCATGCACACTCCAAACAAATGAGATGTAGTTTGAATTATGGAAAAAAAAGACTAGAAAATCATAAATATCTCCATCATATGAACTTTTTCACTGAAAATATCAACTTTTACAGTTATATATGTAGAGTTAAATCAATAGAGGCCCTAAAGGTAGAGCCACCATTCTCATTCAATCGATATTCAAGGATGAAAAATAATCTATACACAATTATCAAAAAAAGGAAGAGTCTTGACTATAATAACTCTCTTTATGATGAGTACATATACATATATCTAATTGCACCCTTCTATAAATAAACTTTCTTTTTAAATTTTTTTTCTTACCATCTTCATATTATACACTTAAAATAAATAAATACAAAACTAATTTACTCACAACTTCATGTTTAATAGGTGGCTTCTTTATATTCGTATATATCTACAACAAGTGCATTAAACATGCTACCAATTGCTTTCCTTAACACCACTTCCATTTTTTCTACAATTCGTACCTTTTTTTATATAAAGTAACAATTCATTTATTATGTAAGTCTGCTAACTTCTTCTTTGATTGTGTAGGAAACAAAACATGAACAATAAAAAAACTTTCAACGAGGACATTTCAATTACAAGCACATGAAATCATCGACAACAAAATCATCACAATTGAAATTGTTACAAAAGATTCATTCAATTACAACCACATGTTTTATAGGTGGCTACTTTATATTTGTATATTCCTGTAACAAGCACATTAAACATGCTACCAATTCATCTCCTTAACAACTACTTTTTTAACCTACATTCTTGTATCGTTGATTGTTGATATATAACCAAGAATGCAATTATTATGTAACTCTACTAACTTCTACTTTGATTGTATAAGAACAAAATACACAAACAACCAAAAAACTTTGTGCCAACTTATTTCATTTCAATTAAAACCAAATGGAATCATCGCCAACAAATTCATCATTGAGGTGCGGACATGGAATGATAATTTGATATCCATGGAAGATATTGGTGCACATTTACATATAATATAAGTCAAAGAAGAAAATATTAAATGTGCATTGACCTTTTGTCAACTCAAATATGATATAAGAGGCAAAGATATTTTAATTTTCCTATATAACATGAACTATCCCTTATAAAGAATGATAATCAGTGGGGAACATCCGAGTTGTAAATCCAAAGGTATGTGTTCATGTTATGTAATGATCTAAATGGGATGTTACTCAAATATTTTAGATGGAGAAGAATATGGAATGTGACATGGCCATATAAAAACTCATTTCAATTACAACCAAATGGAATCATTGACAATAAAATCATCACAATTGTAATTGTTATGAAAGTTTGCTATAAGCAAATATACATTACCAACATTTTGTAAATAATATTGTATATTTTTCAAACTAGACTTCACTACCATGTTTATTTATATAGAGTTCTCTACTGATGTAACCATTGCACCCCCAATGCAAATGCTAGTAATATTATTTTTCTATAACTAAGTTTACTCTCCACTTCCTCTAAATTAAACAAATATACATACAAATTAAAATTAATTCATAATATTATTTTTCTATAAATAGCTTGACCTCCTTGATGAACTACACATCACCTCCAAAAATCTCTCAATAGCTCAATTAAAAAGTGGTCGAACCTTTTTCAAAAATACTTTCACTCTCTTATGTTCTGGTATTCATTGAATAAATGAATCAATGTTTTTAATTGACTAGTATGAGACCCGCGAAATAAAACTGAAAGTGTCTCTACCAAACAACAAAACAACCACCACCCCACCCATTCTCTCCACTATTAAAAAAGAACATAAAGAACAAATCCTATCTGCCGACACCTCTTTAAATTAATAAAAAGAAGAACAAAGCGTTCAGAAAGAATTTCTTACAATTGAATTATATAGAGGCTTCGCACTTTTTCATCCCTTGAATAAATTTCCTCCCTCACTCTGGGAAACGGAGCCCTGCCGTTGCGTTTCTGGTATCAGAGACGAGGAAGTCCGTCTTTTGCATTTCGCTGGGATGACCTAACTAAAGACGGCTACTCTAAAACCCCCAATCCGGTTTCGAGTCTCGCTGTCAACACGACCCCCTGTATTTTCCCTCTTAAATTACGCTTTCCATCGCTTCAGAGGTTACAGATTTTTCAACATGTTGGACATAAATTTGTTTAGAGAAGACAAGGGAAACGACCCCGAGCGCGTGCGGGAGTCGCAGAGGCGGCGTTTTGCTAAAGTGGAGATAGTCGACGATGTTATTGCGCTTGATAAAGCATGGCGCGAACGTAAGCCTTTTGCCCTTTGTTCAATGGCTTCTCAGAGATTTACATATTTAAAATTTTTCGTTTTTATGTTTTTTTATATTAAATCTTGTATTTGTACTCTTAGTTTAGAGACAGAGGAGTTTATTTTACTTTATTTAGATTGTTTTTTAACATTTAATTGATTTTCGGTTTTAAGATATGTATTTAGACAATATTGTCTAAAATCAACTGTTTTTTTCTGGTAAGAAAAAAATCCAGTTCATTTTTACTTTTTTTCTTTTTAATCTGGTAAATTTTACTAATAGATTAACCCTCGGTGTTCTTAGATGCCAAGACCGATGGGTCAATTCACCTGGCCTCCCGTGTGAGGGTATGCCATGCCAAGTCTGTTGATTATAGTATTCCACTCAATTTCAAATATTTATCATATCTACCGGGGCTCCTATCTAGGCAACGATATCATCGACTTGAGTTCATCCTGTTGGGCCATATTTTAATTATAGTTGATAGGCTGTGTTAGCAATGCAGATCCGTAAATATTTGTGTGGATTTGACTGCTGTGTCGGTTAGCAAAAGATTCTTTCCTGATGATGAAGTCTGTCAGTGAAGCTTGAAACGGTGGAAGACTTCTTCACTGATCATGAGTTGGTGATTGAGGCTGGAAATATTGGACGCTTCTTCCCTGATGAAGACTTCATTATTGAGGTTGAAGACATTGCAAGTTATTTTCCCTGATGATGAGTCCGTTTGTGAGGCTCCAAATGTAGGAAAGAATAATTCTATGCAGTTGAATCCAGACACGTACTTTACATGTTGTAGTTTCTTCTTATTTTCATATTCTGTATTGGAAAATCTTAAGAGTATTTTACTGAGTTTGGGAATATTCTGGTATTGAGCTTTACGTTAGATTTGTTTTTTTGGCATAAAGATTTCTTTTAGTGGATGAGATTTTGATGTTTGATATGGTTGGACTTGGTTAATTCGATGTTAATTATGACTGCAGGGCAATATGAGTTGGATACTTTACGAAAAGAATTCAATAAGATGAATAAAGAGGTTGCCAAATTGAAAATTGTGAGTATATTTTAGTTCTTGTTTGGTGATTCATGATGCAGTTTAGGGTTAGCTTAAGACTTTTTTGAGCATGGGCTCATTTAAGAATGAATTTTTTATTGGTCATTTGAGTTCTTATTTGATATTCAGGCATTGGAATTAGGGTTTCTGAATATCACCGTGTTCAATCTTTTTTGGTGAAATAAAGAAGATTAACACATGGATATTAAGATAAGTATTCCAAAATGAAAACACATTGAATTAGTAACAAAAAATCTAATTAGAATTTCAGTTGTGTTTGTAGATTAGATATTAGAGGGGTTAGGCTAGTGGAAAATCAAAATATAGTTGACGGTGTTCCCTGGTATGAATGGTAGTGATCATTTTTTTTTTCTTGTGCACATCTAAGAGCACATTTACAAAAGGCTTGCTATTGTGTGCTTTCAAGTTGGAGACCAACAACCTATATTCATATTGTGTTGCTTTGTGGGAAAAGATGGCAATAGCATCAAACTTGTTGCACCAATGGGAGCTTTTAGCAATATTACAAAACATACTTAAATAAAACTAAAGCTCTACCTGTCCAATACTTATAGGGTTTGAAACCCAGGATGCAACAGAGATATTTGCAAAACCAATATCTGAATCTAGACTAAAATCTTTGATGGCAGATTCTTATGAACTGGGTTCCTCTTTAATGCGCTCTTACGCAAAAACTTTGCAAATTGGTTACCCAACTTGTTGAGGAAATCTTTAGCTGCCTGGTACTTTACTTATTTTTATTGAAAAGGATCTTTACAATCACCAAAAATATAGCTGCAGAATGCTGGAGTAGTTACGTTTACATGGTTTGAATACTTCACAGGGAAAAAGCAGTGAAAAATGTTCCTTTTTTGGTGTGTTTTAGAACTCTAACAGATTGCATTGTCATGTCCCTGGATTTGGAACCCTAAAATGTAAATACAAAAGGAAATATCTATATATATATATAATTACAAGCTCAATATTGTTATAATTATAATTATCAGGAGATAACATTATAATTAAAATTATTATATATAATATCATAAATATTAAAATATAAATATTGGCAATTTAAATAATAGAATAAATATTGAAAATATATATGGAATTAATATAAAACAATTTATAAATATATTACTAAGATAAGAGGTATATAATATCTAGCAATATTATAATTACCAAAACAATATAATATTATAATTACATCGTTCTAGGAGAGGCGGCAGCCAAATGCCCCATTATACGTATCTTGAAGAGTATTCAAAGAGGCATGGTAGTTATTGTACCATCCATTGAGGACTGTGTTGTAGCTGCCCAGACTTATGCAATCCGCCAAGAAATACACATATACAAATGCCTGCTTGTATTCTGGAGATTAAACACTTCGGGTGGTCGTGTATGCTAGAAGTCGATTGATGTTCGATGGAGATTCCTTGAGTCCACCAACCTTAGGAATATCTGCTGTTGATAACACTAGTGATAAATGATTAATGAATCGTTATAAAAAACATCGATTGTTTGAAGGTAGCGATTTTACTAAAATAAAGTAGCGTTGGGGATAATGTTAATTACAATGCTATCAAGACATTAACCAAGCGGTGTGTTTCTTACTCAAAAGCATGTGATCAGCTCAGGTATAATAAAAGGAAGGGATTGAATGGCAAAAGCATCGGAAAAGAGAATTACACATTATAGGTGCGGGTCTTTGGAATGTTGGCGCCTCTGCATTGTTGAAAGGCTATACACGAGACGGATTGTAGTCTTTCGACGATCATGTTTCTTATCATCAAATGCTAGGCGTTCTGGGGGCCCAATATCGGACATAATAATTCACTCAACACAATTGTCTTTGCTCCTGCCATGAATACCTGCATATGATCGTTTCATCAAGGCGACTGGAGGAAGTTGGATGATCATCCTGGAATGAAGCCATGAGTATGCTGGACGGATTTGGTTTACAAACACATATCGCCTGATTGCCTGTGCTTTCAAACATCCCGTTATCAGGAGTCTTCTAGTAGTAGCATTTTTTGAAGTGATCATCATCTTGTGGAATCGTATCCCAAATAAATACAAGCCGATACTTTAAAACCAGTTTGGTCAAAGGTGTCTAGGTAAAGCCACAGACCGTGACAAGGGTCATCACAGGGATAAATGAAAACAAAAGAGGATACATGAACATACTCTGAGCATGGATTTATCAATTGAAGATAAGAGGAATAGATTTTGGAAAAGGAATCATTTTATAAAAGACATCTTTTGATTTTTGGTAGATTGTGGAATACGAAGAGCATGGAGCATTATAGAATTGACATAAGTAGTAGATCAAGATGCTACCAAGAGGCTCGGTTGAATCAGTGACATCAACCACACAATAATAAAGATGAATAGATACATAGCCAGGAGAAATTCGCATGTTTTGAGAGAGGCATATTCAGAAGCAGGACATCCTTCTCATAATTCCTACATTCATAAATTAGATTATAAGTTTACTTATTAAATTATTATCTTTAACTTTAGGGAATAAATTATTATTATTTAATTCTCTTTTTAACGTTAACTTTTTCCATATTGAGAAAAGGGGATTACCTAGTTTAAAGCATTTGAGTTGTAGGTTAAAGCCCTAACTACATTAAACTTGTGATTCTAGGGCAAGATTTAGGGCAATCCCAAAAAGGGGACATTACAGGCATCATATTAGGATGCTTGTTCTTTATCTTAATATTTGTTGTGCGCTCACTTTTATGGCAAGAATTTACCAAATCAAATCTAGTTTGATCTAGTATGATAGGTTCGTCAATGCAAATTCTGTTCATTCCATAAAGAATAATACTTATCAAACAATTACCATTTTCAATTACTTCTATCTATTTCCTATGTAGGTTGGTCCTTATCAATTTTAATCTTTCGCAAGACATGGTTTTGCTTGATTCTAACATTGTTAACTGTAAAAGGGGAAAATTATTATTTAGCTAAAGTGCGTTAGCTAAATGAGTTTTCTTTGCTTCTTCAATTTACTTGTTTTAAAATGAAATGTATTTTATTACAATTTAACAAAGTAAAACTAGAAATCCAAAACTGCTTTAGAACTTAGAGAATGTTAATTCTAACTGAGCTAAACATGAGAGAAATGAATAAAATATAGTTCACATAATTCTGGAATATTATTATTTTTATATTGTAATTGTTTACAAATATTTTGCATGTACAAGCATCAACAAAAATGATAATTGATATTCATTATTGTGTGTTTACAAAAGGAGATGAAAACTCCTTATAAAGAAAATTATAGGACGATGTTTCTAAAAAGAAACCATTGTTAACTAAAGCTAACTAAAGCAAAAAACTGAAATATGCTAAAACAAACTAAAGCGTAAACAAAAGTTACTAAAAGCTAACTAAGTTAACTAAAGTAATCTAACAACTAATTAAGGCTAAGATGACCATTAATATTACAATAAATACTTTAATACCCTCCCTTAATGGTCATCCTACAAACATAAACTAAGTCTACCCATATTCTGATGGTGTGCTGGTCATCAAAATGCATAATATGCAAACTCCTATTCAGTATACTCCGCCACTTGAGCACTTTGCTGAGATGCTTCTTGGTTGGACTTCTCATCAGCCAATTGCTTTTTGCAAAACTTCTGGATATGACCAATCTTCCCACAGTAATGGCAAGTAATAGACTTCTTGGAGCCCTCCTCCGAATCGCCTCATCCAATCTGTTGAGTGGACTTGCCTTTGCCAGCATCCTTGGTAGTAAATGTTTGTTCAACATTGGAGACTCATTGCTGCTCCCAAATTGCTTCCTCCACCTATCTTGTTGCACATCTCATCAAACTTCAAGTCAACATTGGTGGATGTAATGTTGAGCGTTTCAATGAAGTGCTCGTAGGAACGTGGCAAACTTTACCACCATATCCTCCTCTTCCATCTTATGACCAATGGCCTCCAGTTGGTCGCGAATATCTTTGATTTTCATCAAGTGCTCCTACAAATTCGCTTAGTCATCCATCATAATGGAAAACAACATATTCTTCAGGAAGAAAGACCTTCTCTTGTCTGAGGTCTCATGAAGATCTTTCAAATGCTTTTAGATCTCCGCAACAGACTTACCAGATGGTATTTTTGGTAACATCTCATTGGTGACAGATAATTTTAGAAGCATAACTGCCTCCCTATTATCTCCATCATACTTGTCCTGATCCTTCCCTATAGTTGTGGGACGAACTCTTGTACCTAGAACAAGCGCATCCAAACATCGGTATTCAAAGATGGTAAGCATCCTCTGCTTCCACATGTTGTAATTCTTTCCATTGAACCTCTGTGTATTTTCCAACATAACATTGGACAAAGACGCCATCCCTCACGTTTTCCAAAACACAAAAAAATGAGGTAACTTTGTGATCAGTTGGCACAAACTCTGGACAATCAACTGGCACAACACATGATTTTTAAAAAAAAATCTTGTGATCAGCTGGCACAAACTCTGGACAATCAATTGGCACAACACACGATTTTTTTAAAAAATCGTCTAAAAGAGAGGTTCAAAAACTGTAAGATTTTCAAAAAAACCTTCGAAAACTCTGAAAATGTAAAGATTTTTTCAAAAAAATTTCAAAAAACTCTATTGCAGGATTTTTTTTTTTCCCTAAAAAGTTCTATCAAAGATTGGCTCAAAAAATAACCCACCCTTCAGGCTACCATGAAATCACGATTTTTACAAAATTGCCTAGAAGCAAAGATGAAAACGCCGAGAAAATCTGAAAATATCCGTTCACAAATTGGTGCAAGCACAAACTTCAATCAACAAACCATAAATCTTCCAAAAATTTGGAGAAAAAACTCCACGATTTTTAGGTAAACACAACCAAGAAAAGAAAAAGCCCAGCAACCATGAACCAAAAAACAAACGTCACGACCAAAACCAAAAAAGAAGAAGGTACCCACGAGTTCTAGAAAACCTTAGGTCGCCAACTCTTTAGAATATAGGTCGCAGAAAAAAAAATCCAGTCGCGCACAGAAGAAATCCGTCAGAAACACGTCAACAGATTGAATCATCGCCAAAACCCAACACCCAAAAAACCTTGTCCCACCAAAACACAGATGACTTTCAAAAACGACAAAAACAAAATCTTCACGAACTTCTCAAAAAATCGCGAAAAAAGCGCATGCAGGAAACTAGGAGATAAATCGCTATTTACAGAGACCAAAACGGTCGCGGAAATCAGGAACAAGGGCATGAAAATAAGCCGCGAAATTGAAAACACCCACACAAAAAACATGCGATCTTCTTTAACCGATGCGATTTTACCAAAAAATGACGCGATATGCTTAAAAAAATCGTGATTTAGGGCTCGCAATTTTTTGCAAATAATCTTCACGATTTTTCTAGAAGACCTCAAAAATCCACTTTTGAAAACCCTCAAAATTTTTTTGTCAGAAACTCCACAATTTTTCCAGATGAAAAAACCCTTCGATTTTCAAAAAAATCAGCTTACAAATTTTTTAAAACTTTTGGCTAAAAAAAGATCTAAGAAATTTCTAAAAATTCCTTAGGAGACAATGAATTTTTATTTTTAAAAAATTTGCCAAAAAAGATCGAGCCTAAGCTTTGATACCATGAAATGATAATTGATATTAATTATTGTGTGTTTACAAAAGGAGATGAAAACTCCTTTAAGGAAAATTACAAGATGATGTTTCTAAAAAGAAACCATCGTTAATTAAAGCTAATTAAAGTAGAAAGCTGAAAGATGCTAAAACAAACTAAAGCGTAAACAAAAGTTACTTAAAGCTAACTAAGTTAACTAAAGTAAACTAACGACTAATTAAGGCTAAGATGACCATTAATATTACAATAAGTTTTTTAATAGAGATCAATACAAGCTCTTGCGAGCACAACCAAGAGACTAATATCAGCTCCTTTCGAGCAACCACATTAGAAACCACCTATGGAATACCAAGAGTCACAACTTAGAATTCCACTTATTTAGAAACCACCTCCACATTAGAAGCCAACTATAGAAGACCAAGAGTCACCAATTAGAATTCCATATTAGATGTCCCATTGGGATGTTGCAAGAAAAGAGTGAGTGAAATATTAGTTTCCAAAACATGAGGCAAAAACAAGAGGTTGATGAGCTGTTTAGATTCATCTTGAGCAAATTCCGTTGAGCTGGGAAGGTGACAAGTGGAAAAAACCTTAGAAACAACCACTAGACAATAAATTAGTAGAAAAATGATGAGACATTAGCAACACAAGATTAAAATAAAGGTGATATAAAAATTGACGAAAAGAGACCATAGGAAACAAGAACTAAGCACCTTGGGAGGGAAAAAGGCTAATGCAAGGGCTAAAATGAGCTTAGTAAAACACTAAGGGAATGTCCACTAAAGTGGAAACAATATATAGCATGAAATTGCAAGGGTATGCAATTTTCGACATTACATTAACATATTATAATTTTAATGTTCTGTAAATTGACATTACATTAACAAGAACTAAGCATTAGAAGAGAGAGTGATAACCATATCTCCAAACTCACTTCTTCAGAGTACAAATCCCTTCCTACATAAATAAGCATACAATTCTGATGGCGATCTTTCCTTTTTCTCATTATCTTACCCATCGATATCCTTTTTAAGCCTTTAGACAAGTCTTGACTGCAATGGTCCTATGGAGAATAGACATTACGTAAGAAAGCCTTATCCCAAACTTAATGTCAACATCACTAGGCGTTATGGTTAAAAGAGTCTTAATTTTTCCTTCTTATGTTAGCTTTACTTTTTAACAAGTGTAAGTGATTTAGATTATCTTACTTAAAACAAATAAGGGTTCAACTATGATAGCCTACTTTCAGTACAGTATTTAAGATAATTGGTTCAACCCCCATCAGTCAGTAATGAGTTTGTGATAACATCCACAAATTCTTAATGAGAGAGTGATAATAATACCTCCGAATTCACTTTTTTAGAGTATAAATCCCTTCTTAGATAAATAACTATACAATTCTGATGGAGATCTTTCCTTTTTCTCATAATCTAAAGTCAAACTATCAATATCCTATTTTAACCTTTAAACGAGTCTCGATTACAACAGTCCCAAGGAGAATAGATGCTATGTAAGAAAGGCTTATCCCAAATTTAGTGTCAACATTGCTAGGTGTTTTAGCTAAAGTTTCTTATTTTTTTCTTTGGTTAGTTGGACGTTTTGATAAAATAATCGATATATTAAACAAGGAACTAAAGTTCCTTATATAGATTAACAAGGGACGATGTTTCTAAAAGAAATGATTGTAGACAGTAGACTAAAAATAGAAACTAACTAAACTAACTGAAGACGACTAAGATGACCATTATATTATTTAATATATTTAATACCCTCCCTTAATGGTCATCGTTCTAACTATTCACAAAAACAAAGAACGTTCTGCCACAAAAGACAAGAGCCTGACACTAACTTTGCCACTTGAGATGAGTCTACCACCAACCCTCCCATAAACTATAGAACTTCCATAAATAACCAAAACGGATCACAAAACATCCAACCTGATGTTGGGTAACAAAGCTGTCCCTCCTTGAAGGCAGAGACATCGAAAGATAATTACCATGATTTTGAGGAAAAATCGGCAAACCCTTCAAACTTTTGCAGAGGAGCACGACGCCCCAGAATAGACTACAAGAAACCACGATTTTTGAGGACAAAATCGCAAAACCTTGAAACTGAAGTTTACAAAGCATCATTTTTTCGGAAAAAACGGTAAAAACCCTCAAATGAATCCCACACAACTTTGTGAATTATAGAGCCCAGTACAAAATCATACAAAACATCGTTTTTCCTTAAAAATGATAAAACCCTTTTAGAAACCAAATAATTTTTAAGGAACAAAATTATAAACCCATCAAATAATTTTTAAGGACAAAATTATAAACCCGAAATAATTTTTAAGGTCAAAATTATAAAACCAAAATATTTTTAAGGTCTAAAATATTAAAACCCCAAAATAATTTTTATGGAAAAAATTATTAAAACCCCATCAGAATTTTTTTTTTTTTAAGGGATAAAAAATTATTAAAAAACCCACAAAAATCTACCATTAGAATAATTTTCGACTTCAAATCTGAGGGTGCAAAGGTCCCGACATAGAAAGAAGGGCATGGTTTTTTCTGCAGAAATCATCACGGGCAACGTAGCTCTTGATGCAGGCAGAAAACGACACAAATTTCGCCCTAAAAGGCGTGAAAAAACGGAGAACAGAGCCTGCAAAAAACGCGCCAAGAAAAACCCAGAGACGCATGCCCAGAGAAAAATGGGCGATCAGGATCACACGACTAGAGGGAAAGATGAAGGTCGCAGACGCCAAAAAAACGCAAAACGCGATTTCAAAAGCATCTTCTTAAAAAAAACGACGCCAAAAACTGATGCAGGTTTGCAGAGAGTTGCGGCTGCACAAAAATCGCGACCAAAACCTTTTGAAAAATGCGGATAGAACAGGAGAATGAAGGCGTCCTTAGGTATTTTGTGTCTAGAAAAAAAAAAAAAACACACGCGGTGTAATGTCCCCGATTTAGCCCTACGCTCTTCTTGAGGTTTTAGCCTATTTTCGGAAACTTGTAGGCTAAGCAAAATTGGAAATTAGGGTTTCCTATTTTATAGGGGTTCTGAAGAAGGTTTGCATGAATAAGGATTGCAGATTCTTTTTGAGTTTTCAGAGAGCTTCGCAGTGATATGATTTATAAAGTCATCGGACAATTTTTCTAAATTTACTATTTTTAGTAAATTCTATTTTTGGCAATGCCATCTTGGGCAGTAGCATCAATAGTCAGCTCAGTTTCCATTTCGGGCAGAGCAGTTTGGAGCCTATTTGGCCTTTAGTACTTTGAGGCTCATTTTGTGTAAAATGATTTATTCTAAGTCATTAATTTTTTAATTTCTTATTGACCCCTTGGCCTAGTATTAATGACTTAAAGTTGTTTTAAAAAGTGGCCTTGAGGGTGGACGCCTCATTGGGAGATTATTTAAATATTTTTAAAGTAAATATTTCTCCTCAAGTTTTGGATGCCTAGAAAGGTGAATATAATGTTTTAAAAATTAAAATATTTCAAAAGTGAAATGGGCATCTCTTTTGGAGGGAAAAAGAAATGGAAGCTGAAGAGGCAACAGTCACCTTCAATTCTATAAAAGAAAGCCTTTGCTCTCTCATTTCTTATCTTTGAAAATGTTGTAAAGTTATGTTGCTGAATTAATTTCAGAATCCGGATAAGGGAGAGCTTAGCAATTCTACTCCATTCTTCGGGCTTGAAACTATGGTCTCCTAGATGGTGGATTGAGAGTGTGCTTCATTCAGAAGTGCACATTGAGCGTCACAGTTGTAAGTTTGGAGTTTTTATCAGATTTTGAGTTGCTGGTCACACCATGGCTGAAGGTCGATTTCACTCACAACTTTCAATGTGATCTTTCTATGCTTATGGGTATTTGCTCAAATGTTTTCTAGACTAATGGCGACTCTTCCCTCAAGTTTTCAGATTTTATTTTGCTGTTTCTGATTTTTAAGAAGAAAATCACCCCTCAAGAAGGCCGTACCTCTCATTAATTGCATTGGGTTTCGTGCCAAATAAATTAAGATGATTTGATGCAGTTTCAGCATGTGATCTTGGACGCCATACTCATAGAGAGCCTTTGCAAAAGATTTCAGCTCATTTGGAGGTATCACTATCAACTCATTAATTGCATTGGGTCACTAAAATTGCAAGACGCAACCTGGAATATGAGCCACGAAAATTTTCGAATTACAGTGAAACAACCCACGAATATTTTTACTTGTAGAAAGCCCTCAAATTTTTTATAAAAAGACTTCACTAAAAAAAGAAAAAAACAAATTGAAACCCTCCCAAAATCTTGAGCCATCCCGTGAGGGAGACTCAGACCCGCTCTGATACAATGATAAAATAATCGATATATTAAGTGAGGAACTAAAGTTCCTTATATAGATTTACAAGGGACGACGTTTCTAAAAGAAACGATCGTAGATAGTAGACTAAAAATAGAAACTAACTAAACTAAGCAAAGACGACTAAGATAACCATTATATTATTTAATATATTTAATATGTTTGAAAGAGGATAAGTGATTTAAGTTATCCTACTTAAAACAGACAAGGCTTCAACTATGATATCCGAGTTTCATAACAATATTTTAGATAATTGCCTCAACTCTCATCAGTCTGTAATGACTTTGTGATAATAATCCACAAATTCCTAATGAGATTAGCCATTATAAATCCATAACATCCGACAGGAGAATCACAATAAGTTCTTTAAGTTCCAGTAAGAACTCCATGAAATAATAAGTAATATCACTTGTAATTTAAGGAAAGAAGAATAGTGCTGCACATTTCTAATTCTCTTACCTAACAAAAAAACCAAGTATGGTCAATACAAAGAATTACTCAAAATAAACATAACACAAAATAATAACAGCTCAGAATATCATTAAAAGAAGAGTAGCATAGTATTTCACTCTCAGGTAGAATTTGTTTCCAATGCCAATAATGATTAAAAACCCCCCAGATTACACCTTTAATAATTGATCTATTCCAACCTAAACATGGTTATCAAAGGAAACCTTGTGCAAGAAAACCACTAGCCACATTCCAAGTTAGATGTTAATCAACTGGCATATATCTCTTATAAATATTTGAGAGATCAAGTCATAGATTTATCTTGACAATACTGTAATTTCCCCTACTTGGAGTATGCCTGAAATTGCCTTAAGAGACACTTACACAACATAAAATTGTTTAAATAATATTCCATAGTAAATTATATAATAGATATTAAACTTAAGAATAAATGAACTATTAACATTTATGAAATAATGAATAACAACGCAAACTTGATTCCAATCTATAGACTCTTTTCAATAACGAATCATGGTAGGGGTTGGAGAGAAACGCATGATAGGGTGCTAGAAAAACTATTTGTCACAAGTAAGCCCAAAGGCGTGCTCATATTCCCCTTGGCCCCAAGTGGCAAGAACATTCAACCAAGACAATCCCATCCAACTTAGGGTGGTGTTATTACGTTGTGAGAACCTATACATTATTCATCTCAAGTAAGCCCAAGGGCATGCTCATATCCCCCTTGGCCCCAAGTGGCAGGAACATCCAACCAAGACAATTCCACCTAACTTAGGGTGGCATTCTTATGTTGAGAGAACCTATACCACCCTTCCCTAACATGTTTCCTTGCCAATCCATACCTGATTGCTTATAGAGGAACAAATAGATTAATTCAATTGAATAATTACTAGTAAGGATTAATAATTGCTGCAAGCATCATTATTGCATGATTGTGTGTGTGTGTGTATATATATATATATATATATTCTAATTAATTTCAATCTTCCAATAATCACTTTATATGTACATATATATGTATATATATTTATAATTACATTTTAAACTTACTTCAATATATTCTTGGTAATAATACTCAATCCAATAGAGCTCTTATAATTTCCAATCCTTATGCCTTTGTTTCCAATCTGCTCAATTTATTCCCAATTCATTAGTGCCTCTCCCCACTCATTTGCTTCCCCTTTTATATCTCCCATGGTGGGGAGAGTCGCATCTATTTATTTAACAAGAGACACATCCCTTTATTCCATTTCATCCCTTACAAAGGTTGCACCTCTTTATTAATCGCTGCCCTTGGTGTTTGACTTTCTAATTTGCTGTTTTTATTAGTTAAGGCTTTCATAAACATAAGTGCTACCTTAACCTTTAATCATTGTCTTTTACTTGAATTGCTGCCTTTCACCTTTATTTATTTCTTCCTTTTATTGAAACATAGGCACTGCTCCTTATCTCTTTATTTAAACTCAATCGCTGTCTTATATGTATTATGATAATCGCTGCTTATTCTCTTTTTCTTTACTGCCCTTAATCACCCATATTGATATGTAATTTTGAACTTATCAATTAATGTATGGTCGGTTAGGATGTAGAGTCTGCCCAGCAAAAAATATAATAAATTAAATTAAATTTCTGTTTCAAAGTGGCGCCAGAATAATGAGGGTCGGCCAGCAAGGATGTAAAGAAGATTTGAGCGTTGCTATATGGTATATTTCTCAGCGGGGGCATGAATAAAATAGGACATCACAAATACATACTAGGCCCAAATAACTCAACTATTCATAACATTTTACTATTATCATGATTGTAATTTTAAAAGGTGATCTTGCTTATTGCTGCAGTCACCAATTAATTACATTAGAATCCTGTCAGCAAAATTTCAAGTCTGAGAAAAGAAATTGAAATCCTGTAAAGAAGAAACATTCCATTTGAATATCCAAAAAAAGGTGTTATCTTCCATGTCTATGGCTGGTCATGACATCTTTCATGTTAAGCCACTTCCAGTTTACCATATAAAGTTTCAGGAACTTCAAATTTGAATCATCATAAGCTAGTTGGAGATTAAGATATCATAGCTCTAATATTCCAATTTGCTGGGTAAAGAACCTCAAGGATATCAGATACCAATTATTATCCTTAGTTCAACCTTGCTGATCTAAATAGATGCTCAACTAATAAAAACGAGTACAGTACTGAAGACTTAACTTTAGGTGCTTCCTCCTTCTTGGACTTTCTAACCCGTTACAAGCTATTCAACCAATTAGTTGTAACAATTCAAAATAACTAAGCCCAACATTTAATAATAAATCCAACCTTTATAAAGTCCCTAAGGTCTTAAATGAATTCTCAACAAGAAAAGACAAAATGAGTAACACCTAAACCTATTAGGACAACAACTCAAAATTAAAATAACATAGAGGTCCCAACAATTTACCTTTGCCAAGTCACGAGGTGTCAAGCCAGTTATATGGGTAAAATTCTGAATTTTCCAAACCATTGTCCAATCTTCTCTATTATGATGGAACACATTTCTCCACTCAATTAACGCAATTAGTTCCCAACTTGTTAATTCCATTCATATCAATAAACACATAGTAAATGAATATAATCTTGAATACCTTAACATCTGATAAGCCATAAACCCATTAAGAGTCATTTCATAAGAAGGTATGGAAATAAGCATAACCTTCCAGTTAGGATACCAGAATAGATAACAATAAGTCAACACAAGAGTAAGTTCTCATAACAACTGATGATGAGCAAGCTAGAAACCAAGAATCCTAAACTCAGTCCTACTCCAACACACTCCCCCGCAGACCTGATTTCTGGTGACTTCCTTCACCAGGAAACCTCCCACATACCCATTTTTAATGGCAGCAAGATCAAATGTAGTTCTGGCTATAACAGTGTTTCTGAGCAGGTAATAATCAATGGACGATGAACAAATATGGAAAATTAAAATCTCATCAAAAAACAAGACTATCCCAATTCCATATACCATTCTATAGTGCATATATTACAGGTTAGATAAGGTTGTCCTTTATTAACTTGCCTAAGGGTATCCTTAAACATAGGAATACCCCTTTTTCTAAAGAGGCATTCATACAATATCATCCAACATGACTTAGTGTCATAAATCATTGTACTGTTCAGTTATTTCAACGTAAAGCAACATGTTATTTCAAGTATATGATATTCCAATTCAGTTTACTGCTAAAGGGTAAGGTCTTATACCTAAAAGAATACAGTATCACATAATTTCATACCTGTCTATACCTTAGGTACTGGCCTGAAGCAGTCTCAAGCAAGCAAGGATCTGTGTGCACCAATTCTTACTCAATCATACCCTGTTGCACAAAAATAATCTTCCTTATAACACTTAACACAGAATTCTTGAGATCATGAATTAATCCATAGTTCCATATTCAAGACAGTTTTATCAGACTGCAGCTACTGAACCACAGACCAGTACACCATCCAGCTCCCACTGGTCTCCAGTCAGTAGCATGAATCCTGTAGCAGTCACAATCTGCAATAGTACTATTATTTACCAGCTTTTATAGTGAAAGCAACTTCAGATTCCTCAAACTTATCCTTATTCAGATATGGAGTATAGTTTGCCAGTCTGTGACAATGGTATTATTACTTAACCACTCGCTCCAGTTTCTTCACTGCCAATCATAGTAATCTATGTGTTCAACAGGACTAGGAATAGCATAAAAATATATCATACCCATGAGCCAACCAGGAATTGATACCAGATATATTCTTACATACTATACACCTATATATCCTGTATTGAATCTATATTACATGGATTATTTGACAGGTATCAGTATATAGTACCCAACGACTACTTTTCTTAGCAACATCCACTGAACAAGGTCTGGAAATATTCTTGCATGGTAACATGACTATAAACTATAAAGCATACTGCAGTGTCAACACTTATCTACATGATTAACACTGCAGCTGCCTGGGTCCCACTGCCAAAGAAACCATGCTATCAATGTCATGCCTCTGATCACAACCTCCCCCAATCGTAGCCTGTCCAAGATCAATGGAAATCGCTGACCAAAGAGATATGGAAGCGGTGACCAAGGAGATATGAAAGGGGCGACTCTTCAAAGGGGTTCGATGAGAATTAGTTAATAAAGATGTTAAGGCAGCGACTCCCTAAGAAAAATAAATAATTAATAATTAAAAGAATTTAATGGGCAGCGCTTGATTAAGGAAGTATGCGTCCCTTGTTAAGATGACCAATGAATGGATGTGACTCTTCCACCATGGAAGATATAAAAGAGAGAACAAATGAGTGGCGAGAGGCATAAAGTGGATGAGATTGAAATTGGAAAATTGAGTCATAAAGGCAGAAATAAATATTGTCTTCAGCACTAATAATATTGTGAGATAAGTTTAAGAATAATATTAGATTACAAATAAATAGATGCATAGATATACCTTGCAGAAATTAAGTGATTGCAAATTGTAAGTAATTTAATTGCATTTCCCTTTAGGCTTTAAGAGTATTTAATAGCAAATTCATATAGCTAATTTCTACAAGTAATCGGTTTTGAATTCATTAAAAATGGCTTGAAATAGGAAGGACAGCAACCTTTTGAGTTCATGAGAGGTGAAGTATCGGCCTTTCCTTCATCAAGCATGCCACTCCGAGATGTAGGCTCGTGGGCCGAGAGGCGTATGAGTGCTCCTGGGCTTGTTGAGGAAGGCAGTCTTTGTGCATTTTATCAAGCATGCCACCCTGAGATGGATGGATTGGAGATCCTGCCATGCTTGTGGGCTGGGAGGTGAATGAGTGCTCTTGGGCTTGATCAAGTAGGATAGTGCGCCTTCAAGGTGGACTTAGGGATGGAGTGGACATGAGATTCTACCATGTTCGTGGGTCAGGAGGTGGATGAGTGCTCTTGGGCTTGAAGGTCTCCTCAAGTCCGCCACTCCGAGGTGGATGGATGGGGATCCACCCAAGCTCTCGCAATACAAGGACAACCATCTTTGAGATTGTGGTTTGTGAACATTTCCAACAAATTTGAAATATCCCAAGCAATATTTGTGGAAATTTCTGAGTTTTTGTAATGCAAATTGATGCCCAAATTTCTGATTTTTAATTTCTGCTTAAACCCTAGTGTGCTGATGTAATTTTCTGAGTTTTATAATGTGTGAACAGTAGTACATAATGCAACCAAAAGATATAAAAACTTGTAGTAGATAACAGTAACATTAAGTCATTAACATAGCATGATTAGATCCTTCAATATGAGCCAACAAATGTCTGATATAAATCTTCAGTCTGCTGCTACAGAATATAAATGTAAATTACAAAGTAAAGTGGGTTTCAAACATGCACCACAGCATGAAGAAACCCCAATAATGCAGATGCAACTAACCCTAGCTGGGCGAAGCTGCTTGAGCTACAAATATGCAACTAAATGATGAAGAAACAATTCTACAACCCTACCAAGGGGTGCGCTAGCCTGCTGGGCTGATGTTAGGGCTTTGCCACCCTAGAAAATCTGAAGTAGAACCTCTAACTTGCACAATTCGCCCCTTCAATCAGATCTCTAAATGCAGATCCAAAACTGAACATGAAAACTAGCAATTATTTCCATTGAAGCACATAGGAACCTTCGTCATGAAGTTCTCCCTTGAAGAAGCTAGGGTTTCGTCATCTTCTCCTTAATGCAATAGGGTTTTCGTCTTACAGCATATGCTACTCAAAAGTGCAGACCAAAGTAGTAGAAGAACCATTTCGAATGATGAGGAAATGATCCACAAGATCTTTTATTTATACATGTTTCCCTCCTTTATGCTGGCCGACCTAAGCAGAATTGCTATTAATTTCTTATTTTTTTTCCTTCTCAAGGCCAAGCCGTTAAGTCTCATAGGTGCCCCACTAATTTTAGCGACCAAGACTTAAATTTTATTGCCTTCAAGAGGGTCTACTCACCATTTGCTTCCTCTTTGGCCTACCTAGAAAAGGGGATTAAAAGAGGGGACATTACAATCCTCCCTTCCCGAAATTGCTTGTCCTCAAGCAATGACAGCATGCCACCACCTGGATCCCATAACATCACCCTACCATATGTATCAAAATCGAAAAGATGGATGTGCCTCATAGAGCCATCAACACCCACCAACTCTCCAACTTTGATAAATGCTTCATGGATGCGTAGGATGCCTCTCATAGGAGCATAGAAGAACACATCGGCCCCTCCTATGTTGCTGGTAGCAATCAGAGCAGCAACTTCCCAACTATTTGTAGTGTCTTCAAGGGACTCAATCAATTCTCCATCCTTTGTTAGTTGTCCATTGCCAAGAGCTGGTCCCACATGAGTTTCTCCATGAAAATCACAAGCCTTAAGACTGATCCTCTTGGCTGTCATAAGATGATAATATGCAGATAAAGGACAATTGTTGTACATCAGGAAATCAATCTTCATCTCATGCTCAAGTGTAGTGTCTTCCTCAAACTCCGTCAGCTCTCCTAGACCTATCATGTGCACATCGGAAATTCCCTTCTCCGGATTACAAATTAATCGATCAACAAACTCGTTAATCTTGGAGCAAAGGAACTCAAATGTTTCTTGATCAACCTCTATGGAGTTTTCTTCTCTTATTTTAGTTACAACTTTTATCATCCCAATGCCATTAGTGCTTTCATGATACACATGCAATTTCTCCTCATGAGGGTCAATCTTAAACGTGTCATTCTTCCCAATAGCGTAACCAATAACATCATCACATGGTTCAATTACTTCCATACTTGAAGCTTGGCTGGCCGCTACTTGGATATCACTCGGAATTAGCGACACCTCTTCTTTTATTTCAAGCTCTTCATACACAATAGGAGGAGTCTTCCCTACCTCCACTTCATCAATTTTTTGTTGGTACACACAATCATTAGGAACCAACAAACAATCTTCATCTTCAACTTGCTTATAGAGTTACTCCTGTTCTTGTTTCATGATGTCTTGTGGCTTCGATTTTCCTTTCTGCTCTACGACGTCCTCTTCTTTAGCTGTTTCTGAATCTTTCTCTTCCTTTCTTTTCCTCATGTAGTAACCATCAAAAGTTCTGTATCTTTGATAGTCTCAGGTTCACCTAAGTACGCATCAAAGATTCTGATAATCTCCTCACTCACAGGTATAGCTAGTCCCGCCAACCTTACATATTCTTGGTATGTTAGCAGACCCTTACACTTTTGATACCTTTCATACCATATAGCAATTTTGGAGACCGCAATTTCATCCTCCTCCTCCTCACTCATTTGCACAATTGAACCCATAGGCTGGCAAGATTGTGGCTTTGATACCACTAAAATATCCCAAGCAATATTTGTGCAATTTTCTGATTTTTTGTAATGCAAATTGATGCTCTAATTTCTGATTTTTAATTTCTGCTTAAACCCTAGTGTGCTGATGTAATTTTCTGAGTTTTATAATGTGTGAACAGTAGTACATAATGCAACCAAAAGATATCAAAACTTGTAGCTGATAACAGTAGCATTAAATCATCAACATAGCATGATTAGATCCTTCAATATGAGCCAACAAATGTCTGATATAAACCTTTAGTCTGCTGCTACGAAATATGAATGCAAATTACAAAGTAAAGTGGGCTTCAAACATGTGTCACAACATGAAGAAACCCCAATAATGCAGATGCAACTAACCCTAGCTGGGCGAAGTTGTTCAAGCTACAAATATGCAACTAAATGATGAAGAAACAACTCTAAAACCCTACCAAGGGTTGTGCTGGCCTGTTGGACTGATGTTAGGGCTTTGCCACCCTAGAAAATCTGAAGTAGAACCTCCAACTTGCACAGTTCGCCTCAATGCAGATGCAAAACTGAACATGAAAACTAGCAATTATTTCCATTGAAGCACATAGGAACCTCCGTCATGAAGTTCTCCTTTGAAGAAGCTATGGTTTCGTCCAACTTCTCCTTAATGCAATAGGGGTTTTGTCCTACAGCATATGTTGCTCAAAAGTGTAGACCAAAGTAGTAGAAGAACCTTTTCGAATGATGATGAAATGCTCCACAAGATCTTGTATTTATACATGTTTCTCTCCTTCACTATGCTGGCCAACCTAGGCAGAATTGCTATTAATTTCTTATTTTTTTTGCCTTCTCAAGGCCGACCCCTTAAGTCTCATAGGCACCCTACTAATTCTAGCCGACCAAGACTTAAATTTTATTGCCTTCAAGAGGGTTGACTCACTATTTGCTTCCTCTTTGGTCGACCTAGGAAAGGGATTAAAGAGGGGACATTACAAAACATTTCCAACAAATTCCTAATACGGTTACTATAGGAATATGCCTTGGAATAATTGTTAATGCTATTGATGTTTTTTGGTTTATGTGGATTTATGTGTTATCATGAAATTTTAATATTTAATGTTAATGCTTGTAAATTTAGATGTTATCATATATTCTTACTTCTTAGTGATTATTAAAATTATTGTAGGACCTAAACCAGGATTATCTTAAATCATGTATTACATTTGATAATATTTTTATAAAGTTAGGATTGAAAAGGAATTACCTCCGTAGACTTAAGCTGGAATTGTTATTCTAGGGCAGAATTTCGGAAGATCCCAAGAAGGGACATTACAATCAACTTGACCTCAGTCCTAAAATACCAGCATTCACCTTTAGAATTCCTCTGTAGTTTAATATGAAAGTTAGAGTTTGCATGACTGTTGGTACCATTGCTACCCATGTGCAATGAACATTGGTACCCTTATTTGCTTTTCATGGTTCCATAAACATACTTTACAATATACTAAACTTATTAACAAGTAACAACAGTTATAAACCTCTTCTGAGTATGGTATTCAAATAATTCTGAACATTTCATCATGATCTTACTTTAGCTTACAATGGTTATTAATAGCATGTAAATCAACATTGTGATATCATTAAATAAAGTTAAACATTGGCTTACCCCGTCTTAGCTAAACACATACCATCAATCCAACTGCTACATCAAATCAGTGTCCCAAATGGTTTTACTGTATCGATCTTACAAGTTGAAATAATTGTAACATCAAAACTATGAAAATCAAACCTTCTAATTGAGGTGATACCATGGTATAAATCCACATAGTTTATCAAAGTTCAAGCCATCACTAACAAGAAAATCCATCACAGTGAAAATAATTTTCCCAGAGAGTCACATGAATTAGTCCATTAATGTATTGTTTTCGTTACCTACTCAACACTTATGATTCCAAATAATTTGGCTGAAAATCCAAATGTCAAAACTTGACTCCTTTCCCCAGGATTGAAGCAAATCCTGTAAGGACTATCACAGTCCAACCCTGGTCAAGGTTTCACTTCCCCAGCTAGACCTTAAGAACACGCCTAACTGATGAAGGGGAACTTTAACCTTAACATTTCCATATACACTCAGATTAACTTCACAGTCGACTGTTTGTATTTCAAAGGAATCAATATTCTATAGTTTGTAAATCCATAAGGGTATTCCAGATATTTCTTTTTATCATATTAGATTTAATCCAACCCTTACCCCCTCAATACACATAGCAAATTCCTTCCACTCATATGGCCTGTTTATGGTAAATACAATAATCCAAGCATTGCAGACATGTCCAGGCTTCATAATATTTGAGCAAATCTTCAACTTAGGTATTTGATATTCTTTGTTTTCGCAGGATATGTTATTTTATACGAGATCAAGTGTGATACTGCTACCAATAGTGATACTGCTTATAAATAGGGGTTTAGGCCATCAGTACATACGTTGGAGCTCTGTCAAAAACAATGCTGAAGTTTTCTTGAGAATCACAGGATCCAGGATTACTTTGCTCCAGTTTGATGTCATCTTCCCAGACATGTGAACTCTTCTCGTCTGAACTCTTTTTCCTGCCAAATGTTACTTCATCTTAACAATTCACTCTCCATGCCTTATATATTTGTTCCTGTCATGCAACTGAAGTTTAAAGTACCAGAATGTCATGCCCCCGCAATTGTAATACTAAGTCTTGGCCGACTAGTATAATGAAATTAATTAAATTAATAAAATCAACTTAAATTTCTCATAAAGTGGCCAACCTTGCTCATGCTTATGCAAGATAAACTTAATATAACCATAGGAGGCCGACCTTAGTCTATATACATATACAGCATAAACAAATTAGTGTATAAAAGAATAATGTAGCGATCGAATGAGAGAGGAAAATATATCAATAAGGAGTGATTGATACCAGAAGAGTCGTGGTTATCATCAGTAACAAAGTGCAGCAAACAGGTGCAGCGATCTCCTTAAATATGATAATCCCGTTTAAGCAAATAAAAGTATAAAATAACTATTTTTTTTTTAACTATTATTAATGCAAGAAATAATTATTATTGAAGGAGAGCGTCGATTTTCTCTTGCAAGGCAATTGGAAACAATTAATAGTGCAATGAATGCTTCTGGGGGTGGATTGGTGGTCAGCAAGGGATAATATTAATGGAATAAATTTTCCCTAAAGTGATTAATGAAGAGTCAAAGCAATTAACCAAGGAACATGTTGTTTGGTGAAAGTATAGTATGAAAAGGTGTGGTATAGTATGAAAGGTGTGACCTTCAGCCCCATCGTGGGTATAAAATGAAAGACATCTCAATGGAAAAAGGATCATTGATTGGAATCGGAAGAATATACATTATTGTAATCAGCAAAAAGATAATACTTTCTGAATATTAGATCATCAGTCATCCTCATAAACACACTTATTACTCGGGCAATCTGCAAATCAGATATATCAATCAGACTTCATTGCAAGCATACAGTATTACACTAAATAAGATCTGGTATGAGTTTAGAGATAGTGTGCAGTAATAATTTTATGAATAAGTTTGATTTCTCTCGCATGCATATATCATATTACTGCTGTAGAAGATTATATTCCTATGGAATGAATAGATTATATATGTATATTTTGTATCTTATGATCAATCAAATGTAAGGTTGAAGGAAGCAAGCTAGGAGGATGCTGTTTGCGGGCCTCCCATGCCAAGTAGGCCACTTCGAGGGTGGAATTGTCTTAGTTTGGATGTTCCTGCCGCTTGGGGCCAAGGGGTGGGTTGCCTGGGACGCTCGTGCTCTTGGGCTTAGGTGGGTTGAGTAGTTTATAAGCACCCCTTTCAAGGCTTTCCTATCAAGCCAAACAATGACTGGTTGTTAGGATGGATTCAAGGAGTTTCAATCATAAGAGGGGCGGATAAGGCAGCATGGATAGGGAAAGCAGATACAAGTTTATCCGCCAAGCATGCCACCCAAGGGTTGAATTGTCTTAGTTTGGACGTTCCTGCCGCTTGGGCCAAGGGGTGGGTTGTTTGGGATGCTCGTGCTCTTGGGCTTGGTATGGATAGCTTCGGGCGGACTTATCATTTTCCTCATCCAAATCCTATTATGATTAAGACTTCCACTATGCATTATGGATAATGTGTAGATAGTTTTGAAATAGTTATGTATCTACATTTAAATAGATAAGTCATTAATGTTGATCATATGAAGTATATTCCAATGGCATCTAGCCTAATTGCAGGATCTAAACCAAGATTTATCTGGCTTGAGGCATTTAATTGGTGAGTTAAAAACCCTAACTACATTATATTTGTGATTCTAGGGCAAGATTTAGGGCAATCCCAAAAGGGGACATTACACAGAATAACAGCAATACACATTAAAACATATAGGAAAATCAAGGAGGACATAGTATGGCTGCCATCTCTCTATTATATATTTTTGTATATTGTTCCCTCTTCATGCAACTGATGTTGCATGTCACAGATCAAAGACATGTAGTATCTCATTTCCAACAGGCTAGGCATAAATTCTTTGGTGGTTTCTCTCGTCTCTTTGTTAGCCAACCTGTCTCAAACTTTTTTCATGCTCTGACTCAAAGGAGTTTTGCAAAGTTCACACGAGAAGATCCATTACTCAATGGTTACTAACTACTGCTGTCCTCCATACCTAGTGATGATAGGTTATTGCATATTAGTTCCAATAATATCATTAGAGTGAATTTCCTTTAAACCCTCAACATCTTAAGACTGGGAGTAGCAAATGATTTTAAATTAGACCACTTTCCAATCTAGTAATATTTTGCGATGTATCCCCGATCTTTTAAAGAAGTGCTAAGACAAGGGGGTCAACAATATTCATTTGGGAAATGAAATCATAATTGATACCCTTTGATTAGTCACTGAAGGTGATTATCCAGAATATCCGTTTATATGCGAACTTCCTTCAAGAAAGTAATGTAGTTCAATTGGGGTCATTACACTATTGGCAGCTGCCTGGTTGATTGAATAGTGACTCTTCCTTTAGATTGTAATATTCATTGTAGACTAAGTATGAATACCTTATACACTTGACAAGTTGTTTGAAACATAAATTTCCAGTGATAACCAAAAAAACCGGTATGTCTTGCCTGTTTGCCTGCCTATCTCTGGATAAAATACGGTGCTGAAATTTAACTTAATTCCATGTTGTATGGATGGTTCTGATCACAGACGTAGAGTGGATCCTGGATCTTTGCTTATTGAATATTGTTTTTTATACCTAGGACATGTTATACATCCATTCTTGAATAATCTTCTATCTGTTATCATTTGTGTAGGTACAAGATGTAATCACATTGTTTGTATCCTTGGGAGGAGTTGTGTCATAACCACCTGTTATCAAAAATTGTACATTGTTAAGCTCTCAAAAGGTTTGTAGGACTTCTTGAAAATGCTGATCATCCTACTCTTGTGACCTTGACCATTCTAAATATCTTCTAGAAATATTAGTATGAATTTATCAAGGTATGTTTTGAATACACTGTTCAATAAGTTTGCAATCTTATCAGGTGTGTTGTTTTTTCTAAGTGGAACAACTGGAAATAGTCATAGTGTCTGTAATGTGATTGGAATGCTGTGTTATATCAACTTATAAGTATCTACTTGATTTGCAACTGGTACAATTTGATCCTGTATCAATCATCAGAAAAGGGTGGTAAACTTCATCTGATCAAATGGATCACTGATCCAAGGCAAAGAGTTGATTCTTTGCCCTTACCATGTTTAACTACCTTGAATCAATACAAAGTCTCATCGAGCTGTTCTGCACATTTTTGTATCAGGTTTCATGTAAACTGTATCGTGAAAACATAGTGCCGTGGGCAAAACTTGTGGACATGTAGTGGAAATCAAATTGAGTTTGTACAAATCGTAATAGTTCTTGCCATTATGTACGCAGCGGACATTGTGTATTTAATGAAATTATTTTATCACAAACCAGAATCGTAGAATAAATGCCCAAGCAATAGCAGACTGACACAAAATACTCGAAATAAGAGTGGCAGATTTGAGTGTTATACCGGTCCACTTCAGGGGGGCAACCTCCAGAAATCAACAAAATTTACAATATGATGATTGACAATTACTCATTACTGCCTATAAATTGCATCAGTTATCCCCAAATCCCAATGAGGTTGACAACCACTGTAAATAATAAAGCTAGGAAGTAACAAATGACTAAGTCGAGAATTTTATATGCCCAAGTCAGCCATCTCATATCTGATACAACCAATGGGTTAAGGGCATAATAATTTAGTTTTCTATTGCTTTCATTTGTTATACAGGGTTCCATGGATTTAGTTGAATAGCTTCAACTTATGTACACTTTTGTTTTGACAGGCCAAGGAGGATGCATCTCAAGTCATAAAACAAACAGAAGAGAACAAAAAATTATCAGCTAAAAAGGAAATAGAGGTCCAAGAAGCAAAAGCTGCCCTAGATTGTCTTTTGGGAGTCATTGGGAACCTTGTACATGATTCTGTACCTATCAGTGATGATGAGGTAGGTCACCACCAATTTGTTTTGGAGTTGTATTTGTTTGGTGAATAAAATATAAATTATGTAATCTCAAGTTTTTCCTTCATTCTTAATTTGCAGGCAAACAATGCTGTCATTCGTACTTGGGGAGAATATAGGGAGGAGCCTGAATTGAAAAATCATGTTGATCTTGTTCAGCTTCTTGGTATTGCAGACTTAAAGAAAGGTATTTTTTTATCCATAATAATTGAATTTTTCAAGTCTTTATGTTGAACACCGGGGAGCTAAGCTGTGGGTTCAGGGTTTGCTAATTTTTGTTGCTTTGTTTTTTTATATGTAAAAGTTGCAGGTTCGGGGTTTACCAAATTTTCCTGTATTTATATATATCTATCAAAATTAACCATAATTTAAAAAAGATATTCAGATTCCAGAATTGAGAACTGAGCTGATATATATATATATATATAAACAATTGACAAATTCAATGTCAAATGTCAAGACTCAAATCAATAATCAAATTGCTTTTTATCAAGAACATCAATGCCATCAGTTGGTTCATTAGAACCACAAGCTACACCAATGCTGCCCACCAGCTGCACTATGTAAGTCCTGTGCAGTAGTCTGGTGTCTCTCATCCTCAATGGAGATTGAGAAAAGCTGTGTAACAGAAGCATCCAAATTGGCATTCTTAGGGGCTGCATGCAATATTTTCATCGCCTCCTTGTAATCCACATGCTTATGTGAGAGGAGGTGCAAGGTCGAATTCATATAAATCAACTCCTCCATGTTTTTTGCAGCCAACCAATTGTGCTTAATTGAGTGGATAGAGGAGTACTCTATCTCTGCTCAGTTGGAGGAACTCATAACTTGTTAAGATTGGAGACAAAGTCAATGCCATAATAGCAAAATTATTTCTTGATAATAAATAATAAACCAAAAGATAATTTTTTTTTTCAAATAATTGGAAATCCAAAAAGCACATAAAAATTTAAAATAAAGGAGAAAAGCTGATTTTTTTATACTTAAATTTGTTAAAGGTAATCTAATTGCTTTGAGAGAGTGAGGAAATGGGAGTTTACAGCATGAATTTTGGAATATGTTTTTTTCTTTAAATGCTAGTTTGTTGATTACATTGCACACTACATGGCATACATAGTTCGAGTTTGAAGTTCAAACTTGAAAATTAATTACATTCTACTTCGTAAAAAGTCAACCTACAAAGTAAAAAGTAATAAAAAGTGGAGGGAGCCAATGATTTGCTTCTACAAAGTACAATACACTAGAGGGCAATAGATCGTGATGATGAAGCTTAGGGGTGCATGTCTTAACAAATTTGTCCAATCTAGGGTGCTATAAAGGTCATCCACATAAAAAAGTAGCTCCTTATCATTGAGAATCTAGATCAATCTTGTCAAGTTCAATTATTTGATCTTGCTTAATGCTAACCTGATATTATCAAATTGAATGCACTAGTCAGTAAGGTAAACAAATAAGTATTAGAAATTAGAATTACAATTGCTAGATTTTCTAACCTCAAATTTTCTTGCTTAAGGTGGAAGTTGTGGTGAACAAACACCAAATCATTTATCTGTTGTTGACTCAAAAGGTTATGTTTGTAGGAACGTATGTGTTCAAACATAGTCTTGGTATGCTCACAAGTAGTCGAATTGCTTGATTGGCTTAAAATACCCATCACCATCCATCGAAATTTTTTGGTTGCCGTTCTAAAGAAATCTTACTACCATTGCTTTGAAAAAACACAAATTTTATCAAGATTCTATCATGTACGATTTAGTTAAAACTTAATATGTATAATTTGTGTATGTGCAATGTAGAGAAAGTATCAAGCTTTTGCAATTACTTGGTTTGGAGGTGGTTTCTGTTAGTTTTAGGATCAGAGATGAAAGCAATCAGAAAATGCAACACATAAGACAATGAACACCACAAGATACCTTGGGAAAACCCTCCAACTCGAGGGGAAAAACCCAGCAAATATATCGCTTATATATTCTGGAATAAGAGCAGAAATCTGCTTACAACTCAGGCCCAACACAAGGCCGAATTCGATACAATGAATAATAGCACCTCTCCTAGATGCGAAGATACAGAAAGAATATATTTCTCCTTGAAATATATTCGCTGCAACAACATGATGATCTGCTGCTCAAGATAAAGATCTGCCGCTCAAGATAATGATCTGTTGCTCAAGATAATGATCTGCTGCTCAAGATCATGAGCTGCCGCTCAAGATAATGATTTGCTGCTCAAGATCATGATCTGCTGCTCAAGTGAGAACTTCTTCAAGGAGTGCGAATATAATGAATAAACTTGATATCAAAAGAGAGATCATCACCTTATATTTATACAAATCATTGTGTCTCTTCATGTAGGTCGGCCTCATAAGAAAATATCAATAATTAAATATAATTTCTTTACTGAGGTTGGCCCTGTTTAATTATTCACAATTATTAAACATTATAATATAGTGCTAAGTGAAGCGCCTCTTCACTTTAGTTATCTCAATAAAATAAATAGCCGATAGGCTATATGCAATTTTATGTCTTGACTTGAGGCTGGAAGGATGAGCCCAAAGCTGCTATAACATCAACACTCCCTCTCAGCTAGGGAGGAATACTTCCAGCTGTACAAGACACATCACCTCATCGTGATGTCAACCACCATGGCTACTCCCATATGTGGAAAAGGAACATATCACCTCATCGTGATATCAACCATCATGGCTACTCCCATGTATGGTAAAAGTGAACAAGTGCCCATCATAGAATCACTCAACGTGATGTCGTTATCTCATCGTGACGTTCACCATAGATACTCCCAAAGGGTGAAAAACACATGTACAAGAAAATCATCACGGACTCTCACGTGATGTTGTCATGGAGTCACACACATGACATCCACCATGGCTACTCCCAGAGGGTGGAAACAAGGGCTTTCACCTTAAATTTCTCTATCACAGAGAAAGATGCATTAACAAGGGCTTACACCTCAAATTCCCCTGTCTTAGAGGAAAAATGCATTAAAGCAAATCACAAAAGATCACTGATATTGAGACTCCCTCTCAGCTAGGGCTTCATTCTCCACAATACCAAGCTTGACTCGAAAGTACACAACTTTACTTTGGAGAGAGGCTTGGTGAGAATATCTGTCGTCTGCTCATCAGTGCTGATGTATTTCAACTGGATCGCTTTCCTCAATACCACATCTCTGATATATTGGTATTTGATCTCAATATGCTTGGTTCTATCATGAAACACTGGATTGATAGAAAGCTTCACACAACTTTGATTATCACAATGAATGACAGTCGGCTCCAATGATCGTCCAAACAATCTTGCAAGGAGCTTCCGAAAATGTAGCATATCAAAAAATACATCAACTATATATTTTTCCTCATTTTGTTGTGAGGAAGAGTCCTTTGCTGAATAGTTACATAACAATAAAAAATTAATATATTATTATTTTTAACTTATAGAACAAAATAAAAAATATTATCAAATAAAATAAAACAATCATTAAAATTTATTTTAAAATACATTAATTTCTATTTAAAAAGCATAAAAAATACAAAGTTTTAGTAATATTTAAAAACAAAATACATTTACAGTTTTACTAATATATTTAATATAATATAAATTTCTGTTTATATATTCTTTTGGACTATCCAGTAATTTAAATTCTGGACTATGAAATTTAATATAGATTTAAATCATTTAATATATATAAAAATTAAAATAATAAAATTTAAAATCAAAACAGAACAATATCCTAAATATTTGGAAAATGTTTCAAAATGAAGGAAAACAAATGACGGCCTACTTGGAAAACAAAGCAAATCCAGGTATGATAGATAAATAAGAGCAGAAATCTGCTTACAACTCAGGCCCAACACAAGGCCGAATTTGATACAATGAATAATAGCACCTCTCCTAGATGCAAAGATACAGAAAGAATATATTTCTCCTTGAAATATATTCACTACAACAACATGATGATCTACTGCTCAAGTAATGATCTGCTGCTCAAGATAATGATCTGCTGCTCAAGATTGTGACTTGCTGCTCAAGATAATGATCTGCCGCTCAAGATCATGACCTGCCGCTCAAGATAATGATCTGTTGCTCAAGATCATGACCTGCCGCTCAAGATAATGATTTGCTGCTCAAGATCATGACCTGTTGCTCAAGTGCGAACTTCTTCTAGGAGTGCGAATATAATGAATGAACTTGATATCAAAAGAGAGATCATCACCTTATATTTATACAAATCATTGTGTCTCTTCATGTATGTCAGCCTCTAAGAAAATATCAATAATTAAATATAATTTCTTTATTGAGGTTGGCCCTGTTTAATTATTCTCAGGGACTTATAGAATTACTAAGAGGACTAGTAAGTGCTCTTAATCCCTCAATCAAGAGTCATCAACAAAACACATGACTCTTGACTCTTGACTTATAATTTCACTGAATAATATAATAATAAGATATATTATTTTTATCTTTTCAAAGTACTTAGCTCCACTCAAACAATCAATACTTAAGTGAGGAGCTGCCACACAAGCTGCAATATACTCGGCCTCTGCAGTGCTCAGTGCCACTGGAAGACTGCTTCCTCCAGGAAATCATTGCAGACCCCAAACTGAAAACAACGTCCAGAGGTGCTCTTCCGATCAACAACACAACTTGCCCAATCAGAATCAATATAACCATGCAGCCTCAAGTCTACATCAAAAGAATATCTCAAGCCATACCCAACTGTGCCACGCAAGTATCTCAGGATATGCTTCGCTACAACTAGATGTATTTGCCTTGGTTCACACATGAACTGACTAAGTGCACTCACTGCATAGCAAATATGTGGTCTAGTATTGACTAGATACATCAATGATCCAATCAACTGCCTGTACATAGTGGGATCCACCAGATCTGAACTAGCTGCAACCTCCTTTAACTTCTGAAAATTGGTTTCCATAGGTGTAGACATGGATTTACAATCCATCATACCAAATCTCTTCAAGATGTCTATTGAATACTTCCCTTGACTCAGAATGATTTCATTAGGCCTCTGCCATACTTCTAAACCAAGGAAGTAATGCATGTACTTAAGATCCTTCATTTCAAATTCAGAAGCCAACTTTTTCTTGCATTGGATAATGAGGTGTTCTTCTCCAGTAAGAAATAGAACATCAACATAGAGAACCAAGATCAAGGCCTCACCATTAATTACCTTGAAATATTGATTAGAATCTGCATCATTCTTGGAGAAGCCCAAGCTCAATAGGTATTGATCAATCCTCTCATACCAAGCACGAGGAGCCTGCGTCAACCTGCAAACATGGGAATCCTTCCCATGAACCGCAAAGCCATCAGGTTGCTCAATATATACCTCTTCCTCAATTACACCGTTTAGAAAAGTTGTCTTCACGTCCATCTAGTGTATCTTCCATCCCTTAGATGCTGCAATAGCAATGATGGTCTTGACGGATGTATAACGAGCAACTGGAGTGTAATGAGCCAAACTAGATCTAACTCAAAAACCCCTAATTTCCTGCCCTAATTATTCAGTTTTAAAATAAAAACTTTTGTAGAATCTATTCTGAAGATATGAAATTTTAGCATAATAATGAATTGCAAAAATAATCCAGCTTTTGCATTTATTCAGAAATAGTTGCAATAATACATCAGCTATGGCAACTTATAAATACAAATATTTTTTGCAGCAATACAACAGCTATTGCAAATCTGACAACTCCTCAGAAATAGCTTGAATTTGAAGCATAGAGTGAGATATCTGAATAATATCTCCAAAAGGCAATAGGTTTCCGTCCATTGTCTCCAAGCTCGAGGGTTTCGTCCTCAAACTTGCTGAAAAGCCAAAGCTTCCCTGAATTCTTCAAGAGAATATATTAACCAAGCATAAAACCACGCATATCTTTCCATTTACCCCAGCCTCCTTTAAATAAGACCTTAAGGCAAGGCCGCCGTAGGGTCTAGTTTCTAGAAGGTTTTGGCCCTTCTAGAAGATTCTAGTTCTTCTAGAAACATCTTCTAACTTTTCTAGACAATCTTATTCCTTAACATCCCCCCTTAAGATTGGATAGAATATTACAAACAAGATATGAAGAAGAGTCTGATTGTGTTTGTCTTTTTGCCTTTTTTGGAGATTATAAAATGTTTCTTGGAAGCTTCCTCCTTGCTTGCTTGTCCTCCTTGTTTGCTTGGTGTGGCAAAGAGACCTCCTTGTTGCCTTCTAACCCACGGGAATGCTAGATGGGCTAGAATCGTGCCACCATGATGTTATATCGAAGGTGGGGACATTACATGGAGCAAAGGTTTCCTCGTAGTCTACTCCCTCTTTCTGAGAGAATACTCTAGCCACGAACCTAGCTTTGTACTTCTCGATGCTCCCATCAGCCGCATGCTTGATCTTGAAAAACCACTCAAAAAATACAATAGGTTTGCCTTCTGGACTAGGTGCAATGTTCCAAACATCGTTCTTGATGATAGATTGATATTCTTCAGCCATAGCATCTCTCCATACTTGCTAACTTGTAGCTTCCTCAACACTGGAAGGTTCAGACTCAAAGATTTGACTCATCAATGTAACATAACTTGGAAACTTCAGAGGTCTTTTGCTTTCTCTAAATGTTCCTCTAGGGGCTGCAAACTTTTTTGCCTCCTGCATTGTTTTCCTGGCCCATAGAGGTCTCTTTCTACCAATAACAATGTTGGTAGGCCCATCAGTAGGTTCCACAGGCTCAACTAAATCACCATCCTCTTCTGGTTCAGTAGACTCCCTTTGAATCTCCAAGTACTTACATCAACCTCCTGACCTCCTCGTCCAAGGTTGCTTCGGACTCCCTTTGAGGGTTAATTCCTCCTCTTCGAAGAAACTGATCACAATGACAACTTGAATAGGTTCTTCCTCTTCGAGAGATGTCTTCAGCTACCAACTCAGTCGCATGGCTGCAAGCTATGATTCCGTGCTTGACCATTTCTCCAGTCGGCATGACTTCCTCACAGGATGCCTCAAGCTCTTCCTCTCTATGCGATCTCTCATCACCTTCTTGCTTCTCGATTCGTCTTGGAAGCATTATAGAGAGAGATTACTAAAAGTTCATAGAACTCAACTATCTCAAAGATAAAAATATGAAAGCTAGAAGCATACAAAATTTACTATCTCAATGTTATAGCATGAATTGATAACTACAAAAGGAAAATTCATGAACAATATTCAACATGAAATACTTATCTCATCAGAATCTCCTTATGTCTGCACTTATCTTTCTTGGGATTTGCTCATTATCTCTCAATAATTTTTCAGATCTTCTACACATGATTCTTCACAGAAGTAAACTCAGAAATAACACTTCAACTTATGCAAAGAAGTCTCTCACAACACCTCCATATACAACATGACACCAAACTTGGAAAACATAAGGTATCATGATAACTTGACTTAACACTGCTTTTACAAATGATTAGAATCATATTTAAAAGCAATGTACACTGTCAACACTTACGACTCAAGCAACTCCCACACTCTAAGGCATATAGTAACTCAGCCCATGACCGATGCCTTCAAAGTCTGATTAGAATGCTTATCATAAGACTGAAATTAAATGCATCAATGTTCATGAACTTCTCTAATGACTACGCCTATACTTCATACTAACAATAATGCATAGGACTCAACATGCCATGAAAGAAACCTGGAATTATATGCTGCAACAGATTGGTATGGCTGTGTCTGATCTCCAAATGCCGCGCCTAGCCCTTATACTGTTGTGTGATACAGATAAATATTTATTTGACTGTTCTCAATGAAATCGCACCTGTAGCAAGTGTGTCCAGCCTTATATGAGCCTCCAACATGTCTTCTAAACACCAACAAGGTCGACTTAGACATTGATGAAGAAAGGCGTCCTCCAATGCACAACATCGTCCTTTGCAAGAATTGAGATCATACCACCAGAATTGCCAAAAAACGATTCTCCTAAAATCTGTGGTCTTAGTCAAATCTGATTACTTCTTCTCTCAGACCCGCTCTGATGTCATGTTAGTTTTAGGATCAGAAATGAAAGCAATTAGAAAATGCAACACATAAGACAATGAACACCACAAGATACCTTGGGAAAACCCTCCAAATCGAGGGGAAAAACCCAGCAAATATATCGCTTATATATTCTGGAATAAGAGCAGAAATCTGCTTACAACTCAGGCCCAACACAAGGCCGAATTCGATACAATGAATAATAGCACCTCTCCTAGATGCGAAGATACAGAAAGAATATATTTCTCCTTGAAATATATTCGCTGCAACAACATGATGATCTGCTGCTCAAGATAAAGATTTGCTGCTCAAGATAATGATCTGCCGCTCAAGATAATGATCTGCTCGAGATCATGATCTGCCGCTCAAGATAATGATCTGCTCGAGATAATGATATGCTGCTGAAGATCATGACCTGCTGCTGAAGATCATGACCTGCTGCTCAAGTGCGAACTTCTTCAAGGAGTGCGAATATAACGAATGAACTTGATATCAAAAGAGAGATCATCACCTTATATTTATACAAATCATTGTGTCTCTTCATGTAGGTCAGCCTCATAAGAAAATAGCAATAATTAAATATAATTTCTTTAATGAGGTCGACCCTGTTTAATTATTCACAATAATTAAACATTATAATATAGTGCCAAGTGAAGTGCCTCTTCACTTTAGTTATCTCAATAAAATAAATAGCCGATAGGCTATATGCAATTTTATGTCTTGACTCGAGGTTGGAAGGATGAGCCTGAAACTGCTATAACATCAACATCATGCACTAGGCAACATTCTCTCAATGTATCTGAAGTGGACCTCCATGACCTCTACTTTCTCTTGAAATGAGTTGCTATAGAACAATGCTGGATTGAGATAGTATCTAGTGGCATGGATGGTGAATGTATTTGTTGATACCATCTTTTATAGGTGATTTTCCAATGTAGCATGTACTTGTTCTTGTCATTGTCCATCCTACGCTTGATCTATCTTTGGCCTCATACAAATGGCATATGGAGGACTTTTTGTTGACCGGTCTCAACACTCTAGTTAGAGGCTTTGAAAATTGGACAATTTGTTGTGTCTCCACACAAAACTATCATCAAATACATAGTTTGCACGGTCTTGCCATCCATATGGTTGGTAAAGCTAGATTTAACCCACTTATTTGAAACAATCATTAATTTTAATTTTTAAATTTGTCTTTTGTGAACAAAAAAATTGCAATGAAGTAAGTGGGTAGCAAATCTTGTCACCCTTGGACAAAGTTGTTCTTTTCCCTTTTGTAAGGTGCATGTCATTCTCAACCCTCTTGTGTGATTTTCTATAAATTTGGTAAATGTGCTAGACCTTTGCAATGCATCCTTAACACATTGAAGTGTGCTAATGTTTTCTAGGGTTAGACTGAGACAATGTGTCATGCATTGGTTCTTAAACATTGTGTGATACTTTTATCATAAGTCTCTCAACAATGCAAACATCAGTATTTTTTGTAATAAATTGGACCACATTTTGTTGCCTTGCCTCAATGATCACCTTATCAAATAGAGTGAATAGGGCTTGTATTGATTTCATCTTGTCTAATGCTTCCATGCATTTTAGGAAGATTGTGCCAATAGTGGATGCACCAAAGAAGTTGATGAGAGTATGTTCCTCTTGTTTGTTCACACATTTGGCATGATTATGCAACTAGTCTTCGCACACTCCTTGCAATGTTTGGCAAAAACATTGCTCACATCATGTATTGCATCTCTCAAAATATCAATCCTCAAAGTGTGATATGAGAGGATTTTGAACCCATGATCTGCAATTGCAAAGGTACCCACCATACCTAGTTAGTATCACTATATCTTACTAGATGGAGTTTTGACAACATTGAGTGACATGTTAGAAAAATACAAGAAATAGCCAATGATCTTCTTGGCTTGGTCATAAACATTCTTCTTCCACCTTCAACTCTCTAAAGTTGGTTGTCTTCGTGATGCATAAGTACATATATTTCCCATCGATGTTAGGTTTGTGTGAGGTATGAGTACATGTAGAAAGAGATTATTTTGTAGGCTATTTTGTAGCTTTGGCTCATTAAAATGATTGACTTTGTCCTCAAAAGAAGTTTATCCAATTGGTGTGCTTGTTCTTGCTTTCTTTGCCTTACTATCTAAATACAATTCAAGAGCCCTCAAGGCCTAATAGGCGACATTGTTTGCAACACTTCATATTATGGGCCAATACGTTTGACAAATCCCATTTCAAGTGATAAATGTTTCCATTTCAATCAAATCTACAAAAAAAAAATTTACTCAACTTATATTATGACATGACGGCCAAATCTTAAAAAAATAATGTTTAGGGTTTCTAATGTTTGAGAATTTTTCTTTATTCTAGAAGAAACTTGTAATGCTCCAACCTTATTACTTCTTCCTTTAGATATGCTACAACATTGACCAAAACTTTTGACAAATGCCATTTGAAGTGATAAATGCCTCCCATTCCATTCAAAGCAATGAAAATTTCATTTTACTCAACTTATATTACGACATGATGACCAAATTTGCAAAAAAATTAAGGTTTAGGGTTTCAAATGTTTGAAAATTTTCTTTTATAACTCTGAGGAGAAACCCATATTGCTCCAACCTTATTACTTCTTTCTTTAGATATGCCTATATTTTCGATAAGCCAAATTTCCTAATATATCACACCTCCTTACATACCCAAAGGTACATCGAAGAATGAATGGTACTAAAGATCAATTCTCTCAATATATTAAACCTTCAAATATATCAAACCTTTTGATATACCTTGCAGTACATATTAGTAGAGTGATATAGGCGAGTATAGTCTCACCAAAAGAGATGTTATGAAAAGTTCAAGGGTCTATTTGAGGCTTGGATATTGGAGTAGCAGCAACCCTCAGTTCACTAGACCTTTTATGGGGAATTCAGCTTAGCCAATAGTGAGAGAGAAGAGAGAGAAGAGTGGATAAAAAGAAAGATCACTGAAAAAAAGAGGGAGAGAAGAATGAAGAATGTATGAAAAAAATAACTGTAAGGAAAAGCTTTTGCAGTCTCCTTATCACTTTAACTTATATAGCCTAAAAAATATACCTTTTGTCATGACTTCTTAGGATATGAGGGGGTAATCTTTTTGAATATTGTGTTTGGTGCACTGTAGAGGAACTTAAGAACCAAAGTACATAATATATTGGATTTTACAACAAAATGAACAATTATGCACATGCTAAATATTAAAAAACACTAATCTTAATTCTAAACTTGAAAAATATAAAGGTCTAGCATTAGGATTAGGGATTTTATATTTATGCTTTACTATGCCCTAACCCTAAACCTTGAAGGTTTAGGGTTATGGCATACTAAAGCTTAAAAAATAAATCCCTAACTCTATCTCTAAACCATGAAAAATAATTTAGGGTTTAGGGTTAGGGTTAGGGTGTATTTACTAAAAACCCTAATCCCAATCCCAAACTTTGAATTTTTATTCTAAATTTTAGTATAAGGGCATACTTACCAAAAACTCTATCCCTTGCTCAAAACTTGAAAAACTTTTATAGTTAGGGTTAGGTCTAGTAAAAATATAAAATCAAAATCCTAACCCTAACCACAATCTTTGGAAAAATTCAAGGTTTCGGGTTAGGGTTAGGTCATAATACTGCCTTAAGTAGAGTTTAAAAGGAGGGTTAGGTTTGAAATAATAGGGTAGATGTATAGAAGATGCAAAGTTGCCGAGAATTGATTTGATCTGATGGAAAAAACTAATGTTGCTTGATCAAATGTAGTTTGACATTAAATTTTATCCTAAATGCTTTGTAAAAAATGTCCTAGAATGACAAAAAAATCAGAAAAAAGTCTGAAAAATTTGACAGGAAAAAATTGAAAGTGGCAAAGTTATCGTATTTTTTGGGTCAAAATTTGTTTGACTGATTTATTGAAAATCTGAGTTTTTTAAACAATAAAATTGGTCTTTGGGCTGAGTCATGATTTCTTGTGACTAATTGTAATGAAATTCACTATTCTGGTATCTATGGTCAATACAACATACAAAATTATAATTCGCTGCTGCCAAAGAAAAGTAAGAAAATTAGAAAACTACAAATGTATGCCTGTGATATAGCTTTGATGGCAAGAGACTGCAAGTAGATAGAGCATTAGCCATGGGGATACTAGAGCCTTAGCCATGGAGCTACTGGCATGTGTGAGTGACCTTGTATTTGTCTTGAGTGTCCTAAGGCTGTGATTTGTTGAAGGTAAAAATATTGCCAAACTCATTGACAAATTTTCTGCTGATCCATAAACTATTAAGGTTATACCTCAAATTTGTCAGCAACTTATGTATTGTAGATTAAATAAATTATAAGACAAATTAAATTAATTTACTTGCACAACATCAAATTGCAATCAAGAACAATAAAATATATAACAACACCATCAATAATGGAGACACAAGAAATAACATGGATAAGCTTCTTGTGGGTATGAACTTCACCAAAATGTGATTTACACTCACTTAAGTATTCTATAATGACATCAATACAAATGATCTCAGCCCATAAGCCAACTAAGAGCTCTCACAAACAATTGAGAATTCCCCCAAGATCAATTTGCAACTCTCCAATGAACTCTCTACCCCAATACAATCAAAATATGTGAACAAAAGCTCACAAATAGCTCCCAATACAAGATATACAAGACCCAACAAGTTCCACCTATGCTCATTTCGACCTCAAAACATTTTTATATAGATTCCCAAGCATGAAGGAAGCTAAAATGACCATTAATAAGCAAGAGGAAGCCCAAAAAAAATAAATCTGCTTTGTTACAACAAGTTTCTGGGATGGGGAAGGCAGGGGGGATGTGGGGACGCTTTTTTTTGGAGGCCATGTTAGGGGACGGCTATTAAAAAGTAGTGAACTTTCAAATATGCATATGATAATATTGATAAGGCATTCATCATATACATTATAGATCCTTGATACGTAGCATTAGATTTGAATTGAAAGTTCACATGAGAGTCAAAAAGATCAATAAAATTTAATTGCTTTGCTTAGGGATGAAAAATTTACGTCATTCAGTGGTCAGATTTCCATAAAATACTTTTGGATTTCTTGCTAAACATCATACTACTGTATTGACTGTCATCCATTTTTTTCGTGAGAGGATGTGTGTTGTAAATCTTTAAGTCAGGAAATATTGTGAATTGCTATTTGTTGATTACTTTAATCAGACATTTTGTCAATGTTCTTGAGATAGATATAAATTCCTGGGTCTGCATGCTTTTGTAGGGTGCTTTTACACTTTAGATTCTAGAAGCTTTGTCAAAAATCTCTGAATTATTCAAGCTGCATAAAGATTTTAGCATTGAGCTCGGTGCTAGTTCTAGTTTGCTTCCTTTCTGTTAGAATATCAGTGGTTCATTGCTTGAACTTAGGCTTTCGTGTATATTTCAAAAGTCAATATGTTTTCTGGAATTGCACTATGCAGCAGGCTAGAGCTTTCTTGGGAAAATTGGAATATTAGAGAGGGAACATTGAAAGATGCATTGCAACTGTTTGAGGGAATTGAATTACATGCTGTGGTACATTGTTTCTGATCAGCTGCTCTAGGAAAAAAAATCAATCTAAACAAGGCAGATTATGTAATTAACCAATTCAGTATTGTGTGGGGACAGCTGGCTGTCCATGGGATGGTCAAGGGGCATCATTGATGTCCCCGGCCGTCTTGGGGACTGCTGGCCGTCCCCATACAGTACGTGCATTTCCAAGATGTTTCCAGGATGTTTTGGCAAAAAAGTTGGATAGGGGACAGTGGGGGAACATTTTCGAGGCATCCCTGCATCTCCAGAACATCCCTGGTACAGTGGCACATTGAAAAAGGGCGGGGGACATGTCCCTGAGGAACATCGAAAATCTAGATTGTCGAAAGGTGCTCATGGTTGTATAGAATGAACTTATTGCTTTCTGTGGACTAGTGAATGATGAATTTTTTGCTTTTTAAAAGACTAGCGAATGCACATTTGCTGTTTCATCAGCCTTCTTTGGCTTAATTCTTTAAAGACTAGCGAATGAGGTGCCATTGTTTTTTGAAATTGTATAACTTTTCAAGGGGAACCCAAATATGCAAATCATTTTAGTTTTTGATTTTAAATAAATTACTTTTCCCCCCTTACAACACAACTACCTATATGATGGACCATGATGACCAGAACCAATCATAGAATTATATGTCCTTTGCTAAAGAATTTTCCAAGATGTTCCATAGAATCCAAAATTTTCTTGAGCATCAAAATAAAAAAAATCTGATCTTTTACAAAACACTTCTTTTTTATTATCACTTTTGGACTTTTTAATAAAAAAATCTGATCTTTTAGGAAACACTTCTTTTTTGCTCTAGCTATGTATAGGGCACATACCTGGGTCAAATACACAGGTCTGGGACCTGCTCTGGGTGTACCTAGGGCAAACCCTGCCCAGGATTCGAACCTGGACCAGTTTGGTTCAGGTATTGCCATGGGACTAGGTTTACCTTGTAAGACAAATAGTGAGTTATGCCTGTAAGCTAAGGAGATAATTTCTTACAAATGCTGGTTACTCTAATAAATTCAATTCTGAAGTTTTGCTGACATAGAAGCTTGTTGACTTTGATGGTGCATGTAAGAAATATAAATATGAGGTCTTGTCAGGTGCTCATTATTGTTTATGCCATATTGCACAAAAAAGGTGGAACCTAAATTAGTCACTGAAATTTAAATCTGATGTAGCCTAACTGTTTCTTTGGTTATAAATTAGGTGCTGATATAGGAGGAGGGAGAGGATACTATTTAAAAGGTGATGGTGTACTTCTTAATCAAGCATTGATAAATTTTGGCCTTGCATTTTTGAGGAAGCGTGGATATTCACCATTACAGACACCTTTCTTTATGAGGAAGGAAATTATGGCGGAATGTGCTCAGCTAGCACAATTTGATGAAGAGCTGTACAAGGTATGCAATTTAATGTTTGTGTTAGTTTATTTTGTTATATTTATTGGCCTTGAATCAGCCACCTTTAGCATAATTGGCACACATTAATAGAGTTTTCCGATCCATGAGATCTTAAAACAATATTTATTTGATATGTCCCTAAAGTATTGTTGAACAGGGGTTTTTCTAATTATGTGAACTTAAAGATAGAGATCCACTTTCATTCTCACATTTGATAAAATGCCAGTTAATACCTTCCTATCCTTACTATTCTATGTTTACTTTGGTTTAGGAACTTGAAAATTGAAACTATTCATTCTCATTTGATAATTTAAGTGTTGTGAAGTACCTTGCATAGTGACCTGCAAAATTGATCAGCTGTTCACTGCACAATTCCACAAAATTCAAGGATCCTGCTCTATCTTGAATCCTGCCACTACATAAATTACTGTAGTATCTTTTCACAGCATTTTCTGTAGAAACATACATGTATGAACTACGAAGTTTGGCTATTGCAGACTGAGTATTTTCACATCATCCTTGGAAGATCTAGTAGTTCTTAACGCGTGCAAGGTCCCTTGCTGCAGAAAACATGTGTATGATCATAAAACCATTGTGAGCCATTCATTATATATCTATAGATATAGATACAGATATATATAGTTGGCCTTGGTTCTAATTTAAAGAAAGCAATACTTGGGTAAAAGAGGAAGCTAATTGAAAGGCTTTAAGATGAGAAAGATCATTTATTTGAAAAATTGTCTGTTGTCATCTTTTGTTGTTTCACTTCACCTTTTTTGCTGCCAATTTTGTTCTTGTGAGGCCTATGAGACTTAGATATGACAAACCATATGGGTGCAACTTTTGGGCATAGTTGAAGAAGGGATCAGTTTTTAAACCCTCTTGACCTAAGTTACCGGAATCGGCCCTTTACCCTGTCGATTCCGGGTACGGGACATATCGATCCTGGTACGTGTTGGAATCCCTGTGGATCCGCCAGGGTTTGGATTTTTTCATCTTGACGTTTGGCTTCACGAATCCGGCCGTTTTTCAGGTGACGTGGCGTTTTTGCAACGTGTTCGAGGCGTTTGGCGCACGGATCAAAACCTTTTTCTTCTTTTTCGTATGAAAAAGCAAAGTTGAAACCCTATTTTGTTATCTTTTGACTTTGTTTTTCTTTGCAAAAAAACGCGGGTGTTTGAGCACCACGACTTCGTTGGGCGACCACAGAGGACCTCCTTTGTTGCGACCAGACACGTTGATCTCCAGGCAGCAAGCGACGAAAACGCGTGAGGCAGGAGGCGTTGTAGGCAGCAAGCAACGAAATCTCTAGGTAGGGTTCGGCTCCATTTTTTTATGTTTAAAACTTTAAAGGTTTAAAATTTATAAATGATAATTTTTAATTTTTAATGTATAATAGTTATTAATATATTATGTATTTTAATTATTATTTAATATTTATTGTTTTAAAATTTAAAGTTTGTAATTGTAATATTGTATATTTTAAAATTTGAAGTTCAAATATATAATATTAAAATATTTTATTATTTATTGTTTTAAATTTGTAATATTGTATATTTTAAAATTTAAAGTTTAAAAAATTAAATATATACTATTAAAATATTTTGTTATTTACTATTTTAAATTTGTAATATTGTATATTTTAAAGTTTAAATATATATATAATAATATTAAAATATTTTATTTACTGTTTTAAATTTTTGATATTGTGTATTTTAAATTAAACTTCAATTTTACAGTTTTACTAAAGTGAAAAATTAAAATGGTATATCAATTTAATTTAAATATTTAATATTTATTATTTAATAATTGATTAATTGTTTTTTGAACTTGTAGCAGCATAATGGCAACCAGTTCTACTTCTACTGCTCGATCCGCCTTTAAAACTGACCCGAATTCACCTCTATGGAAATATGTACAAATGATACAACAAGTTAAAGGGGGAGGAATATTTGTTTGGATATGCAAACATTGTAAAGTTTAGTATACTAGCTCATACAGTCGTGTGAAATTCCATTTATGTCGCATTCCTAGACAAGGAATTGTAGTATGTGTAGGAGAAAATGGTAAAGAGTTAGATCCTTGCAAAGTAGCAGCATATACTAAAGAGCAAGAGGAAGCAGATGCAAGAGTTGATTGTACCACAAACCATCCTTTTTTGAGAGGAAGAGGAAGTGGAAGGGGATCAAAGAGGCCTCCTCCTTCTCCAACACATAGTGACTTTCTTGATGTTGTAGTAGAGAGCCACCCATTTTTGAATAGAAGCGAAGAAGATCTTGTTGGTGTGAAGAGAAGCAAGGGGCCATTAGAAGGAGCATTTAAGCTTGAAGCTAGAGAGGTTGTAGATCAAGCCGTTGCAAGATGTCTATATGCAAAAAATTTGGCATTTAATGTTGTAAAATCACCATATTGGTAGGATATGTTGAGAAAGGCAAGTGACTGTCCACCAGGGTACATAGGGCCAATTTATGAGAAGGTGCATACCACCTTATTAGCAAAGGAGGTAAAAGGCATAAAAAAACAGGGGTGTCAATCGTAGTATGTGTAGGAGAAAATGGTAAAGAGTTAGATCCTTGCAAAGTAGCAGCATATATTAAAGAGCAAGAGGAAGCAGATGCAAGAGTTGATCGTACCACAAACCATCCTTTTTTGAGAGGAAGAGGAAGTGGAAGGGGATCAAAGAGGCCTCCTCCTTCTCCAACACATAGTGACTTTCCTGATGTTGTAGTAGAGAGCCACCCATTTTTGAATAGAAGCGAAGAAGATCTTGTTGGTGTGAAGAGAAGCAAGGGGCCATTAGAAGGAGCATTTAAGCTTGAAGCTAGAGAGCTTGTAGATCAAGCCATTGCAAGATGTCTATATGCAAAAAGTTTAGCATTTAATGTTGTAAAATCACCATATTGGCAGGATATGTTGAGAAAGGCAAGTGACTGTCCACCAGGGTACACAGGGCCAGTTTATGAGAAGGTGCGTACCACCTTACTAGCAAAGGAGGTAAAAGGCATAAACAATGCATTGGCTCCCATTAGAAATTCATGGAAAAAAACAGGGGTGTCAATTGTTTTAGATGGATGGAAGGATGCCAAAAATCGGCCATTAATCAATGTGATTGCAGTGAGTCCTAAAGGGGCAATGTTTTTGAAAGCTGTGGATTGTGAAGGACAAGTGAAGGATGCACAATTTATTGCTGACATCCTTATATAGTGCATTCAGGATGTGGGTCCTGAAAATGTTGTCCAAGTAATAGCAGACAATGCAAAGAATTGTAGAGCTGTAGGTATGTTGATTGAGACACGGTTTGAGCACATATTTTGGACACCTTGTGCTGTTCACTCTCTCAACCTCATGCTACAAAAGTTGGGTGCAAAAATAAATTGGATCAAACAAATGTATGCCGAAGCTGAAGAGATCCAAATGTTCATCACAAACCATCAAATGTCATAGGCCATTTTTAGATCATTTTCAGCATTGGAGTTGTTGAAGGTAATTGAAACACTTCAACTTTTAAATTTTACATTTCACTTTAGTAATTACTAATTTATTTTTTAAACTCAAGCATGTCTTCTTTATATTTTAATTTTAATTTTAAATTTTTGAATAGGTTGCTGAAACCAGATTTGCATCAAACACAATTGTCTTTAGACGACTTGTGAAGGTGCGGGAGGCACTTTCTAGCATGGTTATTAGTCAAAGTTGGTCCCTGTGGAGGCAATCCAATACCGAAAGGGCAACAAATGTAAAACGGATAATCTTAGATGACACTTGGTGGGAACAAGCAGAATATTTTCTGAGATTCACGGAGCCCATCATGAGTATGATCCGTTTTACTGACATGGATAAGCCATGTTTGGGAGAGGTATATGATGGCATTGATTCAATGATTGAGCAAATGAAAATCGTCATCAACGAAAAAGAGCAAGATCCTGATGAAACTTTCTTCAAAGAGGTGCAAACAATTTGTGTTGACTGGTGGAACAAAATGACCACCCCACTACATCTTCTTTCATTTGCATTAACTCCCAAATTTTATAGTGATGAGATTCTTGCTTTGCCATCAAGAGTGCAACCATATTCAGATCAAGAAGTTGGTGTGGGGTGTTTGAAAGCACTTGGTAGACTCTTCCCCGATCAAGAAATGGAGTATTTAGTTAGAGCTGAGTTTGCTGATTTTGTAGCCGGCGAAAATCAAAGTAGTGCTGCTTCATGTGACAAGTATAGGATGGATGCTCATTCTTGGTGGTATATCAATGGTTTTACAACACCACATCTCCAAACTCTTGCGATCAAAGTTTTATCGCAAGTAAGTTAACTTAGTTTTTATTGCACTCTCTAAATTTATATTGTTTACTATTTTAAAAATAATAAAATGGTTAACTTCAAATTTAAAGTTTGATTTACAATTTTATAATTATAAGTTCCTCTCACTTTTTTTCAATAGGTTGCTAGTTCCTCTTCAGCTGAGCGAAATTGGAGTACATACTCCTTTATCCACTCAGTGAAACGCAACCGATTGGCAGCAAGTAAGGCGGAAGAGCTTGTTTATGTGCATTCCAACTTGCACCTTCTTACTCATAAAAAGAATGAGTATAAGGAAGGAGGCACGAGGTTATGGGATGTAGATCCAGAGCAAACTGATTTGGATTTTTCAGCTGCCACACAATCTTTACTTTCTATGGAGTCAGATGCCCAGCATGCTCCCAGTGGAAGTGCTAGTGGGGCTGCATGTGGTTCTACTAATTTACTTACATCATCTAATGTCAATGATGATGTTGATCTTAATCTTCCTGATGATCCATATGATGCCTACTATTAGTAATTTAGTTGTATTATTTTGTTTTAAATGTTGAACCAATGAACAATGAATTCAATATAATTATATTCCTATCGTAACATTCAAGTTTCGAAAATTTGATATCAAATTAATTTAGTATAATTGTATTTCATATTTGTTATATTTATGGTAGTTCTAAGTTCTGTTTAGCATATGCATGATATGTGGTATTCTAAATTTAATTCTTGTTTTTACTTTTTAGGCTGCAAATATGTCTATATCTATGATTTTTATATGTTTTATGTACGGACATACCCAAACGCACCCACACCAAATTTTTTTTTGCCGTACCCGTACCCGTACCCGATTCGGCAACTTAGCTCTTGAGAGAACATCAAATATATTGGATATTTATTTTACTTTTGTAAGTAGGCCTTTTTGCACTTATCTAAACACATGCATCATTCTCTTTTTGTTATATATCTTTTGACAATTAGTGTCATGATTTATAATCTGAAGGGAAAGCATGTCACACATTTTTGGACTGCCCTTGAGATATATTTTCCCATTTTTATCTTGTATTTCAAAAGATCAGTTAATTTCTTGTGGGACCACATGTTGGCTCAGAGCAAACCTCCAGACATAAAAATTGACAGTTTGATGGCTTTTTTGTGACTACCTCAGCAGTGTAATATTATAGACAATAATTTTAAATACCTTTCCTCAGGGTCAGTTGATTGGACCCTAACGCAAAATTGAAACTTTGATGGAAGATATATGCTGTTTAAATGGAATTTACTACTGCCAGTAGACTTGCGGGGGCTTAAAATTGACGGATCTACTACATTTCAAGGGTAATTGCACTTGGATGTTGGCAGCAATCTGGTGTGCATATAATTGAATCTGCCTGCCTCTGGTCTGAAATTCTCTGCCAAGCAGGGAGCAATGAGTATACCAGGATGACAAGAAATAGACTTGGCAGGAGTACAAGCAAGATGCTGACTATAATAAGGTAAGTGCTTGTATTGAAATTAATGAAAGGAAATCTTGGATGCGCTAGAGATGAATTAACAAGATATATGCTGCATTCAATGGCCTAATAAGCAACTGGAGAAAAACAGGTATGTGGCTGAACAAGAAAAGGAATGACCAGAGCAGCAGATGCCTGTGGACAATAAGATGGGCTTGTTCAGAGCAAGCTTTGCATATGATTTCTCTCTCTGTGCGATTAATGAGAAACATTGAGATTTGCACTTGTTTATGTTGAATAACATGGAACCGAAAGATCTACTAGGATTTTATACTAATTGATATATATTGCAATCTAGGCAGAAAAATGGAGGGATTTACTATTTAAATGGATGTTGATAAATCCTCCAAAATGCGTAAAGCTTATGGGTATTAAATGCTTTGGAAAATGAGTAAGACAATTGGTATGTAGCATGAAGACAACTAGGATGCAAACTTGAAATTAATTTTTCTGTTGTAGTACTAAAATAATATATATTCTCATGCCAACACATTATATATCACAATCAGAACAGGTTGGAGTGCTCACATTAAACAGAAGGAGAAAGCTCATCATTGGCAATAAAAAATGATACCACATTTGAAAGACATCTACGTTGAGTAAGAAAAGAAAAAGCCTAACGACGAAGATAAAATTCGCCAGCCTGCCATGTCTAAAATTATTTCAAACATCAATAGAATATGAAGAGGAGTGCCAATACCCTTTAAGACCTATGATATCTTTCAGACTAGGTACCCCAAAACTCAACATTTGAAGCGGCCTTCAGAAAGGCTGAAAATTATTGTCAACCATATTCAATTTCATCTGTCAACCAAGAAGCTCAGAATGCATTTGTAGGGTCATCCTGCAACTCAGAATGCCTGTTTTGGGCCACTTTTTGCTATTAACAGTCTGGATCATCCTTTTGGTTGAGCTCTATCCACCTCTGCAAGTTGAATGTTCTCAGTGAATTTTGATCCTGCTATGTCAGGTTCCAAAGGTGTGCCATCAGAGTTCTTTGGTTCTCTGGCAAGGAAAGCAGGTCCAGAACAGTTGTTTAAAGATGAATCATGCTGATATACTGTGCACGTGCATAGATCAGATTCTGAGAGAATTTGTGTTTGATTTCAGTAGTATCTCCTCAAGCTATTGTTTTAATTTCAGAGAAACATCTCAACAATCTCCAAAATTTGTGTTTACCATGATCAACTGCAGGAATGGCTTTAGTTATAGAAGAACCTATTTTAAAAGAAGAGATTGGAATAGCTCTCAAGTCAAGCAGTCATTTGTATGGAATTGGAATGGCTCTTAGGTCAAGCAGTCTCTTGCATGGAATTGGAGTAGCAAGTCAAGCAGTTGTTTGCATGGAATTGGAATAGCAAGTCACACAGTCATTTGCATGGAATGAGTAGCAGTGGAAATGAATGTTAAATTCAACAAAATGGTTGTAATGTACTATTAATTAATCCTGATGTAGTTGCTTGCACCAGGGTGGAGGTGTGTATGTTGGATGGGTTTGCCATGGGGATGTCTGGAACATACTGGGTGCACAGTGGGAAATATATTTCAAAATGGTGTTCAAGTCTGAAACACCTTGCTTTATTGTGGTACTTCTGAACATCGTTATCCCCTGAATTAAAACTAAGAAAAACTTATCCTTTTCCAATCCAAAATCTAAATGTGTTCACCTAGCTCCTTAAACTATAGTTCCTCTGTATAGCAGTTAGCTACCGGTTCCAACCAGTAGGGATGACTGGTCCTGTCCTTACATTCCTTGCCAGTAGATGTAGTCAGTACCAAGAAAGTGGGACAATTTCTCCTTGATACCTGTAGTCTATAGCTATCAGTGACAACAAGATGGAATGACTGGTCCTTCCATGCACACTCCTTTCCTGTAGAACCAGTCAGTAGAAAAATAACTCAACAAATACACTGAATAAATGTAGTTTTGGCTATCATCGTTTTTTGGTAACCTAATTTTGAATTACTTGTGGATTTGGGAAGAGTGACCTTACTTCACTAGGCTCTTTTATTGGAAAAGCTGAGATTGTTGTTAATCACTGATATAGGTTTTGAAATGATTCCATTTATATTACAATTCAGAACATTGCCTTAAATTTCACAACAATCATATACTAAACTTACAATTGGACAGGTAACTGGCGAAGGTGATGATAAGTATCTCATTGCAACATCTGAGCAGCCATTGTGTTCTTATCATCGGGGTGACTGGCTTCACCCTACAACACTACCCATAAGGTGATTGTTCTCTTTATCCATTTACTATTTGGGTTATTATGTGTAAGAAATAGTTTTTGTTTTGGTGGAATCAACATGCTATAAATTGTAAAGCATTTTGTCTTTAAAACTAGTTTTTAGCCAAAAACAAAGATGTTGTAGAGTCTGGATCAGACTGTTTACTTAGATGATAACAAGTTGTCAAAACTTTTGTTCTGCAGGTATGCAGGATATTCTTCCTGTTTTAGGAAAGAAGCAGGTTCTCATGGAAAAGATACACTGGGAATTTTTAGAGTGCACCAGTTTGAAAAAGTAGAACAATTTTGCATAACTAGCCCAAATGGAAACGACTCTTGGGACATGCATGAGGAGATGCTTAAAAATTCTGAAGACTTCTACAAGGAGGTACTTCCTCGGGAACAATTGGAATTTACTGTCTTGAAGATGATTTCTCATTATCAAGGCTTAAATTTTCTTGCTCTGGATTTGCTTCCTTACAAAGGAAATTTCTTATTGTTTCACTAACATAAATTCTGTGGCAGCTAAATATTCCATATCGGATTGTGTCGATTGTTTCGGGTGCCTTAAATGATGCTGCCGCCAAAAAGTATGATTTGGAAGCATGGTTTCCTGCATCAAAGACATATAGAGAGCTTGTATCTTGTTCCAATTGTACTGATTATCAGTCGAGGAAACTAGAAATTCGTTATGGACAAAAGAAGGCAAGTCTAGTTTGTGCATAAAACTTGGATCTGAGTTTTTAGGAGGAGCAGGACAAAATGAGTTTTTGATTTTATCTGTTTTCTTTTCTTTTTTGATTGCAGAGCAATGAGCAAACGAAACAATATGTCCATCTATTGAATTCAACCCTCACCGCAACAGAAAGGACTATATGTTGCATCTTAGAGAATTTTCAGAAGCAAGATGGTGTAGAGATTCCAGAAGCTCTAAGACCATTTATGCTAGATATTGATTTCTTGCCTTTCAAATAAGGTTCTGCCAAAGAGATGATTAATTATTAAGATGGAAGAAGCTGAACTATCTGAACTGATCTGGTTCTGGAGAGGAATGTAGGTATTTATCATTTTTTTGTGACGATTAATTTAAATAATTTTGCTATTCATAGAGGTTTGGTTTGAAAGACAACAAGATTTTACTAATTCTTCATGACTATTTATGATCAATTGCGATTACTGGCATAACTGATTTGGTTCTTTACATATATGTCTCTACTTCTTGATCATATTATCTATACTAATCTGTGATTTGATTATTTTATAATGTTTTCTACCCTCAATGAATTTTTTATCAATCAAAAGAGTTGTCATGGAAGCATGTCATTTGATGAATATGGTTAGGGAAAATGAGCCAATAGCTGGGTAGAGGAGAGGACTGGTAGTTGAGCACCCTAAATTTACGCTTCTCAAAATCTTATGTGGAAATTTCAAATCACTCCCAATTTTTTACAGCAGTTTACTTGCCAAGTCCCCTGCTTATAACTAAGGTTTCAAGGCCACATCATCAAATTTGATGCCACATCAGCATGCTTTTTGTTGAGGTGTCCAAAAAGGCCCAAAAAAAGTGTGACCGATAGTTGTGCACTGTCATGTATTATTGGTGTGCTGATGTGGCATCACATGATTTGTTGCTTTTTAGACTTAAGGAATACATCTCATTCAATTATGGATAGTCATCATCAACACTAACAACTTTAAAGTCACAACTATTGGTCCAATATTGTTAAAAATATTGGGCATTATATCAACAAATGCTATAACAACTATTGGAATATGCTCAGAGATACTAGGTCCTCTCCCATAGGTTCTTATTGTTGGGAGTGAAGTTGTGGTTATGGGGTTTAGTCTTCCAACACATTTATATTATATTTTGTTAATAATTCATTCACTTGTAAATTAAAAAATAACCAAATGTTTGTAAGGTAGACCCTAATGAATACATGAGAACTATTAATGTCATGTAAAAAAATTATAAATACACAATATAAATGGAAAAAACTTTATTTTTTTAATTTTGTTTTGTTTTGTTTTATATAACGTATTTTATAATTATCCAATATAGTGTTATTTATAAAATGAGGTTCTCATATGTACAAGTGCTGATCTTATTTGTACGAATATTGCTCTTATGTATAAGAGTGTGTCAAATGCCAGCATCTTAATCCAACTTATAAATCCAACAAGGCTCATAATTAATGCATTTATTTCATTTCTTTAAATCCTTGTTTACTATCAAACTTAAAAGATTAAGGTTCACCATAAAAACAAGCAAAATGATTAATTAATTCACTAATTTCTGTAGTACCAGTCGCTGAAATGGACATTTAGGTTGATGGATGGCCTATAAATAAATAATGATCCCCAAAGAAAGTAAAATGGTCTTCTTCGGGCATATTTATTCTAATATTAACAAAGGCATTGTACGGGCAGTTCAATTTCAAGCGAAGTTGATAGAAGGTTGCAAATTTTCTAGTCAAGGTCATCTGTAACTTTTTATCAGATCGTTTGCATCTACTGTTTTTCTTTCATAAAGATTGTTATCTGCCTTTTATTGTTCTATTGACCACAATTGCCTTTTGAGCTTAGCAGATGCAGCAACCATATATATATATAATTAGACATCGACCATTGTTGTACTCAACGTTATAACAAATGATTAAATCACGTTTTATCACGAGGCCTCGTATTGTTGTGGATACTAGATGTTTGCGATTTTTTATTGTTGAGTTCAAATTTTACTCATTACTTTAATTTTGCTTCGTTATTGTAAGTGTAGATATCTGAATTGACTATAGTCTTAACATTGTTAGACTCAAATTGCATATACCTACTTCCAATAATCAATCCAATTATTTTTAGTATTTAATTAAATAAATAATTTATTTAGTAAATTAATCATTTTAGCATTTTTTCTATAGTATAACTATAATTTAAGAAATTTAGCATTTATTTAATTAAATTAATCAGTCATTCTAATTTTCCAAAATTTAAATAAATACAATTATTTATTTAGTTTTTTAAAGTTTCCTTTATAATTAGCTAGCTAAAAATTAACCAACTAACTTATCAATATCATTAGCCAAGACAACCTTACACATGTTTTATTTATGCACAATGTTCCATCAAATCCTCTCATCAAATCTTGTTTATCTACTTAATGTAGAAAACAATTAACATTTTTATTTTTTTGAATCATGAGCTTTCTCATGGGCATCGATTATAAGGTGCCACTTCAAGACTTCTCATGTATCTAATATTCTCAACTATATTTAAGTATTGATTTTTCAAATCTAAAGTTTATAAATAAATCATCAAATATGCCCATTTAAAAAAGGATGAGTTCTTTGAATGCACTCATGTTCAAGTGAGCAACCACATTTAATCTCTCATACATCAAACTATTTTGAGCACAATTTGTGGTGCAATAAGGAGCTTGTGGGCAAGGGATTTCTTATTATTTTTATCTTTTATGCAAGTCATTTAACTTGATCCTAAGGTTGCATTGAGATGTGAAATATGGTTTAGACTTAATAGTTTGAATCCTTTATTTGTGTTTCATATTTACATGTACACAATAAGTAACTCAACAATTTCCTTAATCTTTATTATAAGCCTAAAGAAAACTTTTAACACTTGAATTGTGTCTTTAATATTCCTATATTTCAAAGAGTCTATTCTTGGTGACTCTCCATTCCTTATATGTTTGAAAGTTGGTCTCTACAAATTAAACTTGTGATATAATTAATATTTGATCACATTAACTAAACCTAGTTGTCACAATTTTTGGTACCTTTATCTTACAAAACTCAATTATATTGAATTTTAAGTCATTTTGAATTAGTTGTTTTTTCATATCATTGACTTTTGACACAAATGAACTTTATATCTCCATTTGGCCTTACAAAATTTCCATAACACTAATCTAGCGAAAGGTGAAGTAGACTACAAAAGTGTATAAATGGAACCCTACATAAAGCTTATTTGTTGCTTCACAACTTTGCCCATTGAAGGTCTTAAAACATGTCTAAATACAAAGTTTGGATGATGTCATTCAAATTGGTTTAGATTCCAAATGTAAAGGTTAAAGCTTTATACAAAATATTATTTTAACACTATAAATGTAGTAACTAATTGTTTTTCATCAGTATGAGAGGTTGAAGGTTTTTGATGATAACACTACACTTTTGAATTAGAGAGTGCATATAGTATATGTGAAAAGAGTGATTGGTAATGAAAGATGAAGTCTATAACTTTTTCATTAGCACCTTGTTTGCAATGAATCAATTTGGTAAATGTGACATGTGGGCCAATGTTTGCTTGGAAGTAATGTAAAAATAGTTTTATAAGATGAATGGTCAAGAAGAGAGCAAAACCAGTCCAATGTTGTGTCCTTTAAGGAATAGGGAAAAAGTTTCACAAACATCTTATCCTAATTTAGAGTCAATGCATAAGGTAGTGAAAGTAGGAAAATGTGATTGTGGATTGCCTTTGCCATTATATTTTTCAAAATGGGGAATCTCAAAACTCTAAAGGAAGGGGTGTTAGTGAGGATGCTAAGTGATAGTGGCTATGATGGTAGCAAGTGGTACTAAGGGTTTGTGAGCTAGTAGAAAGTGAAGTGAGCTATTATTGTAAGTTACTCATTTTGCATGAGTTAGTTCATGATGAGGTTTGTGGTATGTAATG